>VDFB02086081.1:227964889-228113368 GCA_007258455.2 Sequoia sempervirens | reverse complement strand
AATTAATCTATCATGCCAAAATCGCCATTACATTCGATAATTGGTCAATAATAAAGATGTTTGTCTTTATTTTTGTCCTACAAAAGAGCAGATAGCTCATATAATTACTAAAACCCTTGGCAGAGATAAAATTGTCAGATTTAGAGATAAACTTGACATTGTATCTGCTTTAGTCATTGACGGTGGGCATCGGCGAGAAGGCTATTAGGTAAATTAGATAGTAATCTGGCAAACTAATGGCCATTATGTTTGCTGCAATAAGATAGATTGGGTCTTCTACTCTAAAGCATATAATCTTTT
Organism: Sequoia sempervirens; assembly: GCA_007258455.2. NCBI lineage: Eukaryota > Viridiplantae > Streptophyta > Pinopsida > Cupressales > Cupressaceae > Sequoia > Sequoia sempervirens. Next base: position 228,113,068 of record VDFB02086081.1, on the reverse strand, counting down.
GGTTGTACATGTGTTTATTACATGGGTGTGAAGTTTGTTATGACCTGCAAACCTATATAAGCGGCCATCATGCAATGCATTTTTACAGCTTGGTTAATAAAGCTTTTTGGCATCTGGTATCATAAGATATTCAACTTCTTGATTTCACAAATATCGATAGGGCACTTTCAAAAGATAGAAAATCTACAATAAGATATGCTTTTGGACTAAGAACAGGAGCTGTTTCATGGGCTAAGCAAGATGCAGCAAATAGTTGCTCTTTCTACCTGTAAAGTGGAGCATAAAGCTGCTGTCCTTGCAGCTTGTAAAGCAGTTTGGTTGACAAGGTTGCGGATTTGCAGGTGATTCAAATGGAAGCAACAGAGCTAATTGGCACAATTAAATTAACCAACAATCTAGTTCTCTATAACACAATAAAGCATGTTAAGGTAAACCTTCATTACATTATTAGTTGCAATCTTGTACAACTCCAAGAGCACACCTGGATATCTCAGTAAGATGACCAAAGAAATTTTTCAAATTTGTAAGTTAACAATAAGTTTTCAATTCATGACCATTAAAGGAGGGCATATAGTCATGACAATTATGAATCCGTACCTATGAGTTAGTTGACTGTTAGTTGGTAGTTAACCTCTTCAAAATCAGTTAATGATGAACACTTTAAATGTAATGCAGATCTAAACATAAACAAATAAGTATTGTTCCCTCTTCTATCTAAATTCTCTAGTGTTTTTTTTTGTTCCCTTCCAATAACAAATTACAGCCTCATGAGATTGAGATCATGTTCATTACCAAAACAAATAACAAACTAAGTTGATTGCTAAATAATCAAAGCTACAAGCATGCCTGCTTGTAAAACTAAGAATATGGAGGAAGATTACCTGCAAGATCAAGGACGAAGTAGCAATAAGTTTGTCCAAAACATTTAAATTGTTTTGGGGACAGTAAGGACCTGTGATATATGCTTGTTTCCTGACCTGCATAACAGACATGTTTCTAAAGAGAAAAACACAACAAAGCATATAGATAATTACACTGCTATTTCGCAACTCTTAGTGCTAGGGTTCCAACAGGAATTATTGAAAAGAAAAAAGGCATATCATGATAATGGAGGAAAAAAAACTACACATATATGAATTTTATGGGAGAAGATTTTAAAAACAAAAGAACGTGCACACAGAGATATCAAATGGAATAAGATTATATCTCCATATGAGAAAAAATAAATACAGAACATGCATACATAATGGTTATATCAAAATGGAAGTGGAAATTTCTACCATGGGAAAAATATATACCACATTGGAATATTATTAATATAATTTTGAAGGTCAAAAGGCAAATGCATGATGATCCTACAGTCTTATCGCAATAAAAATCCCATTTATTATTTGTACAGACAAAAAAAATATTAAATCCATAATTCCCATGGTCACCACAAGATTCCAGGACCATGGTTGTGCTATCCAATGTGCATTGTCACGATGGTTTTAGTTTTGTATTATTTGCTAAGCAAAAAGAAATTATGCAAGTCCATATTCACTCTCACAAAAACTACAGAATTTCAGAGGCCAGGAAAATGCTATATTATGTGAAAATTTTGGCACCATAGTTGGAAAAGAATCTACTACAAAAGTGTGATGATTTTTCAACAACAAAATGTCCTGAAGAAAGAAAAAATTCATACTATGACTGTATATATATTTTATCAACACACATAGTACATATACTACTACAAACTATATTTTTAAATCCTGGCACTAATTAATCTAAAAAGACTCTCTAAACTTATCAATAGTTGGCTGAAAGCTCACCACAACTCTGCTACGTATTACTCCTCTATAAGTTATCAAACCTGTATAGGTCCTTTCCAATGATCATGATGGTTCTTGGGCTGAAGCTTCCTACAGACATGACAATGCTGGTCTCTGGGCATACTCTCCCACTTTAATCTCTCATCAACTCCATGCTTCATTGAGGGTTTCATCAAGACATCTATATGTACTCTTGTATTTAGTTCTTCTCTTCTTCTTGGAAGTTTAACAGCTTTAGGTTTTCCCTTTTTGCAGTGATTGCATTGTTTTAATACTTACTGTTTAAGTATTTTTCATGACCTGTGGTCCTCTCACCCTAGACATCCTTTTGTAAATATATGTGTTTTTCACGTCCCGCCGACTTACTTTTGATCATTTGTGGAAATTCATTTAATTTATTTCTTTCTTCTTCTTCAGTGTTGTGTTCCCAACTTATATCAGAATAACAATACATCCAGCTCCAGCTCCTGGGAAAGGTAGCTGTAGAACCTTACTGCAAACATGTGACAGTGCTGGTATCTACTGGTCTCCCACTTTGATAGTCATCTACATTGTCTGTCATCTATTTATTTGTACATAGATCATATTGTGGGGTTTAACCGCTTAGGCATGATCTAGATATGTTTACCACTTGTATGCTCAATGTTTAGGAATTAGTTATTTTTAGAGCCTAGGGCTTTTTTACCCCAGCACGCTTCTAATTTAACTAAAATGTACTTTCAACTGCTATTGATCTCCTGATCGCTTTTAGACATAAATAAAATTCCATTCTTTCTTTCTTTCTTTTATTTTTGTAGTAATCGCCCTAATCCCCATGCAATGACATTATATCAGGGAATTATTTATGCAAATATAACAAACCACACTCTCCCATTCCAAACCTAGTGATTTAATGCTATTCACAAAAAAGCAATATTGATGATGGTGAATTTTGCAATTAGACTATTGAGCTAGAGATTTTAAGGTAGAAAGATAAATTATGTGAATCCCTGGCATGAAGCATATCAATTTGTTTTTGGTATGAGGTTTGAATTACAGTGAGAAACACAGATGGGAAACAACTAAAAATGCAAGAGAGCACAAGAAAGAGATGCCACTACAACTGCTATGTTATACTCTTGATTATCAAGGATTAAATAGATGTACAATGATGATTGTGTGCTGCCTTGACAAGGCCTAGCATAAGTAAAATGCAGAATGTAAAGTCCCACCCCCAAATGGAACGATATTTTTTCCAAACACTTAATTTGACATATTGCATTTGTCAATTAAGTACACACAACTGATTATACAAGATAATGTTTTCTGAGTATGAAGTATGATAAATAAGAGGATTTACAAACACATTCATATGCCACTGAATACATCACTGGTTTCTTGCATTATAATGAACAGCAGTACCAAAAAGATTGTTAGTTGAAGACACAATGACTGAAACAGACTTGAAACATCCTTCACTAAATCTTGTACACTTCATAACAGGTCATTACATTACGTAGCATCATGGAAAGGACTGAGACAGCAATTGCGCTACTGATTTCTGAGAATTGACATGACTGATTACAAGATGGAATAACCCAGATTTGTACAGCAGTTATGAGGCTCAATTCCAAACACCATTTACACACAGCCTAGGAAGAAACAGGCTCAGTAAAGTGAATCAGACCTGTCTGTCATATGATTGAGCAAGCTAGTAACAGTATAAATGACTAACATGCCACAGTGGCAGCCTAGAAAGGTGCCAATTACAACCCAGCACTTCCTAAAATGGTGAAAGATACAGTTAAAAGTTTCCAGACCTGAGTAATGAATGATTGCTAAGCACAGTTTACACACAGCAGCATATAACACTCAACTTTCTGATTACCAGCAATAACAGACCTCAGCAACAATGAATTCTGAGTGGAAAGAAGGATGAATAATGCAATATAAATTAAGCTCAGACCTGGTATGGTATTGGTCTGTGACTGGAATGTCTGAAACATCTCTAGAACTCAGCCAGAATGCAACTTCAGACCCGTTCAGAATGATAAATGCATAGCAGCAGCCTCTATAGGGTTCGAACTCCACAGTGATAACCACACCCAGCCATATGCAGTCTCTTATGACCTTCAGAAAAGCACGACACATATTCTTCAACACAAACCCTGATAAACCCCAAACTGAAATGTATCGATCCTCTCCAATAATGATAACCCAGCACTGTAGCGGATCACTATAGCGCGGGCACTGTAGCAGATACAAAAACTTCTGATCTGCACATCAAACCCTTGTAAAATCTATGTAAATCCTCCAATGAAGCTCAAATGTGACCTCCGTATGAAGCCACCAGCACAATCGAAGATAGGCTACGTTCTCTAAGATTGAATTTATAGCGAACCCTAGGTTTCTTCCTCCAAGCCAAAGCTTCTTCAGAATTGACAAGTGTTGAATGATCAAAGAATGAATGAAATCCCTTTTCAAAACGCCTTTATATAATATTCAATTTGTATTTGGCTTCATCTCATTAAATTTTACTTTAATTTCATTTACTTTTCCCTCCATTTGATGCACAACAAAATAATATAAAGTATATTTTAATAATTACTTATATCTCCTTTAAAATTGGCACTTCATATTATTCCACAAGTGGGTGCCCATAATATGCACTTTATATAACTTGACTTTATAATCATTAAATACCCCTTTTAATAATAAAGTCAAATAACATTTAATGATGTGCACTTTTTAACTATTATTTAATTATTTTTAAAGTTTTTCTTTAATAATAATTAAAACTCCATAAATAAACTTCATTCATCAATTCTGACTTCGCCACCGGTGTACCCACTGCACACTCTGTCCATCTAGATGCCTTACTAAAAATAGTAAGGTGAGTCTCTAACATCCAACTGACTTACTATAACTAGTAAGTGTATACACATAAGGCCAGAAACCCCTGAATAACAATGCCTCAGAACATACCAACAATCTGGAGAGGTAAACACTGTCAACTGCCACCTGAAGAGCTCATTATCGCCCAAACTGGACCCTCAAAACCACAACACTAGCCTACGAGGGTCAAATGATAGGCTAGTCTTACCAACTCTGATGCTCACGAAAAAGGGGACATTACACAGAAATTCAAAAAGCAAAAAAGTTGAAAAATAATTACAGAAAAATTTGGAAGAGTAAATCTCAGCACAGATTTTGAATGAGCACATTTTTAATTACATTTGTCCCTACGATTCCAATGGTGGCAATGAGCACTCTCTCTCTCATGTTGCACTTTCCCCTTTATCTTCATAGTAACAGCCTTACCTGCAAATGTGACTTTATGCATTAATTTACATTAGCAATCTAGCTAATGTTGTTTGAATTGTCAATTTTTCTTTTTGAAAACTAAGTATGCTTCAATATCACATGGCCATAATAACTTAAAATGTGCCTTTTGGTCCTCTTAAAGCTAATCAGGTATTATTTCATCCTTATTTTGATTTAATGAAGTGAGACATGCCACTACATCTGTTATTTGTACACTTTTCATTGGGATGCACCTAGCAGGTGTACAGTGATGAGTGACTCTGCTAGCCGGATAAGGCCTAGCAGATACCCAGAAAAAAGGCCAAAAAAGTTGATTATAGATATATTTACAAGAGTATAATTTATCATGGATGCTGATTTATAATGATGGTAGTAATAAGTACCACCTGACGCCACAATTTCCCTCTTTATCATCATAATAACAGTTGAAAATTTCTACAAGTAAATCTCTCTCCATGCCTTATTTACAGTCAGTGACCTAACTAAAGTTGATTGAATTGTTAGATCTTTACTTGACAACAAATTATTGTTTCGTTATTGAATGTCTATAATGGCTCAGCTGGATGACTAGAACCTAATCAAGTATTATGTCCTCCAAATTTTGCCTTTATAAAGTGATCAATCATAAGATTAAATTCATGCAGTAATTTGACAGTTAATGCTATCTATGAAATCAATTGACCTTGAAAAAAGAGGACACTTACTGTTCTTTATCAGATCTCTAAGAAACTAAATGTTATTCCCATATTCTTAACTCAGCAGGATTTGATCTCCAGCTCTTACATGTCTAAACTTTTAAAATTATGCTTACATATTCTTGGTTGGACAAAAAGCATTTCAACACTTATGTTAACAAGTATCCATGGAACAGGAATATCATTAATGTCGACTAGCTATGGATTAACTTCTATTGGTCCTTAATGATAAGCATCACCATATTGGAAGAATGACTAATAAAAATGATAATAAATATAACATTCAGTTTCTGAAGATTTGCAGTAATAGATAAATTAACAACAAAAATAATAAGAAAGATATTCTTTGACTTGCAAAATTAATGTAGTAGGTCATTCATCACCTACCTACAATCAATTCAACAAGCCCAACAAAATAAAATACACACCATATAAGACAAAATGAGATGAAAGATATTACATCAGTGTCTGGCGTCCATTTTAAAACAGATGAAAGAATTCCAGGCTCTGTAACAATTCGGAATCCTGATTCAGTAAATCCCTTTCTTGCTTCTGATGAAATCCTGCGTTGTATGCGCTCAAGTTGATTCTGTAAGCATTTAGGAATCCGTGAAGCAGGATATACATCCACTTGGCCAGGATCTCTAAGAATATTTTCTCCAAACCTAAAAGTATAATAACATTCATAGTTACAATGTGACATAGATATCCAAACATCAAGCATGCAATTTGAATAAGAAACACTTAACATCAGAATATACATAACAATCAATTCACCAAAAGGATAAAGGATTATATTGTTGGATGACAAACTTATCCTTTCTCTGTCAATTCCAACATTTTTATATATCCACAGAACATCAATCATATTCTGACGTTACTCCATAATGCAGAAATAAGAATGATGGGCTCCATTGGTGGTAATTGGTATTATGTTAGCATGACAGACTTTAAAATTGATCAGTAAGGTTGATTGCTAGCAGTATTAAATCAATAATTAAGAAAAACTGAAATCTCTTAAAATGTATAACAAACATATATCTAGTGTGAAAATACTTTATTTGATGTAGTTGGCAGCCCAGTTAATGCATGAGAACCTAGAACTTCACGATGATGTCATACATATTAGAAGCACCTTGTGAAGGCCACCTAGTCACTAAAGAGACTAATGAATACTACAAATGATCAACCTCCCCTTTAAAGGCTCAAACTCAAGCCATCTGACAATTAAATGTAGACATCTAACATGCCTCTCTCTGACTGGTTAATTGACATGAATGAAGGGTATAAAAGGTAAGAAATGGAAAATACGTACAGGGAGATTGGATGAAAATCATTCACTTGTTTCTATTATAATAAGTACTGTAATTAAATTATTTTGAAAACATTTGTTTACAGATATGGAGTATAAATTTCAAAAAATTGCGATTATAGAACAGATAACTTGTAATTTAACAAAATAAGATTAGGGTAGTTTGGGTCCATTAGTGATCTAAAGTGGCTTGTTACATGCTGAGTCAGCCCAACCAATTGGAGAATGGTAGGCCCTCCCTTAGCTTTTCATATAAATTATAAATCAGGGTTGTCGGAAATTCATTTAAACATCAAAACTGGTATTGAACTTGAGCTTCAATATTATAAACCATGTGCTATTTGAAAGGAATAAGGCTAATCTGATACAAGGAGCCAAGCAAGAAGGTTATAGAATCTAAAACAATGTCAAAAAAGTAACAACAAATAACACAAGATGTTCCTTTGTAAACCCTTTCACAAAAAAAAGCCATGCCCCCATTTTGTAATTATTTATGTTGTAGACCAAATTGCCCATTTCCTATTTTTTGTATCTCCCCTAGTCCCATTTTATCTGTGTGCTCTTCCTCTTCTTTCCCCCACTGTCTGTATATGGTCCACAAAGTCTCTATGTATGAAGGCAGGCTCAATCTTATAAGTGTTTGTTAGTCATCAGAGTTTCAAAGTTCCTAGTCCAAACATGCTTTCCCATCTATGTCCAACCTTTCCTTGGTCCCCATCAAACTTTTGGACTTCTCCGTCCTGTCATGCCTTCCATCCTTCTCCCACTCTTCCTTTGTATTAGTCGAATTTTGGACCTATCTTTACAAGCAGCCCACTGCTCAACCCCAACACTCTGACCTGTTATATGATTCTTGTGGTATCTCCAATCCCTGATCCCTGAAATTTTGGCCTTTGTTCCCATTCTCTCCACAACACCCCAACACCTGTCACAATGTCATCAATGGTCAGTTTTGGCACCATAACTTTCAAAAATGGGATTTTTTACCACCCATAATCATTGTTCAATTTTTTTGTTGCCACACTTACATCATGGCCAACCCATTATTGTTGTGACGGATATAAAGGGGTGAACAAGTACATTCAAGGAGCATCATCTACAGTTAACCAGATTCCTTTCAGAACCCATTTCCAGCACTTGTGTTCGAATGTGGCAATCCTAGGACAAAAAACATGGTGATTTTAGATAACTCCCTCATACAAAGTTCATATTAGAGCTTCCTTGGATGTAGACTCCAACCACATATTGATCCAATTTACCATTATTGTTGGAGTGTGGGAATCCTAGGATGAAAACCCTGATGATTTCGAAGGACAATCTCATACAGAATTTGTATTTGAGCTTCATTGGATGTGGACTCCAACTGCATTGAATTGACTCAATTTGTCATTGCTCTTGATATAAATTGTTGTTATAGTTACTAATATTGTAGAACCATTTGAATGTAATACAATGTAATGTTCCCTTTCGAGGAGTAATTCGGAGTGACCAATTAGCCTATCTTATTCCCATAGGCTAAAGTCAAGGCACAGGGAATATTTTAATTTAATTATTCAATATTATCTGACCAAGCATATTTTATGGGTAATATTATTTAATTAATTTAATGAGTTTCATAAAGTGACTTTAGTGGGATATTTAATGATGTTTAATAAGTCACTTTATTTCCCGAGGTTAAATAAAATATTAAAAATGCAGGAATTTGAAAAGTCATTCTAGTGTTTTCGGAGAGTGATAAAAAAGTACTTTGGAAGTTCATTTTAATTATGCTTGAATATTTGGGTGAAATTGGTGAGTTATGGAGAACACAAAACCCTTGGATGAAAACCTAAGGGATGTTGGTTTCGGTAGTGCAAGATTCTACCCTAGCTAGTTGTTGAAGAGGTCAGTCAGATTTCTTGCATAGGAATACAACGATGGGAATTCAAAATTCATGAAGTCTTATACCAAGACGAATTTCAAAGTATGTGCTAAGTGCAATGTTATAGAGCCAATAAAATTAAATGATATATTTGCAGACCAAGACATAGTCGTACAGTTTCAGGTATTGTGAGGATCAGATTTTAATAATATATATATTGGGTCTGAGGGAACGAATCGATGTTGGAATGCATTTTAGAGCTTCCTATTTCTAATTACATGGCTTTCAAAAGATCACGAGTATTACCTAAGTAGAGCTATATAACTACGGGGACATCCCATAGTTATTAGTGAAAGGGATCTACATATTCTACATGCCAATTTGTGGTTTCCCAAGGCGCCGACCAAGGATGGAAGGAAGAATTTATTAAGCAACATTCCCTTTGCCTATCATTGACCATTCTAAACAAGAAGTTGTCAAAGAAACAAACATGGAGGTAAAGACAAGGAGTTTTGGGAGCTGGCCAACCAAAAAGAGAAGTCGTCACTAGAGTGGAGAGTCATCCCAACTCCTTGGTATCATTACATATTCCCCTAGCCCGCACTACTTTTATATTTGTCAAATGCAATTGATTAATTGGGGCGCTATATCAATATTTTGAGAGCCGAGCTGCTAAATGAAATATTTGAAGCCTTCAAAGGAAATTTATGTCATTCTTTAACAGGTCAGCAAAGCATTATCAATATTGTTGTATATGTAATTTTTGAAATTTTATTGAACAATAAATTTCTGAGTTAGATAGTGCTTGAAAAGTATACTTGTATTTGTGAGGAATCTATATTACATAAGAATTGCACAAAACAATTTTATTCTGGAGAAAGACACTGAACATCATATTCAGAACAGTCATTAGATAACTATTTGAAGAAATGCCTAGACACAGTGTTGTGAAAAACAAAAAAAATTGTATAGAAAATGAGCCAAGGATATTTCAATGATATCAGAGTTGAAGATCTTGCTTAGTCCATAGGTTTTGGTGTGAGTTTTTTTAGCAGAAATTTTTGTGTAATGTCCCCTTTTTCGTAGCCATCTCAACGGGATTTCTTAGTGTTAAACTTTCATGATCAGATTGTATGCACAGAATGTTGAACTTGATAAATAAGAAGTTGATGTCAAATCAGTATTGAAAAATACTGATCATGAATTCACAAGTCTGAATTTTCCTTAATGGTATTCGATCTATAAGAGCAGAACATTTATTGATTTCAATATCTCCAATTGTGGATCGGATCTACATTAAATATATAAGGAAGAGACACATCCCATGAGCGGACATGTCTCCACAAAGTGGAGGCATGTCCGTTCATGAGACGTCTCATGAATTGTGCCTTTTCATCTAAACTAAACACCCAATTACCAATTCGGAGTTAGTTACTTAATAAACATAAATGCTTACTAAGTTCAATCTGATTTTATCTTGCACAAATAAACAATATCCAATCTGGAAATGATCACCGATAATGATGCTCGATCGAGATCCTATATGAAACATGAAATGCTAATAATCTGCAATTAATAACCTCTAAATGCAGATCGATAATATAGTTGGAATGTAGTAGATTTCAATATAAATGATGATGTATGCAATTAATATATATATATGTGTGTATACATATGTCAATACATACTGACATATATATACACACACATATGATCATCATTTCTATATCTGACCGAAGCTACCATATTTCAACACTTAGCCTTTATTCTTTGAAGGCTAAGTGGAGAAATAAGGAGAAATTAATTAAGTTAATTATTTATTAAGTCATCAAATAAATTAAAAAATTAAAAGGTGACTTTATATTTAATTAATTTAATTAAAGTGACTAAATAAAATATTATATCATAAAGTCACTAAAATAAAATAAAAAGGGAAATATATCTTTTATCCCACATTGGCAAGAAAAGTGTTTGAGCTCTCACAAAAAAATAATAAAAGGCTCTTAAGGGACTCATTTGTGATATCCAAAACATTTGGCATTTGACTTTGATATGCTTGTTGGAGCCTTGGGGTTTCTGCAGAATACAATTGAAGGTCTTTGGGTACGAAGTATCCCATTGATTTGCATAACTGAGGTAGTGAAACAATCTACTGAAGGGTTGCAGCTGATTGGAGGAGTTACTTCAGACTTCTCATTGCATCAAAATTTGTGGCCAAAGGCCAATTTTGGAGGAGATCATTTTATAGCTTGAGATCACTTCACATCTTCAGCTATAAGGTCTATTTGCATAAAATTATATTCTGATATAAATTTCCAGTCAACATACCAGCTTATTGGAAGGGGACGATTTTGTTCATGGAGAGCTTGGTTGGCATCGATTTCCTTCTTGGACCTAGGCGCACCATTCCTTGATGTTCATCAATGATATTTGGAGCTTGTGAGGGACGAAAGGAGCTGCTAATAATTTCTTTCAAGCAACCTGGTCCAGAACAGGGGCGGCACATATAGGAGGTCGATTTCATCATTTTGGAGTGTCTTCTTCATCAACAAGAATTGCTATTAAGTCTTCAGCTCATCTACGATTTTTGTATCAGGTTCCTCTTGTCATTTTCTACATAAATATTGCATTCTAGAATTAATATCATGGCTGCTATTTGTACTCAGAAATTGTAGAAATTGCATAAGTTGTAATGCCAAGAGTCTTGGCCCTTTAATATCAGCATTGTATTAGATACTATACTGCAATTAAGGAGTTATAAGTTGCCGGTCAGATATTGTTGTAATTGAGCATATTTATACCATTCATGATCAACTTAATAGTATGCATGCCAAGTGTTTGTAAAAATGCTACTTGGCTGTAGGTGCACAATTTTTATGTAGATGATCATGTATTGCATTCAAAAAGACAAAAAGAATTGCATTGTCATTATAGATCATTGCCTAGCTATTGTAGTGTCGATTTGCAAAGCATTTACATTCATTCAAGACCAATTGAAGACAAGCAAGCAAACTGAAAACTCAGAAACAGCTAGTTAATAGGTTGCAAGTGAAGTGTTTGACAAAATTCCTTGAGGCAAACTTAGGCCAGATTTGAAGGGAAATTCTACGGTGGTTTAAAAAGTGTGAACATTGACATTTTAGTCTATCCCTCTCCTTTAGGTGAAAAATCCTCAAGTGTGAGAAGGTCATTGTAACCAAGATCTTTGTTTTGCATTTTGGTAACCCTTAAGATATTCCTTGAGAGCTAAACTTTAGATCAAAAGTTGCAAGGGATATTATAGTGGTATCAGAGCGGTTTCCTGTCATCCTGTGTGTTCAGTTGTCAGATGTGTGATAGAGAAAATAGACCATACACCAGAAGTCAAGCAAAAAATAAGCAGTTTCAGTTTCCACCTACTCCAAAGGTAGATACTTTTTTTTGAAGCTTTGAGACAGTCGGTTAAAGCAAATTAAGGTGTTGGTGAAACAATTGAAAACATGTCAGACAATATCAGGCAAACCATGGATGAAAGGGAAGCTAGAATAGAAAAGAAATTTGATGGGATGATTGATATGATGACACGCTTGCTAGCAAGAATGGATCAGCAAGCAACTCAGAATGAGAATCAACCCCAAAATCAAAACAATCATACAGGAGAAAATAGTGGTATTAATAGCAACAATACAGAGGTCATTGGAAGACATAGAACAGCAAACACTAGAGGATCAGCCTCTACACCTCTTTTCCCCACTTTCACTCCTAGGGAGGAACAACCTCAGGTAGAGGCTATAGTAGCATTTGGGGACGATGCAAGGCAAGCTTATATGGAGTATAACTCTCTACCTCCTGATCTTAGAGATCAGTGGACCTTTGATCAGTTCATAAATCAAAGGAATAAAAGAAATGGCGGAAGGAAAGATCACCGACCTCCAGTTGTTTCAAAAACTGACTATCAGCAAGCTCTTGGGAAGGTGACTTTGGCCCATTTTGATGGAAGTGATAAGTGCACAGCCAAGTCTGGGGTGCAAAAGCTAGACAACTACCTTTCATTGAGACCAATGTCAGAAGAGGATGCTATCAAATCTGCTACACTACATTTGGAGAGTGTTGCTCACGAATGATGGTATCATGGTTTAGTTACTCTCATAGTTGGAAAACTCGCCCCAAGGAAAAACTTGCCAAGGGAAAAATTGGAGAGTTTTTAAAAACTTGGCAAAAACTCGGAAAAAACTCTGCTAAAGACTCGGGAAATGAAAAAATTGCTTAAATTTCATTAAAAACACATTTTTTTTGCAAAATTCAAAGACAAGATGAATCCAATGAATCCATAAATGAGTACAAAAGTGTTTTCTATTAATTTTGATTGACTTTAATGTAAATTGATTACAAAATCGCATTCTCATGCGGAATCTCGATGGCTAAAAGCCTGAAAGTTTGATACATCAATACATGAAAATAGTAAAAGTAAAACTAGAACTAGAAGCAAATACTAAGTAACTAAACAACAACTAAATACAACATGCTAGCTGCTAGGCTTTCCTCTTCCCTAGTCTAGCAACAGCTAGGGAACAAGGGGTGGGTACCCGTCCTCTAGTCCTACCGCGTGTGCGTGGGCGTGGAAGTGGTGGCAGTGGCTGCGATACTACTGCTGCTGCTGGCTCTGACTAAATTTCAAGATCATCCATATGCTCAACCTCAGGAATGTCCTCCAACCCTACATCTCCGACTCCTGATGCACCCACATCCTCCATTGCCTGTCTCTCGAAGTCAAGGATCTCATCCACGCTAAACAATGGAGGCTGCTCCTCTCGCCCTATCCAATCACTATAAGGATCTATCTCATCTAAGTCAATAGGATCCAATGATTTTTCTTCAACTCTCTTTATGCGCAACCGAAGGTTGTATTGCACAAAGACAAGGTCATTGAGGCGCTTTTGTGTTAACTTGTTCCTCTTCTTCGTGTGAATGGACTCGAACAAGCTCCAATTGCGCTCACAATTGGATGCACTACAAGGCTGACATAGAATGCGGAGGGCAATTTTTTGTAGATTTGGGGTTTTTCCACCCCAATTTTTCCACCAAACATCTGCAAAAAAAGAAAAGAAAATTGAAAAGTTAGAAAACAAAGTCAAAGACTCAAAAGTCAAAAGTCAAAACACATTTTATCAAATTCTAAGATGCATGTGAAATAAACTTAAAATTTAAAGACTCCAAATTTTATACCTGGTGCTATAGTGGTTCTTCCTCTAACAGCCAACTCCGAAGAAAAGAGATTACCAGTTGCCTCCCTGTACATATCCATCTCCTTGACAATGAGGTCTCTCACTGCAACATCGGGTTCCATCCTCTGAATGCATGTTGTAAGCCCCTCCATAACCTCTCCATTAGCATCGGAGAAGTTCTCTGAAAAGAGATAAGAAGGGTTGAGGAAGTACCCTGCTGCATGGATGGGTTGGTGGAGTTGATTGTTCCACCTCCTATCAACAATCTCCCATATGGGATCAAATTTGAGGCTGTCCCCCATGTAATAACTTTTGATGGCCTCCTTGGCCCTATCCATGGCCTCATAAATGTATCCCATTGGGTTTTCATCCCCATCTACCAAGCGGAGGACTCTAACCAAGGGCTCCGACACCTAGATTAAAAATACAAAAAGATCAAAGTTAGAAATTTACATTGAAAGGCTTAAAGTTAAATTAAAATATATATATTTATATTCAACTTGAGATTAAAATTAAAATCAAAGTTTTGAAGTTACCTTCACGATCTCTGTAGCTTTTTGTGCAAACAAGGGGTCGAAGACTATTGCAGAAATTCTATCTCCTTCGGGCTTCTTTGAATATGAAGAGTCATTCCATGCTTGACTCACGAACATTTGTTTTAGAGAGCCCAAAGAATCCAAAATGCTTTGCAACGTTAGGAAAATTGTTGCAAACCTTGTGGCACCCGATCTCACCAACTCCTTCCCTTGCGTATGCTCTCTCATCAAATTAAGAACCCAAGGGTGATTGTAGATATATTTTGTGATGCTCCTTGCATCATCTACAATCGGTGCCACCCAAACAAGTTTGCCTATGTCCTCCAAAAGAAGGTCAAGGCAATGAGCCGCACAAGGTGACCAAAAGAGTGATGGATGTCTACTCTCAAGCATTCTTCCAGCTGCCACATACGCTGCTGCATTATCTGTGATGACTTGCACCACATTAGCAATCCCCACCTCCATCACAACTTCTTCCAACAACGTACACAATGTATCTGCAGTTTTTATCTTGTTGGAAGCATCCATCGACTTCCAAAACACTTCACCTTTGGAAGCAACCAAAAAATTAAGGATGGTGCGGTTTCTCCCATCCGTCCACCCATCAGAAAGAATTGAGCAGCCAAATTTTTTCCATTTATTTTTTTGCTCTTCCACCACATGCATTGCCCTTTTGGTTGCATTTGTGAGCAACCTACAAGTACAAAGTAAAATAATTAAATAAGTACAAAATTGCAAGTTTTAAACAAAAAATAGCTTGAATTCAACATAAATAATAAATTAATTTAAATTTTAAATGAAAGAACATAAAATTTAAGTTGATTTGTCACTTACTTCCCACTCAAATCTTTGCGAGAAGGTGGCTAGAAGCCTTTTCCCGCAACTGTCAATGAAGTGACCATATTGTGCCAATAGGGACTACTCGCTACATTGAATGGTATGTTATTGAAATACCAAAAATCAGCACATGCCATACTAGCATGTTTGTAATGTCCCCATTTTTTGCGAGCATCAAAGTTCGGTGGATTTAGCCTATTCTTAGCCCTCGTAGGCTAATATGCATGGTTAGAGGGTCTCTTGATGGAGCTTGGCTTAGTTTCAGATTGTCAGTACTTGATCAGTTGGCTTTCGTTCGGGCTCGTTCGGACACTTCTAGCCTGAGTTGCTATTTTTAGCAGTATTCAGCACTCAGCGTGGGACCCCTGCTATTTTTAGCAGTATGGATTGATAGCGTTCAGAATCACTTCCTCAGTCGACAGCTTCAGACGGCTCGTGCATCAGATGAATAATGAGAGAGATATTAATATTTAATTGAATTAATTAAATATTAATTAATTGGAGTTTATAATATGAAGTTATAATATTTTATTATAACTTAAGTGATTTTTGCTGAAGGGGTCGCCATCATTGAAGGGGCCACTTTTAATTATATTTTATAATTAAAAGTGCTTTCGAAAAACTATTGAAAAATTAAAAAGAAAAGTTCGAATTTATTTAAATGAAACCTAATTGAGAAAATTCGAACTCTTGAGGAGATATAAGGGTTTCATTGGGTTTTGAGCTCATTATGTTATGAAATGGATTTTTGATCAAGTCTTCTTCCGGAGAACGAAGCCGAGGGTTTCAGTTGTCTACAGGCATTGGAGAACGAGCCATCTTCAGTGTTGCAGTTCAGTATGAAATATCAGGTGATCTATTGCATTGAGAGGATATCTTCATTGAAGTTATCGCGAAGCGTTCCAAATTTCTTTCAGCTTGCTGCAATAATCGGTTTTCAAAAGCAGATAGTTTTGAGAATCGGGGAGAGCGAGGGGTTTCTACGATGGTATCAGAGCTGAATCCTGCCATCTGTGTGGGAAATAAATTTTATGAGCAAGAAAAACTTATGAATATTGAGGGTTTTCGATTCGCGAACAGAGAATTCCTACAGGAAATTAGGGTTTTGAATAAAACATCAAAGTGAGGTAAATCTTTTCGCGAGAACATCTTCAAGTGTTTGTTATTGACCAAAAAAAAAGCGGAAGGTCTAGGGACAAAAATCAAGTCATTAATCGAATTCGAAGGCACGAATAAGAGACAAAGTCATTTGGCAAATAAAGACAACGGTGGAAGTCAAAAGGTCGGTATGAAGAAGGAATGATCATCCAGGCCTTCCGACTCTTTGGAAAAGGACAAATTATATCAGCTTAAGACAAAGAAAATATTGTTAATTGGCAAAAGAATTGAATGCTTGTGTCAAGGCGTATTTTCTTGGATACGTGGCAGTTTGCAGATAAGACAAAATAAGATATCAAATGCTGAGTGCAAGTGCGAATAATATTGGAGTCCATCAGGGAAGCCAACGCATAGAAGAGACGAATCGAGTTTTTTTTCAAATAAAGACAAAGGTTTCAAAGGACCATAGAGACGTCGGACTATTATGGGCGCCGTATCATAATAAGGATGTTCATGGGCGATTAGTGAGGACAGACGTATAATTATAAATACGTCAAGTATCGGTCTAGGAAAACAAGACGTGGATTCCAGGAGATCGCGTCTTTTGGAGATTTAATCTGAAATATATAGAAGACAAATCGCTGGCACCAAGTGACCTGTCGGAAGCTGCTTGCAATCTGAATAAAGACAAAAGATTCACATAATATATAAGAGGACGAATTTACATTAGCGTATTTTATTCTGGAGTATCGGGTCCTACTTCCATGTGGTAATCGATATCAATAAGCTAGTTGCTAGGAGACAAGAAAGTGTAATCAGGCATCTTGGAGTTCGCCGCAATCTCATTTAATTTCTTCTACATGCTCTTATTGGCCGACAGAGGCTGACGTGGGGAAAGATTCATTGTTTTTTCTGAAAGGAGTTGAATTGTAAGAGGGAAGTTTCGACTGACTTATTCATTGACTGTTCCAATCGGCATCTCCAAAAAGTGTGATTCATCCTATTGGATTCACCTTATAGAAATTTCGCTGTCTCTCATGCTACTTGGGCATCAACTCCCAGCAATCAGGGAAGGCCAACATAAGACGATTTGAATAAAAATCATATTTGTTGAGGAAGACAAAACAGGTTAAAGTCAAAACGTTGAATGAGACCAAGGGAACAAAATTACAGTGATCTGTTTATATGTGCCGCCACCTTCACTCTAGCTAGTCAACAGTTTTTTTTTTTTAAACTTAGCTGGATCATTCTAGAGAATTCAACAGGTCTGAGATAATTTGTATTTGACAGTAAAAAATTTCAAAAAAAGGTGTAGATTGTATTGAAGTGGAGTCTGAAATTATATTTCTGATGTTTCCTTATCATATATCAGTCATATTTGAGGAACAGTCAAGGAAAACCATTATCAGCAGTAATCGAACAACTGTTTGACAAAGTTTCAGTCACTAGAAATCAGATATTTTATTGCAAATTTTGCCAAGGCTTCTCACAGTGATATCTTCAATATTTATCTCAGTTGACAGACTGCATTTTGGAGTGACCAGTACTTATCAGTTTCCCGAGTAAACAAACTGAAATTTTAGAACAGAATTAGCCAGGGACTCTAGAGTAAAATGAGTTCCAGCAGTGGAGAGATAATGGATACAGGCGATGGTAGATGGTGGGCCAGAATGTTTAATAAACAGGAATTGAAAGAGCTTGAACAATCACGATACAAGCTCAATCGAGAGTTGCTGCGTTTAAAGCAGACGCTTTCAGAGTCTGGACGGTCTAAAAGATCCAATTCACTTCCTATCATCAAAGGTCCGACATCGCAAAACAAAATGAAGTTGTGTTCCTATTGCGGAAAGCCGTACGACTTAAACCATGATTGCCCTTTGAGACCTAAGGGCAAAGCGCATAGAATAATGTGGGCTCCCTATGAGGATTCAGAACCTAAAAAAACCAACCAGCAAAGTAATCGTGAAGAATCTAAATCTAAACATGATGTCTTTTCAAGTGAGGTGTCACGAAGCCTCTACAATGAGTTTTCAGCAGTTGGTGACTAGTATACAACTGATCCTAGGGAAGCTACACCTAACAGTCCTGATTTTCATGACAGCGATGATGAAACTTTGCATGAGTATGAGACAGCAGTATTTTCACATGTGCAAAATGATCCTATTGAATTGTCACATGAAAGTACTCCGGAATTGGGCACTAATGATGCATTGTATGTAGAGGATTCATGTCAAGGTGAATCTGATTTTTCAGATCAGACCTTTGAAAACAAGCTAGAAGGTTCATATGTTGATATGGAATCCCAGGATCATGCTTTGGATGGGCATGCAGTTACTTTGGGAGTAGAAGTGTGTGAAGATACTGTCATACCAGCAACTTCTACCTTATCAGTTGAGCCACCCTTTGAGGTACATAGCAGCAGTACCTTAGATGTTGAAGTGTGCATGGATGAAAGCACACATGATGCTGCTTATCATGAGGAGAGTGAGGACGAATCAGCCTCATATCATAGTGCATATTGCGAACCGGAAAACTTGTATGGGGGTCTTAAGCTACAGAATCCTCATCATTTGGTTGGGCAACTAAAAGTGAATGACAATATGATTGCCACAACCATTGAGCATTTTGATGTTGCTCGTCAGATGTTAGCTACCTATGGTTGGAGTATTCCATTGACAGATGAGCACAGTGATAGTGGTTTTTCCCTTGCAGAGATACATGCACTTCGAGAAGCAATTGGAATGATGAAACAAAATTACCTAAAACTACTTGCAGACAGGGATTTTCTTCTCGAGTGGGATTGCATTTGTTATGATGCATTGCAGAGGAAGGAGGAGCAGGTTGATGAGCTCACTCATGAGCTTGAGGTGACTATGGACTCGTTGGGGAGTGCTCAGTTGGCCCTTCAAGAGTCACAGTCATGGTTGGAGGAGTTGACCGTGGAGTTGAGTTTGGCACAGTCTCCACCAGCTGCAGATACAGTACAGTTATATACAGAGGCAATTGAGGAGGATCTTATATCCACGAGTTGTAGTGAGGATGGGGTTACATCAATCGCAGATATTGGTGCAGTCAATTCAGATGGGATGAGTGTTTTGGTTGAGAGCTCTTGTGATGAGGTAGTTGATTTTTCCGAGAGTTGTGTGATAGATCACGTCACTACTTCATCGTCGTCACAGGAGATATGTGGGACATCATCCAGTATGGAGATTTGTACTTATGCTAATTTGTTTCCCCAGGACTATGATGGACAGCCATTGACAGAGGTGGGAGCATTTCATCTTGATTGCATAGTGAGGAGTATTTATCACTTCTCTTTTGGTCCACACACGGAGGATTTGATGATGCATCGGTGTGGATTGGCCCCGAAGTTATACCATCCGTTGTGGGATGGGTATTCACCATCTTCCGAAGATGGGATTAGCGGCTGCAAGCGTCCGGCTCAGCTGTTTGCGAGGGATTACTTGCAGGGACAGTTGTCAGTTTTACATCATGCTGATATGTATCCAACAGGGTTTGCTACTTCTATGTCAGAAAGTTTTCTTATGGGTACATGGTTACAGGATGACTATGGTTTCAGTTGGCATGATGGTTTGGTCAGTTATTACATTCATGAGGGTTTAGCAGAGGACAGGGAAAGATTCAGTGTAGCAGATGCTTCTAGAAGTTCTTTTCTCCGCATGACAGATGGATGTGAATTCAGATTGTATTGGGATCCAGGTGGTGACATTTTTGGCACTGAGTATTGGATGGGTCCCATTGGGTTACTTCACTATTCTCAGCATGGTGAAGTTGGAGGCAGTAGAGCGCAGTGGCAGCCTGAGGATGACCGTCACGACAGACTTTCACTCTGGGTTTGCGATCCAGGGATAGCTTGCGCAGATTGAGTTTTGTTGATGCTCAGGAGGCAGTTCATGATGTGGGGACATTTCACAGGTTTTCTTTTGGGCCTTAGATTTGGGTTTCTTCGCGATTGGAGGTGCTTGGGGACAAAGCAATTTCAGAAAGAAGCGACTGTAATGTCCCCATTTTTGCGAGCATCGAGTTCGGTGGATTTAGCCTATTCTTAGCCCTCGTAGGCTAATATGCATGGTTAGAGGGTCTCTTGATGGAGCTTGGCTTGGCTTCCAGTTATCAGTACTTGATCAGTTGGCTTTCGTTCGAACTCGTTCGGACACTTCTAGCTGAGAGTTGCTATTTTTAGCGATATTGACACTTTCGGAGGACCCCTGCTATTTTTAGCAGTATGGATTGATAGCGTTGGAATCACTTCCTCGTCGGCTGAGGGCGGCTCGTGCATCAGATGAATAATGAGAGATATTAATATTTAATTGAATTAATTAAATATTAATTAATTGGAGTTTATAATATAAAGTTATAATATTTTATTATAACTTAAGTGATTTTTGTTGAAGGGGTCGCCATCATTGAAGGGGCCACTTTTAATTATATTTTATAATTAAAAGTGCTTTCGAAAACTATTGAAAAATTAAAAAGAAAAGTTCGAATTTATTTAAATGAAACCTAATTGAGAAAATTCGAACTCTTGAGGAGATATAAGGGTTTCATTGGGTTTTGAGCTCATTATGTTATGAAATGGATTTTTGATCAAGTCTTCTTCCGGAGAACAAAGCCAAGGGTTTCAGTTGTCTACAGGCATTGGAGAACGAGCCATCTTCAGTGTTGCAGTTCAGAGGCTGTGAAATATCAGCTGATCTATTGCATTCAGAGGGATATCTTCATTCAGAAGTTATCGCAGAACGTTCACAGAGATTTCTTTCAGCTTGCTGCAATAATCAGGTTTTTTTCAAAACAGATAGTTTTCAGAATCAGGGAGAATAGGGGTTTCTACAATGTTCATGCACCTCCTTGTTCCACCCTGTAGCCTCCAATGATACCTGTGCTCTTGGTGTGTTTCTTGGCACAAAAAAACTCTGTGGGTTGCGTGAAGATGAAGGTGGTGGTGGCATTGGCACTCTAGTCGAACTAGAGGACAAGGGGGGCCTAGAGGATGGTGTGGCTGTGGCTGTGGTGGTTGTGCCATGAGTGCGAATCCGTGGACCACGAAGAGAGCCCACAATGCCAACAATATCTGGCTCTGCATCCTCATCTGACTCTATCTCCATGTGCTCGGCCTCGTGCTCCTGAGTCCCATGGGCATGCGCATGTCCACTGGCTATGGCTGCTGCTATGGCTTTTTTAGCCCTCTCCTTTTGCATTTTTTTTTCCTCAGCAAGTGAAAGTAGGGCAAGCATCTCTCTTCTAATCTCTTCTTTGGGCTTCTCACAAACCTTGGCATCACGCTGAGGAATGCCTGCTAGATGGTATTTGAGGCGATTTATGCCTCCATGATATGTTTTTTTGCATTCACCACAAACAACTGTTCCAGGCACTGGCCCTCTGACACCATATTTCCATGTAGGGTCTCTAGCCCCTGCAGGACGAGTGCCTGGAACCCATGATGATGCTGTGTGAGGGGTGGAAGTTGATGGGGTGGGGGCGGAACCTGATGCTGAGCCTGAACCAGAGCCAGAAGCCATTATAGTGTGTAATGTGTATTCACTGATCAATGATCAATCTACACATTCAAAAAATAAGCACAACATATTAGTTTTTTAATATAAAAAAAATTTAAAAACAACCTAAAATCATTAAAACTTAAAAAATCTAGAGCTAAATTTCATTTAAATTGATACAAATGTGCTTAAATGAATTATCAATTAACATGATTAACTAATCTTATCATTCTACACAAAAAATGAACCTAGGTCTGAAAATTTCAAAAAATAGTGAAAAAAATGAAAAAAATCAGCAAAAATCAACAAAAGATTGTGATGAATTTTGTTTTTCGGATTCTAAATGCAAAAAAATTGTTTCTTTGTGCTCTATCATGTCTTTTTTTCAATTTGGAATGAGTATTTTGCAAGAACAATGAAAGAAAATGATTAATCAAAAACAAAAAACAAAAACAAAAACTCTACCTTTGCATCGAATTTCTCTTCAAAATCCACACAAAATGGCGTTTGAATCCGCTCTCCTCGATGGAAAATCGTTGGAAATGATATCTCCTTGCTTGGGGGGGGGGGTTTCAGCTCCTCACACAGTATCAATTGATTTTGAAATGAAATGAAGAACATAAAAGACGTTTTGTGCTTTATTCCTGCGCAGGCGAGTTTTTGGCTCGGACTCGCGAGTTTTTGGCGAGTAATCACCATAAAAACTCGCGAGTTTTTGTTAAAAAAACGACTTTTCCGATTTTGGCAAGTTAAACTTTTTAAAACTCGTTTTTTATAAAAACTCGCGAGTTTTTAAAAACTCGCCGAGTTCTCTGCGAGTTTTCCAACTATGGTTACTCTTGGCCATAACCTTATCCACACATATGAGGAATTTACCAACAGGCTGATAGAGAGACTTAATTCTAAGGACCCAGAGGTGAAATTTCAAGAATTGGCACAATTGAAACAACATGGAACTCTTGAAGCATATGTTGCTGATTTTCAGAGATTATCAGTAATGGTGCCTAACATTACTGAAAGAAGATTGGTAGTCTTGTTCATTGAGGGATTATTGGAATCTTTGAGAGGATGGATTAAAGCATTTGACCCACCTACCTTGCAAGAAGCAATGACAAAAGCAAGGAGTATGGAACTTGCAGCACCACAAAGCAAGTTTTCATCAAAAGGCTCTTATTCATACAAAGACAACAAATCATTCTCCAAAAATAAGGAAAAACAAGTTGAAAAAGGGAAATCAACAGCACCCATGGATATGGAAACACTTAATGATTTGCGCAAGAAGAAGTTGTGCTTCTATTGCCAAGGGCCTTACGATGCAAACCATGATTGCCCTATGAGACCTAAGTGCAAGGCAAATAGGATAATGTGGGCTTTATATGAGGATTTTAAATCCGAAAAAATCAGACCAGTCAAGTGAACACGAGGAATCTAAGGATGAACATGAGATAGAGAAGGAAAAGGAAGAAAGTGAAGCAGAAGTGAAGCTTGAAGAAGCTCATCTCACTTGCATTCAACATGAAGGATCATTTAGGATACGTGGTGCCTTAGCTGGACAGAGAATCATCACTTTGCTTGATACGGGTGCCACACATAATTTCATTGACGCTAGGTTCGTTGAAAGATGTGGGATTCGCACTAAGGAGTTTGAAGGCATAAGGGTTAAGGTTGTTGATGGATATACTCTTAGGTGTGATAGGATGATTCCGGATCTTCCCATGCGTTTGAACAATTTCGAATTCAAGGCAGATTTTTATGTGGTCAACATGGGGGACACTGATATGGTGTTAGGGATGAAGTGGCTTCACAATACACGTGAATTTACCCTTAACCTTAAGGAGATGGAAATGAAATTTAAGGTAGATGGGAAAACTCATGTGCTTAAGGCTATCAGAGATGCCAGTTGTAGGATGATATCAATCAAGAGGATGGAAAGAATTATGCGGCATGACATGGTTGAATGGGCAGCAGGATGTGTTTTGATGCCAACACAAGGGGAGCAACAGAAACCAATCTACCATCTAGACATCCAGGAGTGAAGGATTAAGCATGGGAAGGTTTTCAATGACATTCCACCAAGTAGACCTCCAGACAGAGGGATTGAGCATATAATTGAGTTGGAGGAGGGCGCCAAGCCCGTAATTGTCACACCCTACAGGCACCCTAAACGGCTCAAGGATGAAATAGAGAAAACTATTAAGGAGTTGCTCGCTATGGGTCACATACGACCAAGTAAATCCCTGTTTGCTTCATCCATTGTCCTGGTTAAGAAAAAGGATGGCACCTTGCGGATGTGCATTGATTACAGGCTGTTGAACAAAATGTGATGTCCCCTTCCTAGTCAGCGCAGCTGGATTTGAGGTTAGCCTATCATTCTGATCCTCGTAGGCTGACAGTGGTGTGTAGAGGATCATTTGAGGCAGTTACCCGGTGTTCAGGAGCATCATTCTTTCAGTTGATTCAGGTTGGGCCTTCGCAGAATCTTTCAGAGAGGTTTTTCAGTTACTTACTATTTATAGTAAGTCAGGCAGGCAAAAGCTGCTATTTTGGGCAGGGCACCTGGTTTAGCTGGTTAGCTCAGAGTCGACCCAGTTTGTCAGTTTGATGGTCAAATGGAAAATAATGGGAAACATTTAATGATTATTAAATAATTGATATTTTGACTTTATGTTATAAAGTCACTTTATTAATATATTTAAATATTAATGATTAATGGCATATTATAAAGTATTTTTAATACTTTATAATAAAGAGAAATATTTATTATAATGAATAATTATTTATTCATTAAAAGATGGGACGCCATTTATTTAATATTTTCCTTAAGTTAAGAAGGGCGAATTTAATCATTTATTTTAAATGATTATTAAAAGAGGCTTGAGTCGAATTTTTGAAAGGGGTTATATATACACTGCCAAGACAAATCGAACTCTTATGTTATGATTATTCAATTTGTCTTATTCTCTCTCTGAGCATTGGAGTTTGTGAACCTAGGGTTTCAGCAGACATTTGATTTTGAAGAACGTTCCCTCTTCGAGATCTGACATACTGAGGCTGTGAAATACCAGTTGAAGATTGTCCAACAACATGGCTTTATCCAAAAGTCACATAGAGCATCACAGTGAAGTTTTTCATTCAGTATTGGTACTATTGTTCATCAGGAAGAATCGCCTTTTTAAAGAGTATCAGTGTTTTGCTTCTGGCACTTTATTCTTGAAGCCGTACCATATTTAATGCTGCTGGCTGGGGCCGTACTTCTGTACCAACAAGGCCGTACTTTTCTTCACAGGAGAATATGCCTTCCTTTCTCAGCTTCTGCTTATTGGATCTTGTGCGCCTAGGGTTTTTGGAGCTTCAGCATTAGTTTCAGGGTCAGAAGATTGTTTATCTCATTCAGCCGTACCATTTAGGCTTTCTCACAGGCGACTGCAAGCAATAACCAGGTTCCTTTAATAAATTCTTTTGTTCACTTCTTCTGTTCCGGAAAGCATTGTAGTTGTTCAATAACGATAATAAAATCATCTGCTATTGCTCTGGAGGTTATTTGGTGCATTCTTATTTATTTAGGAATTTATTTGTATTTATTTCTCAAAATCGCAAATACCTTATTGCTGCAAAAAACCATTAAAAATCATAAAATCTCGGAAACAAACAAAAACCTTACATCTTCAGTCAGTGATTGGGTTGAGTGACACCTGGTCTCTTACAGTAGTATCAGAGCACAGTTTTCCTGCCATCCTGTGCTTTTTCAGTTGCTTTTTCAGTAAACAGAGTGCTTTTTGGATGCTTTTTCATGAGTAGAGACATCATTCACTATACTAAGGGTATAGGAACAGGCAGAGTTGAGGATTGGACAGGTCCACCTATTCCTGAAGGTGAGACAGTATCAGGAGTATTGGGTATTCACAGATCTAGCTCCAACAGTAGTGAGAACAGTGTCACAACACTGATGGCAGACCGTGAGATCCCTGCAGAGACACTTAGGGATTCAGGGAAAGCGCATGCAGAGGGTGATATTACTGATGAGGAGTTTAGGCGTAGGCACGATAATATGATGGACATGATGTCCCAGTTGATGGGCACTATTAGACAATATACTCCATCCCAGCCGCACTATATCCAGATCGGATAGTCGAGCAGGACTGTAGGAGTGGACCAGCCTTTGGCATCAGCACCATGGCAGCCATCACCAATCTATCATGAGCGTAGGCCTGGACAACCTACATTCATATCTAGAGAGACCCCACCTTCGACTCCGGAGGCAAAGCAGCAGGGGCATCATCAGGAGTTTCAGCCACACAATGGCATGTCAGTAGCGGATGTGACTAGATTTCATGGTGAGTATCTATCATTAGCACCTGAGATCAGACAGGCGTTGTCCTTTCATGAGTTTATGGATGTTCATAAACCTAGAGGAGGAGGTAGATTTGACCGTAGAGCTCCTCAGCACCAGCAGCCACAGCCACAGGTGAACAGGGATTTACAGTATGCAGTTAGCAAAATCACCTTGCCATACTTTAATGGTTCCGATAAGACGTCAGCGAGGTCTTGGGTCCAGTAGTTGGACAATTATCTATCACTGAGACCTATGCAGGAGGACGAGGCCATTAAGTTTGCTACTTTGCATTTTGATGGGTTGGCGCATGATTGGTGGCATCATGGCATGTACACACTTGGCCATCATGCAGTCACTACTTACCAGGAGTTCACCAGCAGGCTCATAGAGCGTTTTGACAAGAAGGATCCAGAACTCTACTTCAGGGAGCTAGCTTAGCTCAGACAGACAAGTAGTTTGGATGCTTATGTCGGTGAGTTTCAGAGGGTTGCAGTCATGGTGACAGGCATTTCAGAACGGAGACTTGTTATTCTCTTCGTCGAGGATTTGATGGAGCCTATGAGAGGTTGGGTCAAGGCATTTGATCCTCCTACCCTTCAGGAGGCCATGAGGAAGGCACGTAACATGGAGCTTGCAGCACCTCGCAGCAAGTTCACTTCAGGCTCGACACCCTACACAAGGCCTAATAGGTCTTTTGACAGGAATAGGCCCTTTGACAGAAAGAGGGATCCACCCGATCCTAAGAGACAAAATGCACCACCCTTCGACAGAGAAACACTGAATGATCTACGGAAGAAAAAATTGTGTTTCTGGTGCAAGGCACCCTATGATGAAAAACATGTATGCACCCTATAATGAAAAACATGTATGCTCGCTTCGTCCCAAGGTTAAAAACAATCAGATGGAATGGTTTTACGAGGGAGAAGAGCAATCTGATCTGTCAGACCAGCAAGCTGATTCTGAGCATTCAGATGATGACAGGTCCAAAATGGGGTGAAAACGAAGGAGGAAGGAAGCTACAGGAGGCACATTTGACTAGCCTTCAGAGAGATGGGTTGTTTAGACTTCGCGGGCTCCTAGCAGGTCAGAAGGTAATCACTCTACTCAACACTGGTGCCACTCATAATTTCATTGATGCACGGTTGGTAGAGAAACGGGGTATACAGACAGAGGAGTTTGAGGGTATTCGAGTCAAGGTGGCTGATGGATACACCCTCAAATGTGACAGAAAGATTACTGATCTTCCGATGCGGTTGAACAACTATGAGTTCAAGACCGAATTCTATGTTGTTAATATGGGAGATACTGATGTGGTGTTAGGGATGGCATGGCTTCACAATTTGGGTGAGTTCACACTCAATCTACGAGACATGGAGATGAAGTTCAAAGTTAATGGGAAACCTCATGTCATCAAGGCCATTAGAGACAGTAATTTGAGGATGGTTTCGTACAGGCGGATGGAGAGACTCATTCGTCATGATATGGTTGACTGGGCTGCAGAGTGTATGTTAATGTCAGCACAGCAGGAGCAGCAGAAGGGTGAGTACCATCCAGACATTCAGATACTGAGGACTAAACACTCTAAAGTGTTTAGCGACATTCCACTTGGTAGACCTCCAGACAGAGGCACTGAGCATATTATCGAGTTGGAGGAGGGCGCAAAGCCCATTATGATTACACCCTACAGGCATCCGAAACGACTCAAGGATGAGATAGAGAAGACCATCAATGAGTTATTGGCTATGGGGCATATTAGACCTAGCAAGTCACCTTTTGCTTCATCGGTTGTATTGGTGAAGAAAAAGGATGGATCACTTCGGATGTGCAGAGACTACCGCCAGCTCAATAAGAGGACAATTAAGAACAGGTACCCGATATGTCATGTCCCCATTTTTGACGAGCATCAGAGTTCGTAAGTTTGGCCTATCAGGAGACCTCGTAGGCTGATAGAGTGGTTAGAGGGTCGTTTCGGAGCTTGGCTCAGCGTCAGATTGGCAGTTGTGATCAATTGGCTTTCGTTTGGGCTCGATCGGAGACTTTTTGCATAATTGCTATTTTTAGCAGTTCCTGGCAGTCAGCGTGGGACCCCTGCTATTTTTAGCAGTATGGACTTATGGCATTCAGAATCACTTCCGTTGTCGTCAACATCAGACGGCTCGAGCATCGGGTTAATAATGAGCGAGATATTAATATTTAATTGTATTAATTAAATATTAATTATTTAATGATTATAATGTAAAGTTATAATATTAACTTATAACTTAAGTGATCTGTCTTGAGGGGTGCGCCCATCATCAGAAAGGGGCCAATTAATAATTATAATTTATTCTAATTATTTGATGGAGAACTATTGAAAAATTAAAAGAATTAAAAAGTCAAATATTTAAAATTCCCTATCTTTAAGGAAATCGCACTTTTGAGAAGAATAAAGGGTTTTGCCTTGGGAATTGTGCATTATGACATTTTTATGAATGGGAAATTAGCCAGTCTTTGCCAGAGAACGGAGACCTTAGGGTTTGTGTTCGAAATTCTTGGAGAACGAGCCATCTCCATTGAATCAGTTCAGAGGGTGTGAGATACCACCTGATTTACTGCCAGTTGTGAGATTTCTTCATACAGAGGAAATTATAGAGCTTCACAAGTTAATCATTTACAGAGTTTTGATTCAGAGTTCCATTCAGAAGACAAACAATCATCAAAGCGCCTATTCTATTGTTGTTCTGGAGGCTCAAGGAAGAGCCGTACTTTTTAATTGCTATAGGCTGCTGTCTTAAAGGCCGTACGGTTTTGTACCAGGCCATACTTCTACAAGCTTCTTAGTGATTCAAATCTCAGAGGGTTTTGCCAGGGTTTTATTCAAAAGATACATCTCTATCAGGGCGCACCTATTTAACAGAGTTCTGGAGTTTCAAATATTGACTTAAAGGAAGCCGTACATTTGCATTTATACCAGCTGCTGCAGCCGTACTCTTCACACAGCCGTACCTTCCAGTCACAAGGAGACGCCTTCACTTTTGATCATTTATCTGCTTTCACTCAAGCGCCTAGCATACTGGAACATTCCTTGGTTACCAGACGGAGGGAGAAGGGAGGAGCCAACTCAGCCGTACCTTATTGTTCATCTACAGCCTGCTGTTTACCAGGTTCTTATCATAAAAAAAAGGTGTATTCTCATTTGCATGTTAGCAGATCCATGTTGCAATGAGCTCATATGAATAATAAAAGAAACGCCTTCATTATACCTTGTATTTTCTATGCATATTGGCTATCTAGGATTTTTATAGAATTTATTATTATTTTCTAGCAAAATCGTACTCTTCATTTATTGCTTAAAACCCTAGAAACGTCCAAAACTCAAAAACTTCAGAAAAGATCGGAAAAACTGTCAGATTCAGAATTAGGGGAAACTTAGGGTTTCTACAGTGGTATCAGAGCTAAATCCTGCCATCCTGAGGGTTTAGCCATCTTCTGCAGCCGGAACAGTTTGGGTTTTTACCAGGTATTATTCTCAGGTGAGCGTTGGTTGACAGGCAACAGGGTTCGATCTGGCAGCCGCGAAACATGGCTGACAGAACTGACAGGAATTACAGGACTGATAGAACAGATAATGTTAGAACAGAGTTTCTTCATAGTAACAGAGGTCAGGGCCGTGCAGAGGTCTTGCATGCACTCAGAGATCTTCGTGCAGGTCAACGGCAGTCAAATGGTGTATTACAGCAGTTGGCAGTTGCACTTCAGAGACTGGATACTCCGAGGAGACCGTCACCACATCGTGACGATGACAGGAGTGTTGCAGGTTCACGGAGAGCTCCTAGGACAATGTCACGGACAGCAGATAGGCCTACTAGGCCCACTTTCACGAGACAGGAGCCCGATGAGGCTATAGCAGGTGAACAGCATGAGGGTTTGTTCGTTGGTACCTTTAGGACAGCGAACGACGAGTGGCAGTTAGTACCACCTGAGTTCAGCGGAAGGAATACCGTTGACAGAACACCACAAAACACCGAAAGAGAAGTGGTTAGCATGTTCCAGGAGTATAGCATTCTACCGCAGAAAATTAAAAAGGAACTCCCTTTCATGAGTTACATGGATTTGCACCCGAGTCTTTGCCATAAGACAGAGTTTGCAAGACAGAAATATCTGACTATAGCTCGTGAGTTGTTTACGTCTGGAACGGATAGAGAATCTACGCATAAGGGTGATACAATCCTTCATGAGAATGATTTGGTATTTTCAAATCCCTATGAAGTAGGCAGAAATTTATTACAGGAATTTGATAAGCGTGCTGATTTGAGTCAAGACAGCACTAGCACAGCTTGGGGTAATAATTTACCTACATCGTCTTTGCAGGAGGTGACTCAAGAAGTTTCTACTATTGAAGCCACTTCTGATTTTTATGACAGCAATGGCGAAACTTCGCGTGAGCATGACACAACAGAGGTTTCACACATGCAAAGTACTCCTATTGAGTTGTCGCATGAAGAGACTCAAGAGTTGGGTACGAGTGATGCAGTTGGCGTTGAGAATTTAAGTCATGGTGAATCTGATTTTCCGGATCAGACCTTTGAAAACAAGCTAGAGGATTCATATGTTGATATGGAATCCCAGGATCATGCTTTGGATGGGCATGCAGTCACTGTTGGAGTAGAAGCGTGTGAAGATACGGTCAGACCAGCGACTTCTACTGTACCAGTTGAGCCATCCTTTGAGGTACAGAGCAGCAGTACCTTAGATGTTGAGGTGTGCATGGATGAAAGCACACATGATGCTGCTTATCATGAGGTAAGTGATGACGGATCAGCGTCATATCATAGTGCTTATTGTGAACCGGAAAACTTGTATGGGGGTCGTAAGCTACAGAATCCTCATCATTTGGTTGGGCAACTACAAGTGAAGGACACAATGATTGCTACCGCCCTTGAGCATTTTGACGTTGCTCGTCAGATGTTGACTACCTACAGTTGGAGTCCTCCTTCGACAGATGAGCACAATGATAGTGGTTTTTCCCTTGCAGTGATACATGCACTCCGAGAAGCAGTTGGAACGATGAAACAAAACTACCTAAAATTACTTGCGGATAGGGATTTCCTTCTCAAGTGGGATTGCATTTGTTATGATGCATTGAAGGGAAAAGAGGAGCGAATCGATGAGCTCACCCATGAGCTTGAGGTGACTATGGATTCATTGCAGAGCATCCAGTTGGCTCTTCGAGAGTCACAGTTACAGATTGAGAAGCTTACCGTGGCGTTGAGTTTAGCACAATCTTCACCACCTTTGGATATAGTTCAGTCTTCCATGGCAGTGGTTGGTGAGTATACACCCATGGTACTTAGTAGTGGGGAGATGTTGAGGATGAGGTTACATCCAGCACGGTCACAGGAGCAGTTGGTATAGATAGGATGAGTACACTATATGAGAGTTGCAGTGAGCCACGCGTTGCACCAGGTCCTCTCGACATTAGTTCTGTGATAGGTGATGCAGGGCAGTTCATTGATAGTTCCTGTGACATGGTTGTTGATACACTGGAGAGTTGTGTGACAACCCTCGATACTTGTCCATCTTCACAGCAGATATCCAGAGTCTCATCCAGTTGGGAGATTGGCACTTATGTTGATTTGTTTCCCTCTCCTGGAAGCAAATCAATCATTTCATCAGATTCAGTTGACTATGATCGGCAGCTAGTTGAGCCAAGTCAGGAGTACAATTCAATTTATTATTCCAGCGATTCAGAGATGGATGATTCAGATCAGGATGGAGTGATTGCGCAGTTTGTGAACAATCCATTATTTGAATTTGATGGTGGTTTGGTCTATGATAATCCGCTCTTCGAGTTGGAGGCTGATCGTACTCTTGATGCTAGTTCTTGGTTGGGTGATAATCGTAGTGTTTGGGATTGTTCCAGTGCATCGCAATGCCAAACAAGACTCACCGAGGAGTTTAATGAGGTGTACACGGTGAGGAGTGCTTATAGTTTCTCCTTTGATCCACCTGTACATGATTTGTATTCGATGCACCATACTCGTGCACAGGGTGATTTTCTCGGTACAGTCGAGGGGAGTAATTCATTATTGTGTGCAGAGTTACCATCTTCACAAGATGGGGTTGGCGGCTGCGAGTACTTGACTCAGTTGTCTGTGGGGTATTACTTGCAGGGACAGCAGTCCGTTTTACATCATGCCGATATGTATTTGACAGGGCCTGATACTTCTATGTCGCAGATTTTTCATACAGGTACATGGTTACAGGGCGACTATGGTATTAGTTGGCATGATGGCGTGGACAGTTATCACATCCATGAGGATTTAGCAGAGGACAGGGAGAGATTCAGGGCAGTGGATGCTTCTAGGAGTTTTTATCTCTGCATGACAGATGGATGTGGATTCATATTGTATTGGGATCCCGGTGGCGACAGCTTTGGTACCGACCATTGGGTGGGTCCCATTGGGTTACTTCACTATTCTCAGAATGGTGAAGTTGGAGGCAGTAGAGCGCAGTGGCAGCCTGAGGAGGGCCGTCACGACAGACTTTTACGCTGGGTTTGGGATCCAGGTATTGATTGCGCAGTTGAGTTTTTGATGATGCTACAGGAGACAGATCGAGATGTGTGGGACATTACACAGTTTGTCTTTTGGGCCTCCCGAGGATTGGAGTTTCTTTGCAGTGGAGATTGCTTGGGGTCAAGCAATTTCGGGGAGGGCGGACTGTCATGTCCCCATTTTTGACGAGCATCAGAGTTCGTAAGTTTGGCCTATCAGGAGACCCTCGTAGGCTAATAGAGTGGTTAGAGGGTCGTTTCGGAGCTTGGCTCAGCGTCAGATTGGCAGTTGTGATCAATTGGCTTTCGTTTGGGCTCGATCGGAGACTTTTTGCAGAATTGCTATTTTTAGCAGTTCCTGGCAGTCAATGAGACCCCTGCTATTTTTAGCAGTATGGACTTATGGCATTCAGAATCACTTCCGTTGTCGTCAACATCAGACGGCTCGAGCATCGGGTTAATAATGAGCGAGATATTAATATTTAATTGTATTAATTAAATATTAATTATTTAATGATTATAATGTAAAGTTATAATATTAAATTATAACTTAAGTGATTTGTCTTGAGGGGTGCGCCCATCATCAGAAAGGGGCCAATTAATAATTATAATTTATTATAATTATTTGACGGAGAACTATTGAAAAATTAAAAGAATTAAAAAGTCAAATATTTAAAATTCCCTATCTTTAAGGAAATCGCACTTTTGAGAAGAATAAAGGGTTTTGCCTTGGGAATTGTGCATTATGACATTTTTATGAATGGGAAATTAGCCAGTCTTTGCCAGAGAACGGAGACCTTAGGGTTTGTGTTCGAAATTCTTGGAGAACGAGCCATCTCCATTGAATCAGTTCAGAGGGTGTGAGATACCACCTGATTTACTGCCAGTTGTGAGATTTCTTCATACAGAGGAAATTATAGAGCTTCACAAGTTAATCATTTACAGAGTTTTGATTCAGAGTTCCATTCAGAAGACAAACAATCATCAAAGCGCCTATTCTATTGTTGTTCTGGAGGCTCAAGGAAGAGCCATACTTTTTAATTGCTATAGGCTGTTGTCTTAAAGGCCGTACGGTTTTGTACCAGGCCGTACTTCTACAAGCTTCTTAGTGATTCAAATCTCAGAGGGTTTTGCCAGGGTTTTATTCAAAAGATACATCTCTATCAGGGCGCACCTATTTAACAGAGTTCTGGAGTTTCAAATATTGACTTAAAGGAAGCCGTACATTTGCATTTATACCAGCTGCTGCAGCCGTACTCTTCACACAGCCGTACCTTCCAGTCACAAGGAGACGCCTTCACTTTTGATCATTTATCTGCTTTCACTCAAGCGCCTAGCATACTGGGACATTCCTTGGTTACCAGACGGAGGGAGAAGGGAGGAGCCAACTCAGCCGTACCTTATTGTTCATCTACAGCCTGTTGTTTACCAGGTTCTTATCATAAAAAAAAGGTGTATTCTCATTTGCATGTTAGCAGATCCATGTTGTAATGAGCTCATATGAATGATAAAAGAAACGCCTTCATTATACCTTGTATTTTCTATGCATATTGGCTATCTAGGATTTTTATAGAATTTATTATTATTTTCTAGCAAAATCGTACTCTTCATTTATTGCTTAAAACCCTAGAAACGTCCAAAACTCAAAAACTTCAGAAAAGATCGAAAAAACTGTCAGATTCAGAATTAGGGGAAACTTAGGGTTTCTACACGATACCACGCATCGATGAGTTGATTGATGAGTTGCACGGTGCTATCTTCTTCACGAAGATTGACTTGAGATCCGAGTACCACCAGATTCAGATGAGGGAGCAAGACATTGAGAAAACCGCTTTCAGGTGCCATTGCGGTCACTTCGAGTTCTTGGTTATGCCTTTCGGCTTAACCAATGCACCTGCCACCTTTCAGGCTACCATGAACAGGGTCTTCAGTTCTCAGTTGCGGAGATTCATGTTGGTCTTCTTTGATGACATCCTGGTGTACAGTAGGTCATGGGAGGAGCATTTAGCTCACTTGGATACAGTTTTGGGTATCTTGGCTAAGGAGTCCTTTTATGCCAAGGAATCCAAGTGTGAGCTAGGCATGGCGGAGTTGTTGTATCTGGGGCACATCATCAGTGCCAAGGGAGTTAGTATGGACCCTGAAAAGGTCCGGGCGATAGTTGAGTGACCAGTACCAGAGAACCTTACGCAGCTCAGAGGATTCATTGGGTTGTGTACTTTTTATAGGAGATTTGTTAGTGGGTTCTCACGTCATGCCGCACCCCTTACTGATTTGACAAAGAAAGGGGTTTTTACTTGGTCACCACAGGCGCAGGAGTGCTTTGACAGGTTTAAGGTGATCATGACTTCGTGTCCAGTGCTAGCCTTACCTGACTTTACGAAGTCATTTGATTTGTTCCGCGATGCTTCAGGGGAGGGCATTGGTGCTGTTTTGATGTAGGAGAGGCACCCTATTGCTTTTGAGAGCAGGAAGCGTAGGGGTCCTGAGAGGTTTTACAGCATTTACGACAAGGAGATGTTAGCCATTATGCATGCTTTGGCTAAGTTCAGGCAATACTTGGTGGGCAGCAACTTCAGTGTGCGTACAGACCACAATAGCCTGAAACACTTTCTTGGACAGCGAGACCTAAATGAGAGGCAGCAAAAATGGGTCAGCAAACTGCAATCATATGATTTTGATATTACTTTCATTAAGGGGAAGCAGAATGTTGTAGATGACGCCTTGTCTCACAGACCTCAGTTGAATGCTATGGCACAGATCTCCGAGGATTGGAGGCATCGGATTGTTATTGAGTATGCTAAGAACCCATGGGCTTCTAGCATTATTGATGGGACAGAGTAGGATAGTAGGTACACCGTTGTAGATGACTTGATCATTTACAAGGGGCAGATTTTTCTGGTTCCTGGTTCTGAGTTGAGGGATACAGTTTTGAGAGCCTTTCATGATCTTCCTATGGCGGGCCATCCGGGTACTTCAAAACATATAAGCTGGTTCGGGCAGTTTACTTGGAAAGTAGATGGCGTTCTTGATGTATGTTCTTAAGTATGTCGAAAGTGTAGGTACACCGTTGTAGATGACTTGATCATTTACAAGGGGCAGATTTTTCTGGTTCCTGGTTCTGAGTTGAGGGATACAGTTTTGAGAGCCTTTCATGATCTTCCTATGGCGGGCCATCCCGGGTACTTCAAAACATATAAGCTGGTTCGGGAACGGTTTACTTGGAAAGGGCTGAAAACTGACGTTCTTCAGTATGTCCGAAAGTGTTCTGTTTGCCAGCAGAACAAGCAAGAACACACATATCCTGCTGGATTGCTTCAACCACTTCCGATACCTGACAGGAAGTGGGAGTGTTTATCGATGGACTTTATCACGGGTTTGCCGAAAGCCCAAGGTAAAGATTGCATTTACGTAGTGGTTGATCGGTTGACCAAATATGCACACTTCTTCCCGATTACTACTACATTCACAACATCGCAGACTGCAGAGCTCTTCTTCAAAGAGGTATTCCGGTTACACGGGTTGCCTCGGACGATAGTCAGCGATAGAGACAGTCGGTTCATGAGCAACTTTTGGCAGGAGTTGTTCAGGCTCTGTGGGACCGAACTGACACCGAGTACCAACTACCATCTGCAGACAGATGGGCAGACGGAAATTGTCAATAAATGGGTGGAAGGTTACTTGCGCAATTACATAGCTGGACAGCAGAGAGCTTGGGTGAGGTGGATATACCTCTGTGAGTATTGTTATAACTCTACTCACCACATGACGATACAGATGACGCCCTGCATGGCATTATACGGGTATGAGGCGCCCAACCTTTTGGATCTGATATTGAGTGATAGCAGAGTGCCGAGTGCAGGGGATATGATGCAGAGTCAGCAGGACATTTTGAGGTCTCTCAGAGACAATATCCAACGGGCACAGAATCAACAGAAGCAGTATGCTGATCAGAAGAGGGTTGAGCATTCTTTTGTAGTGGGTGATATGGTGTATCTTATGTTGCAACCGTATCGTCAATCTACTATGCGGAAGAGTGGTGCGGAGAAGTTGAAACCTCGTTACTATGGTCCATTTTGTGTTGTCAGACGAGTGGGCGAGGTTGCATATGAGTTGGACTTACCAGCAGATAGCAAGGTTCACAACGTGTTTCACGTTTCTCGCCTGAAAAAGGCATTGGGTCAGCATGTGACACCCTCTCCAGTTCTGCCACCCCTTGATGATGAAGGGAAATTGATACTAGTACCTGATGCCATCCTTGAGATGAGAGAGACACACCCTCGGAGGCGAGTGATCAAGGAATATCTGATCAAGTGGAGAGATTTGCCAGTTGAGGATGCTACATGGGAGTCCGAGGAGATTTTACAGCATCCAGAGTTGAGATTGCTTGAGGACAAGCAATTTCAGGGAGGGCGGACTGTGATGTCCCCTTCCTAGTCAGCGCAGCTGGATTTGAGGTTAGCCTATCATTCTGATCCTCGTAGGCTGACAGTGGTGTGTAGAGGATCATTTGAGGCAGTTACCCGGTGTTCAGGAGCATCATTCTTTCAGTTGATTCAGGTTGGGCCTTCAAAGAATCTTTCAGAGAGGTTTTTCAGTTACTTACTATTTATAGTAAGTCAGGCAGGCGGAAGCTGCTATTTTGGGCAAGGCACCTGGTTCAGCTAGTTAGCTCAGAGTCGACCCAGTTTGTCAGTTTGATGGTCAGATGGAAAATAATGGAGCATTTAATGATTATTAAATAATTGATATTTTGACTTTATGTTATAAAGTCACTTTATTAATATATTTAAATATTAATGATGAATGGCATATTATAAAGTATTTTTAATACTTTATAATAAAGAGAAATTTTTATTATAATGAATAATTATTTATTCATTAAAAGATGGGACGCCATTTATTTAATATTTTCCTTAAGTTAAGAAGGGCAAATTTAATCATTTATTTTAAATGATTATTAAAAGAAACTTGGGTCGAATTTTTGAAAGGGGTTATATATACACTGCCAAGACAAATCGAACTCTTATGTTATGATTATTCAATTTGTCTTATTCTCTCTCTGAGCATTGGAGTTTGCGAACCTAGGGTTTCAGCAGACATTCGATTTTGAAGAACGTTCCCTCTTCGAGATCTGACATATTGAGGCTGTGAAATACCAGTTGAAGATTGTCCAACAGCGTGGCTTTATCCAGAAGTCATACAGAGCATCACAGTAAAGTTTTTCATTCAGTATTGGTTCTATTGTTCATCAGGAAGAATCGCCTTTTTAAAGAGTATCAGTGTTTTGCTTCTGGCGCTTTATTCTTGAAGCCGTACCATATTTAATGCTGCTGGCTAGGGCCGTACTTCTGTACCAGCAAGGCCGTACTTTTCTTCACAGGAGAATACGCCTTCCTTTCTCAGCTTCTGCTTATTGGATCTTGTACGCCTAGGGTTTTTGGAGCTTCAGCATCAGTTTCAAGGTCAAAAGATTGTTTATCTCATTCAGCCGTACCATTTAGGCTTTCTCACAGGCGACTGCAAGCAATAACCAGGTTCCTTTAATAAATTCTTTTGTTCACTTCTTCTGTTCCGGAAAGCATTGTAGTTGTTCAATAACAATAATAAAATCATCTGCTATTGCTCTGGAGGTTATTTGGTGCATTGTTATTTATTTAGGAATTTATTTGTATTTATTTCTCAAAATCGCAAATACCTTATTGCTGCAAAAAACCATTAAAAATCATAAAATCTCGAAAACAAACAAAAACCTTACATCTTCAGTCAGTGATTGGGTTGAGAGACACCTGGTCTCTTACGCAAAAGGACAATCAAAAACAGGTATCCTATCCCTAGGATTGATGAACTGATCGATGAGTTACATGGTGCCCGTTATTTTTGAAAAATTGATTTGAGATCAGGGTATCATCAGATTCGTGTTAGGGAGTAGGATATTGAGAAGACAGCATTTTGTTGTCATTATGGGCACTCTGAGTTTGTGGTTATGCCGTTTGCGCTAACCAATGCACCCGCTACTTTTCAGTCCACAATGAACAGGGTTTTCCAGTTGCAGTTGAGACGATATGTGTTAGTCTTCTTTGATGACATACTAGTGTACAGCAAAACATGGGAGGAGCATTTGCTCATTTAGATACAATTTTGGGCATTCTTGACAATGAGTCCTTGTATGCCAAGGAATCCAAGTGCGATTTGCACATGACTGAGTTGTTGTATTTGGGCCACATCATCAGTGCAGAAGGAGTGCATATAGATCCTGATAAGGTCCAGGCTATTATTGAGTGGCCTACTCCTAAGAACCTTACACAATTGAGGGGATTTTTGGGCTTGTGTGAGTTCTACCGTAGATTCGTCAGTGGTTATTCACGGCATGCAGCACCACTTACTGATTTGACTAAGAAAGGGGCTTTTGTTTGGACAGCAGAGGCACAAGATTGTTTTGAGAAGTTCAAACAGCTAATGACTACTTGCCCAATTCTTGCATTGCCAGATTTCACTAAACCTTTTGAGTTACAATGTAATGCTTCGGGTGAGGGGATTGGTGCAATTCTTATGCAAGACAAGCATCCAATTGCATTTGAGAACCAGAAGTTAAGAGGACCAGAGAGGAGCTACAGCATATATGATAAGGAGATGTTGGCCATTATGCATGCATTGGCCAAGTTCAGGCAATACCTTGTGGGCAACAAGTTTGTGGTTAAGACAAATCATAATAGCTTGAGACATTTCCTTGGCCAACGGGATCCTAATGATCGTCAGCAGAAGTGGGTAAGCAAGTTGCAACCATATGACTTTGGCATTGCCTTTGTCAAAGGAACTCAGAATGTCGTAGCTAATGCTTTATCTCGCCATCCACATTTGAGCTCCATGGCAGAAATTTCAGAGGATTGGAGGCACTTGATTGTCGTAGAGTATGCCAACGACACATGGGCTTCAGGTATTGTTGAAGGGTCGGTTCAGGACAGCAGGTATTCAGTTGTTAATGATCTTATCATTTACAAAGGGAGGATCTTTTTGACCCCAGGATCAAAGGTGAAGAACTTGGCTTTGAGAACCTTTCATGACACACCTATGGCTGGATATCCCGATTACTTCAAAACTTATAGGCAGATACGGGAGAGGTTACTTGGAAAGGACTCAAATCAGATGTTCTTCGTTATGTCAGAGAGTGTCTCATTCGCCAAGAGAATAAACAGGAGCACACATACACTGCAGGCTTAGCCACTTCCCATTCCTAACAGGAAGTGGGAGTGCTTATCGATGGATTTCATTACAGGCCTGCCGAAGGTCCAGGGCCTAGATTGCATCTATGTGGTTGTTGATCGTTTAACCAAGTATGCTCATTTTTTTCCGATCACAACTACATTTTCAGCTACACAGGTAGCAGAACTATTCTTCCATGAGATATCCAAGCTGCATGGGTTACCTCAGAGCATTGTCAATGACAGAGATAGTCGGTTCATGAGTCACTTTTGGCAGGAGCTTTTCAAGCTAAGTGGAACCGAACTTACTCTGAATACCAGTTACCACCCACAGACGGATGGTCAAACAAAGATTGTTAATAAATGGGTGGAGAGATATCTCAGGAACTACATTGCAGGGCAACAGAAGGGTTGGGTTAAGTGGATATACCTTTGTGAGTATTGCTACAATACCACTTACCATCTCTCGATTTAGATGACACCATTTATGGCCTTGTAAGGTTATGAGGCACCTAGCTTTCTTGATTTGTTGTTGAGTGATAGTAGAGTGCCTAGTGTTGGGGATCTGTTGCAGGAGAACCAAGATATTATGAGAACTCTTCATGAAAAATATTTAGAAGGCACAAAACCAACAAAAGCAGTATGCAGATCAGAAAAGAGTAGAGCATTCATTCGAGGTAGCGGATATGGTATACTTGATGTTGCAGCTCTATCGACAGTCCACTCTTAAGAAGAGTGGTGCAGAGAAGCTCAAACCCCGCTACTATGCGCCTTTCAAGATCATCAGGCGAGTTGGAGAGGTGGCTTATGAGTTGGAGCTGCCGGCAGACAACAGGGTGCATAATGTGTTTCATGTGTCATGCCTGAAGAAGGCGTTAGGACATCATGTTGTTCCTTCCGCAGTCTTACCACCCTTGGATGACGAGGGGAAGTTGATTCTGGTGCCCAAAGCTATCTTGGACATTAGGGAGAGACAGTTGCAGAAAAGGATCATAAGAGAGTATTTCATTAAATGGAGAGACATGTCAGTTGAAGATGCTACTTGGGAAAGTGAGGAGATTCTTCAGCTTCCAAAGTTGAGATTGCTTGGGGACAAGCAATTTCAGGAGGGGAGGACTGTAATGTCCCCTTTTTCGTACCCATCTAAGGGGGATTTCTTAGCCTTTATTCTCTGAAGGCTAAGTGGAGAAATCAGGAGAAATTAATTAAGTTAATTATTTATTAAGTCATCAAATAAATTAAAAAATTAAACGATGACTTAATATTTAATTAATTTAATTAAAG
The DNA here is from genome assembly GCA_007258455.2 of Sequoia sempervirens. NCBI lineage: Eukaryota > Viridiplantae > Streptophyta > Pinopsida > Cupressales > Cupressaceae > Sequoia > Sequoia sempervirens. Next base: position 228,071,538 of record VDFB02086081.1, on the reverse strand, counting down.
TGACTAAATAAAATATTATATCATAAAGTCACTAAAATAAAATAAAAAGGGAAATATATCTTTTATCCCACATTGGCAAGAAAAGTGTTTGAGCTCTCACAAGAAAAGAATAAAAGGCTCTTAAGGGACTCATTTGTGATATCCAAAACATTTGGCATTTGACTTTGATATGCTTGTTGGAGCCTTGGGGTTTCTGCAGAATACAATTGAAGGTCTTTGGGTACGAAGTATCCCATTGATTTGCATAACTGAGGTAGTGAAACTATCTACTGAAGGGTTGCAGCTGATTGAAGGAGTTACTTCAGACTTCTCATTGCATCAAAATTTGTGGCCAAAGGCCAATTTTGGAGTCAATTCAATTTGGAAGTTGAAGGAGATCATTTTATAGCTTGAGATCACTTCACATCTTCAGCTATAAGGTCTATTTGCATAAAATTATATTCTGATATAAATTTCCAGTCAACATACCAGCTTATTGGAAGGGGACGATTTTGTTCATGGAGAGCTTGGTTGGCATCGATTTCCTTCTTGGACCTAGGCGCACCATTCCTTGATGTTCATCAATGATATTTGGAGCTTGTGAGGGACGAAAGGAGCTGCTAATAATTTCTTTCAAGCAACCTGGTCCAGAACAGGGGCGGCACATATAGGAGGTCGATTTCATCATTTTGGAGTGTCTTCTTCATCAACAAGAATTGCTATTAAGTCTTCAGCTCATCTACGATTTTTGTATCAGGTTCCTCTTGTCATTTTCTACATAAATATTGCATTCTAGAATTAATATCATGGCTGCTATTTGTACTCAGAAATTGTAGAAATTGCATAAGTTGTAATGCCAAGAGTCTTGGCCCTTTAATATCAGCATTGTATTAGATACTATACTGCAATTAAGGAGTTATAAGTTGCCGGTCAGATATTGTTGTAATTGAGCATATTTATACCATTCATGATCAACTTAATAGTATGCATGCCAAGTGTTTGTAAAAATGCTACTTGGCTGTAGGTGCACAATTTTTATGTAGATGATCATGTATTGCATTCAAAAAGACAAAAAGAATTGCATTGTCATTATAGATCATTGCCTAGCTATTGTAGTGTCGATTTGCAAAGCATTTACATTCATTCAAGACCAATTGAAGACAAGCAAGCAAACTGAAAACTCAGAAACAGCTAGTTAATAGGTTGCAAGTGAAGTGTTTGACAAAATTTCTTGAGGCAAACTTAGGCCAGATTTGAAGGGAAATTCTACGATGGTTTAAAAAGTGTGAACATTGACATTTTAGTCTATCCCTCTCCTTTAGGTGAAAAATCCTCAAGTGTGAGAAGGTCATTGTAACCAAGATCTTTGTTTTGCATTTTGGTAACCCTTAAGATATTCCTTGAGAGCTAAACTTTAGATCAAAAGTTGCAAGGGATATTACATTTTGTTCAATTTTGAGGTTTTCAGCTATATGCATGCACATTAATGAATCTAGTGGATAGCGAATACATTACCTACGAGAGGACAAGAGGTGTTATTAATTTTGATTCGGAAGAGAAAAACTAGGGGATAGACATAACAGACAAGAACAACAGGACCCTAGTATTTTGGCTATGCTAAGTGATTAAGCTAGGGGACAATAGCAATTGCTTCAAACTCTAACCCAAATGATGCAAACCATGAATGCAAATAACAAAAATTATCAAGGTGAACATAAGAACAATGGGAACAACAATGGTAACAATGCGCACAATGGAAACCAAGGTGAAGGTAGTAACTAATGTAACAAGAAACACTTCTAGGGCACTAACTAGGGTCACTCCTAGGCCTCTAATGCCTGAGTATTTGGATGATCAGCCTAGAGAACAAACAGGACAACGAAGAGGTGGCGAAGGTTGTGGTGATTATTTGCAAGAATACCAATCCTTAGGTGATGAATTCCATGCATCTATGTCCTTGGCAAAATTTTGTGGCATTAAATATAGAAACAAACCAAGAGGAGAAAGAGGCCAAGGAAATAACAGAGATTTATAGCGTAAAGTGCGTAAGTTAGCCATTCCCAGCTTTGATGGTTCAAATAAGTGTACATCACGGGCATGGTATCAAAAGTTAGATAGGTATTTTCAGTTAAACCCCATGACTGAAAGGGAAGCAATCAAATATGTAACCCTACATCTAGACAGAGAGGTTCATGAGTGGCGGTACCATGGGCTAGTGACTTTGGGACATGGCAGCATAACTTCCTATGTAGATTTCACACAAACCTTGATAGATATGTTTGACAAGAAGGATTGGAAACTGCATTTTAGGGAATTGGCACAGCTGAAACATGTTGGCTCGATTGATGCATATCTTTCAGAGTTTGAAAAGTTGTTTGTAATGGTCACAGATATGTCAGAACATAGGTTGATAGTTTTGTTCGTAGAGGGACTAGCAGAGCCACTTCGTGATTGGATCAAACCATTTAATCCTAAATCTTTATAGGATGCTATCAGGAGGGCTATGAGCATGGAAATTTCAGCCCCTAAAAGCAAATTTCAACCTAAACCCTTCCAACACAAGCAGAATAATAAGAAACCCTTCCAGAAAGATTGGCCTAAAAAGAACTAGATAAATGGAGGTTTGTAATGAATTGCGTAGAAAAAAGTTGTGTTTCAACTGCAAAGAACCTTGGGAACCTGGCCATAGTTGTTTGGGAAAAGGTAAGGTGCAAACATTGAGCTAGTTTCAAAATATAAGGAAGAGAAAGGTGAAAGTGTTTAGGGCAATGAACAAAGTGACTCAAATAGCGAGCATTGGGAAGAGCATGAGCATCCACCTAAAGGAGCTAAAGGTGGGACTATATCTACCCTTTCAAGTACTCCAAGATTTAACTCCTTTCGAGTTCGGAGAGTCTTGCAAGGACAACGTGTGACAGTCTTAGTAGATAGTGGGGCTACCCATAACTTCATCGATTCAGCATTGGTGGAAAAGAGAGGTATTCAAACACAGGATTTAGGGGTTCAATGTGATGGCAGCAGATGGTTATAATATGGCTTGTACCCAACAGGTCCCATGGTTGAATATCACATTAGCTGTAATGTCCCCTCTCACCCCTAATGGACATATTGAAGAGCACACAGAGAATACTGGGAAGGCCACTAGTGAACCAAATCAATTTCCAACTTGCAGGCCCAAACATTGGTATACGAGAAAACACAGAGAAGGCCACTATTGAACACAAGAGAACATCCCATACATGAATTTTGGCTTCCCTGAAACAATCCTTTTCTCATTTCAGGCTCAAAATCAGTCCTAATAGTAGACTGGAAGGTCAAAAAATGAAAACACCAACCAACTAACAAGTCTGATTTAGACTTTTTGAAATCTGATTTATGAAAAATCAGCATTCCAAACAATAAGCAGCAGCTGCAACATTAAAAATCTTTAATAAGATAAGCATATCTACTCACAAACAAGGCTGATGGCACCCTTATCGAAGGTCCCAATGCCACGATAGAACAACTTCTGATCGCATTACCTTTCCATATTACCATTTCATGATCAAAAGTCACCATCCAATTTTTGATAAAGAAGGTAGCAGCATCCATAAAACATAAATTTTCACACTTATCATTCCAACATACCTTCTTTTCACATATAATGATCTTCATCAAAACACGTTGAAAATCCCATACTTGGATAATCAACCATAGCAATTTTCCAATACACCGGAACAAATTATCTTCATCATTCCAAATGTTATATAGAGACAAAAACGATCTCCACAATCTGGTGTCAAAGATGGGGAAGTGATCATGAATCAACACTTCCCATATGGAGACCAAATCCTCTAAACCTCTTATGCATTCACTTACAAGCAAGCTTGGAGGATTACCAATCACAGAGTGTAACTCAATCTCACACTCTCTGAGATGTTTGAAATCAGCTAGCTGGTCTCCTACCTCCAACAAAGCCAACTAATCATTTTTCAACATACCGTTGGTTGACTCAAGCTCAAGAGTAAGCTTATCAACCCTTCCCACTTTTCCTTGGAATACACGGTCGGTCTTCTTTGTGAATTCATAGGCATAATCCGGATCAATAATCCAGCATAGATATTATCCATTTATAATCTCCAATGAGTCTTTGATGAATTGCAGATTTAAGAGAGTGGCTCCATCTCCAACTCCTTCCTGTCTCTCTTTAATCAAACTATGTGAGCAGTCAACTTTGAATAGGACTTGCACCTCATTTTCACTTGACAACAAGAATTGACCTTTCCACTCATAAATGTGTGAGGATGGTTAACTGCGGATAGGCTGCATTTCAAAATCAGAATTTTGTTTCTGGTCTTTGCTGCCCTCATAGCGGCTCCAAGCCTCATGTCTTTCACCACCCACCATCTGTAAATGAAGAGGATCAGATTTTACCAATTCTTCAGGCCTTTGTTTGCAATCAACTACATGAGTTGGAAAATCAGATTTGTGTTTGAGATCCTCTTTAATCTTTTCATCAACAAGGGCCTTTTGATCTTCTAAATCTGCTTCCACCTCACTGATACTTTGATCATATGTTTTAGCAGCCTCCAACTTGAGCAATGAGTCATTATGGGGTTTTTCCATGCAAGCTTTTTTGTCAAAGACAACTTCTCCTCCCATGACCATCCCATAGCTTGCATTGTAATCAGAATTTTGTACTTTATTGGGATCAAAGGGAAATTTATCCCACACAAGTTCCTTATCAACATTAGGCGCCTTCACACTCCAATCCCAAATGTTGAAGGGCTGATTATTGTGGTCAAAAGGAAAATGCCCTTCGTACTTCTCTTGAAGTGATGCCACTTTGAATGAGACACCTCCCATCTCACCAAAACTGATATTTTCAAGAGTATCTTTCTCCAAGACCTTAGTTTGATGATCAAACGATTCAAATCCATGACTCCTCATGTCATCTTCACTGAAAGGAAATAAAGGATCATCATTACTAGCTGATTTGAAGACTTTATCCTTCTTGTCATCAATAAGCCCTTCATGAGTAGGTACATTATTGATCTCTTCATTATTAATCACAAGCATACCAAGGAGGTCTTCTTGAGAAACCACCATAGAATTATTGAGAAACAACATTTTATCTTATGCATTAATGACCACTTCATTTATCAGCTCTGTCTTCTTCAAGTGCGGCTTCAATTTTCCCTCACACTAATTGAACAAATCTCTGATCAGTATACCAGCAGTAGAGGAATTCTTTCCTTCTTGTTCATGAATGTTTAGTAGGAAAGATCGGGCGGAATTTGGAATGTCATCCAACTCTTTGATAATCAAAACTAAAATGTTTCTTATTACTGTAATTAAATCCTCCTCTTGTTCACTCCAAGTTAAAATGAAGAGGTAATGAATCAAATAATATATTCGGTCTTGCATACCCAAATCAACTAGTAACATACTTGTTTTGAGTTCTGAAAAGATCTTCAGTATAGCAGCACTTTTGGAATACTGATTGCTTTCAATTTCATCAAGGCCTTGAAAGCTTTCCACGAACATGTGAAGAACTCTCTTCATAGTTTTATCATCATAGGGCACCAAGGGTGCCCAGATTCTCATCACTTCACTGAGGCATGAAGTAACCAGCAGATTGATCTCTTCATCCAAATGCCTCAACCAATAAGGACATTTTAGATAGGTCATTGTAGGCGCCAAAGCAGTTTTAATTATCTCTAAAGGTGACTGCTTTACCTGGCTCAAGCATTGTTCCAACGTAAGAAGTATTCTCACTTCTTCTTCCTTTGTCTAACATTCTTTAATGAGCCTTGCGCTGTCAATGTATAAAGACCTTGCCAAAACTTACTCTTCATCTGAAGCCATACCTCAATTTGGCAACAAATGGTTCCTTAAAAACCTTTGAAAAAGTGCCAACTTCAAAACTTTTGGAGCTGAAACTAAACTTTGTTCTGCCTTCTGATGTTGTATCGATTTTCTCTAACATTCAACTGACAACTGAATCACTGAAACTCACAGGATGGCAGGAAAACAAGCTCTAATACCACTGAAATATTCCCCTTACTTTTTTCTCCAAATTTGAACACACAAACTAGCATCAAACCACTAATTAGCGTTAGCTCCAAATGCAAATCAGCTTGAAAGGTAACCCTTGCCAAGAATGTTCACCAAGATCCCAATGAGGGCGAGGCTATAGCATATGGCATGGGGATCATTAGTGATAATCAGAACCGAAAGTACATTCATCTGCTGATGCAGGCATCCACAAGCAATGGGGATACTCCGCTTATTCAGTGGGTGAGATTATTACAATATTAAAGGCGGCAAGCCAGCCATTTAAATCCTCACTTCCACTTATTTTTCATAGGGGGAATACAGTCCTCACAACCACTTATTATCATGGGGGGAAACAACATAAATAAAAAATGATTATTTAAAACTCAACCACTCAATTGTGGGAGTGTAAACAAACATAAATTGCAGCAACTAAACTATCAACTGTTAGTACTACTAACAAGCTTTACAATAAATGAAGATAAGCTGCAAATAAGAAGGATAAGCTTCCAGAATCAAACAATGGTTAGAGTAAAACTCCCTCTAACTCTTACAATGTCAGAATGATATAGAATTGAAGCTCAATCAGCAAATTACTAATATTTACTAAGTCTGATCAGAAACAGCATAAACAGAAAATCAAACCAGCAACATGAAAACTCACAAAATGGACGTATCTTCTCCAAATCAGCTCAGAATGCTTCCAAACCATAGTCGAACAACAGCTAGAAGCAAGGCATCCATACTCCAAGAAGAATTCGAGACAGAAACAACAAGTAATAGTTGGCACGAATTTCAAGGCAAGCACCAAATGGTACGGCCCCCTTGAGTAGGTCGACTTGACTTCAAAAATCAGCAACTCAATAACAAAATCTGAGAACTTGCACAAAGGGTCGCCCTTCACAGTTACACAGCATGAGCGAATACCCAGAATGAAGTAAAATTCTATGACGAAGCTATGAACAAAAATTAGCTTCAGCCATGTCAAACCAGCAACTCAGAAAACATGCTATACATCAGCTACCTGTCTAGAAACATCAGAACTGTATCTCTATTTGCACCTCTAAATGAAGTACAGTCTCATATCTCCACCTAGGAAGCCATAGTTTCAGGCCCGAATGATGGATCAAATTTGCTAAGCTTCCCCTTAGCCAGGTTCTGGATTCAGTCCAACAGCATAACTTTGCTTTCCAAAACTTAACATAATCAGCTCTCCAAAATGCAACAATATATAAGTTTCAATTGGCAAATGAAACACTCTGAATTCCAAGAAGTCGAATCACTTCATCTTCCAAAAGGACGCCACCTTTAACCATTCACTTTATTTTGAAATAATAAAATACTATTCACCTTCCCTTTAGGCGTCCATTTCAAATTGCAACAATAAAGCATTTATTAAATCATTAAATGCTCAACTTGACCCCTGAATGTCCCCTCTTTAAAACAACATGAAGTTATCAAGCCTAGGCGTGAGGTACAACTTAAAAACATGAAATTGACTAAGTCTAAAACTCAATCCAAGGAGGTAGCCAAATACAATGCCCAAGCTACAACTGATGAATTGCTAAAATTAGCAAACTGACAAATGCCAAACTGAACCAAGTTGATGATGATGCTTATGCCATAAATGAACTTACTAAAAATAGTAAATGCCACAAATAGTAAGTTAACTTCAAAACCAACAGAAAGCCAAACTGATCAGCCATACTGCCCAAAATAGAAAGTGAACTGTAGAAGATTGAACTACTATTAGAATGATACTACTATAAATAGACTTACCAAAATAGCACACTGCTATAAATAGTAAGTTTGCAAAACCTCATCTGTATGCCAACTGAGCAGTAATCAAGACTTACTAAAAATAGTAAGTTTTTCCAAATATCATTTGAGCACAAACCGGGCAGCTATCATGACTTACTATAAATAGTAAGTGCCCAGAAAGGATGTCAAATTCAGATGCATGTCTCACCACCCCGGAGATCTCTAAAAACCCAAAAAAACCTAGAGACCTTTCCTACGTGCAAGGTATCCGCCAAAATTGCATGTCATTATCTCAACATGCATGTTACCTCATCCTGAAGCTCTCAAAAAACCCAGAAAGCTCCACCAAACATGCGTCAAAAACTCACACATGCAAACTTTCGAAAATGGATCTGAAAGCGGAAACCCTAATTTCCAAAACTGCTTAGCCTATGAATTTCCGAAAATAGGCTAAATCCTCAAGAAGAGCGTAGGGCTAAAATGGGGACATTACACTAAACCAACAACTTATGATATTACCTAGGATTGCGGAAGACTAAGCAAATAGGTTATGTAGGAAGGTTAGGAAGAATAAACCAGTTTATACCTAAATCCTACCATATAGTTATACGACTCTAAGGAAAAAGAAGGAATGAGAAAACCCCTTAATTGTAGCAACTTACAATTGAAAAGAGTCAAGAATTCTCGAATTCTGAGAAAACACTACAAATCTAAGTGTATGCAATGTCAGCATTAATTAGATCAAAGTAGGAAGTCAACAAAAGAAATATCCACAAGGATGGAGAACTTTTGGCATAAACCAAAGGATAAGGTCTTACCAGAAAAGAGTAAGTACGAAGAGATTAACGAAGAAGCGTGTGCCTAAATCTAGTAATGAATACTTGTATGTATGTGAATGTTTACTTATATGTATTTCATAAGAAAATTCATAGCGTAATTAGGCTAACTTGTATTTAACATTCAGGTTTAAGTCAATCCTTTAAACCATGGTGAAAGTGTATGAGAGAACAAGAAATATTGTCGGTACAAGTCGTGAAGAAGAACAAAGAACCACTGGTATGGAAGCAACGCTTGACTTGATTTTGGCAAGGTTAACCAGTCTAGAGAATAAAAGAGAGAAAGACAGATTGTAGAAGGAAATAACCATCAACAACACGGAAGGTGAAAGTTCGTCTCATGGACGTGGTGAAAACCACAATCATAAGAAGGAAACGTCGCCAACCAACTCTGCTGAAAGGAACAGGAAGATAGTGTCTACAGAGCTATCTCGTGATATGAAGAAGATAATACGGCCAAAGTTTGATGGCGGTGCAGGAGGCGATGAAGCCGAAGTTTGGCTAGTCCAGATGGAGAAGTACTTTGAAATAAGGAACTACAATGAGGTAACTAAGGCAGAATGGGGAGTATACCAATTACCAAGTGAAACCTCTAATTGGTGGATAAACAAAAAGCTTGAACTGGACACAAGTTCCTGGAAGTTGACTTGGGGAGAGTTCGTTGAAATTTTCCGCAAACGTTGGTTGCCACAGCTCTATTATGACAAAAAACTCTCTGACTTTCAAGAATTGAGGCAAGGGACCATGTCAATGAACGAGTACTGGGAGAAGTTTACTCGACTTCTTTGATATGTTCCTATCTATCATAAAGATGAACGATTCCAGATCAAGAAATTCATCTTGGGACTCAACAGAAATATTGGAGGTGAAGTCGATATGCATGGTCCGACCACAATGGACTTTGTGTATGAAAAAGCCATTAAGCAAGAACAGAAGCTTAAGGCAGACTCCAATCAGTGTGAAGGAGAAGAACAAAAGAAGGATACTGAAGTCCTCGACAAGATTGCCCCCAAGAAGGAAGAATTTGTGCAAGATGCAACAAAGAAAAAGGGGAAGAGGTCTTGCTTCAATGAAAAGGAATTCAGAAGAGATTGGAAAAGAGACAACTCAAGGTATGATGACACTAGCAGAGCTAGTGAAGGTGTTAATAAGATTGGGGAAACCATGGAGAAAAGAGGGTCAAGAGCAGGATGCTTTATTTGTAAAGGTAATCATTATGCAAATGAATACCCTAACAAAACTTCTGGTACCCAACAACATGGCAACTCACTGCCTAATCAAAAGGCCATGTTTCAACAGAGGAAACACGCTGCCATGAATGATGGACAAGCTGATGTCCAAATTACACCGACCAAACATTCTTGAAACTTTCAAGAGTGAAGAATAAATGTAGAGTTAGAATTTTATGTTTGAATAATACCTTAGTTCATCGGGGATGATGAATCATAAAGGGGGGAGTATGTTACACCCCGATTGTATAGCTACTATTGCATAGGGCAATTGATTGTAGTGACTGAATCAATGTGATGAATAAAACATGTTGTTCTTGTTGTCAATATGAATGTGTCACCATTTAATGATTGTCTCATTTAGATGTTATTCTTGATGAATGTTGCATGTAAGATGTTGAATAATGTTTATTCTAACCTTTGAGATGTTTCATGTATACTGCATTGTTGAAAACATATGACTTCCGTTGTCATGTGATTATGTGCAGGTATGAGGACCATTCCTCCAAGCAGAGGAGAAATATCACTCGCGAGAGGAGTTTGGTCGGGTAAACAGTAATGAGAACCATTTGAGCATATACACACACATCATTATAGGTTTGGAGGAACCAAGTCAGATAAGTTGATCTTGATAAGTCATCCATAGGCTTTAGGAGTCTGGTTTACTTCTTTGTGCTTTGTGAGTGATGATTGTTTGTTTATCAGACTTACTATACTGTGATCATTGTGTGGAAAACGTGAGTAGATATATGTGTATAGGTTGAGTGGGTATGTATACACATGTATACATTACTACACATATCCATATGTATAAACATATCGATATAGACGTATGTTAGGCAAATGGATATGCTCATACGTATGTATCGACATGGTATACATACACATACGTATGCACTGAGGTATATACAAGTATATACTTGTGTATATATACACACGCTACCTATTATTTGAGGATATTAATAATATAATATTATTATTGCCTAATGACTTTACGTAAAAATGTGTATAGTTATATATTGGGTTGTTGACTGGCTCACGATATTTTTATATAATTATTAAATATATAAATATATATGAAATTATATATTATGGATTATATATAATATTGTTATAGTTGTATTAAAAATATATATATATATATTAAATAATATTCGGGTATTTATATATATATATATATATATATATATATATATATATATATATGTGTGTGTTTTATATGTTTAAGACTATAATAATATTTATATAATAAAATATATAATTTCCTAATTGATTAATCTCACAACTTTGGAAATTAAATAATTTTGAGATAAATTAAATATTTATCTTTAACCTATGTGAAATGAATTATTTCTATAATAAATATTAAGTTAAATAATTTAAAAAATCATTATGGGAGAAAAAATCAAATTAAATTATATTCTTTTGAGTTTATATTGGAAACAAGACTAAGGGAATCAGGTTAATTAAAACCCCAGTCGAATATTAATCTCCAAAACATGTATTTTGAATGATTTAAATATAACATTTGGAAAATGGCGTAGCTCTTCATGAATCAAAATATTTCAGTTTTAAAACTAGTGAAACTTAGGAAATAAATAAAAATGGCGTGTGAAGAACAAGCGCTTGAAGCGCACGACATAGACCAGGTCTTCCCGTGAATGGAAACGCAGACATGGAAGCTTGGCAATTGAACCACAAGTGTAGGCAAACTGGTGGGCAAATAACCTTGGCCGATTCACTAAAGGATGAATCATTTTTACAAGGGCGCCATTACAGGTAAGTTTCTTGTAGGGGGCGTTTTCTCTTTCAAAGTTGATTTATTCTTGTTTTGCTGGCTCAAAATAAAGTCAAATCACTTCCACTTTTCATTTGTAAGGGTTTAGAAACCCACCATGTCTCTCTTTGAATGTTTCTGGGCATTGTGTTGTCATTCAACATGCCTTCATTAGTGGAAAGCGTTGCATTTCGGGCCCTATATATAGACGCAATGCCATTCTATATTTCATCACTTGTGCAATCCGAGTTTAGCATTTCCTTTGAGCTTTTATTTCCATTTCATAATTCTGTTTGCATACTCTGTTTTTCTGAGTAGAAAATATAGAGTTTTTACCAGCAATTTGCCATAAACAGTGAAAATTCCAATACAGCTAAGAGTGAAATCATTGTGAGTTCATTGTTGAGTAAGAAATTAGTGGTGAGTTCATTATTGAGAGAAGATTCATAGGGAGTTCATTATAGAGTGAGAAACCATCATTGAGAAGTCAATTTTAGTGAGAAGTCAATTTTAGTGAGAAGTCACTGTTTTTCTAGAAGCTTGATTGATAGTGGAACTGGAAGTACGATTTTGGGAAGGAGAAGCTTTAAAATAGGCATGGAACTTCTTCATTTTATATCTTTTAATTTGAGTGTTGGTTTTTATTTTCTTGTGCTTGTTTGTTTTCCATAGTTATAAGAAGATAGAATTATTAAGGAAAACATTTAAAAGTTATGCATAAAAGAGAATTTGTGTAAGGGAATCAATGAAAAAGGTAATCTATAGAAAGGGGATTTATGTGAAAAGACATTAAGGGAATGGTTTAATGGTTTTGCATAAAAGGGAAAATAATGTGAAAGAGATAAAGGAAGGGATTTAAATGCATTTAGAATGAATATTGCATGTTTTGTATGATCTCCATATAAGGAGAATACGATGAAATAGTTATTATCTATTAGGATCGAAATGAAGGCAGAATCAAGTATGGTCTTAAGGCTTAAGTTATTAGGTTAACTGAGACAAGCTAAGCACTCCTAGGATAAAGATTTCCGGAATAGGAGTTATGTTACAAGACACTTGTAGACTGTTTCATTTCTAAGTAGATAGTTTGATGTAGTAAGTCTGGGGTGACTGAATACCCATTAAAGGACATAGGCTACGCGTAGAGTAAGATAGCCTTAAGTCAAATCGGCCCTAAGTAGTGTATATAATAGATGACCTTCATTCGAAGTATTGAATGAGAATACTTTGGCCAAAGTAGTGAAATGTACGACTTCCACATAGATGTGAGTTAGTTGAGACTACACTGTCAGTTCATTATGATCCTTGTACTAGTTCGAGATTGTGAAATAGCAAGGTTCTAGTTGTGTAGGACACAACACTATGCTCAGTTGGTAATCGTTAAAGGATACCCTACCAATCTCTTCAATGAAGGGAGGGCCATCTATTAAATAATGGATGTGCGGGGGACCGCATTATAAGTCCGTGGTTGGCGGAAAAGTGCCCAAGTGATGTTTCTCCTCCACAGCAAGCGGCCGATGTACCAAGATTTGAAAGGAAGGGAACCTAGACTGCCTTACTACTATTTGTTCAAAAGCTCTTGAGCTATGTATGTAATTGTATTACTTTTGTACTCTGATTTATATTTGCAATGAAAATGGAATTCATGTGGAAATATATTGTAACATGTATACATTTATCAATGAAGAAAGGAAAAATTTTATTGTATTGCCTTTATTACTTGTTATCTTTATATGTTTGGAGTAAAATTGGAAAAAATTTAAATTATGCAAGGGATAGGTCGTTACAGTTGCCTTGAGGAGGGGAAGGAGTTCTCTTTAGAGATCGATATAGCGTCTTCTAAGCAAGCGGAGTCTTCTTTGGAGGAGGAGAACAAGTTCTATCAAGAGATGATATTTTGCAATTATTTCTTCCTCCTGAGCACTTTAGAAGAGCTTGCTTGTAAATTTTTTGGGGAGAAGGAGCTGGAGCAACATTCTGAAGAGGAGACTTCGGAGAAGAGGGTATTGTTTTCTAATCATTCCCCAAACCAGTCAATATCTTAAGTTCCTTTGTAGGTAAACCAAATTTTAGCCTCAACTCATTCAACCATTTTCTATCCTCTTAAGAACTTTTCTAATTCTCTACTCCAAAATTTTGACTTCCTTTCCACTCCATACAATTCTTGGCAAAGGTATTCTTGGCAAAGGTTTAGAAGTAACTAGTTCAATCTTATAGGCTACATTCAAAACATTTCCATCATCCTTCATACCATTGGGTACTACTGCTATCTAGTACTTTTTCACAACATCGCCCCATTGCAAATGGGGACCCCCTTTTTTTTGCTTTTTGGGTTTTTGCCCTAGCATCGCAACTACTAACCACCAGTCTTTTTACAATGAGGAGTTTGAAGTTAGAGTTTGAGTAATCCCCTGAGCCAAGTAGAGGATTCAATCCCAAAACTGTGCATTGACATCGCCAAAATGCTCAAAGACCCGGTCGACAAAGAACGCAATTGCTTTCACTCAATTCTGACACTTCCTATTTTTTAGGGATTTTTTGCTTTTTTCATTTTTGGCATTTTTGGACCAATCCGAGACTCCTATTTTTTAGGGATTTTGCTTTTTCTATTTTTAGAAATTCAACCCGGGTCATGGAGTCAACATTTCCATTTTTAGAATCAAAAATTCAGGCCACCAAAAGTAAAAATCATGGAAAATCAAGCAAAAATTAAGAAAATCATGAAAAATCAAGAAAAAGTTATATGGCGAGGATGATCCAGAAGAAGGATAAAGAAAATGTCAGACACTTCAAGAAGTCCGCTTGGAAGGAGAAATGGACATAGCAGGGCATCTTGGAAGTCCGCCATACCTTGGTCAAGGCATCTCCAAAGTCCGCCTTGCATCTTGGAGAGAAATCTTGGAAGACCGCCATGAAAGTGGCAAGACCTTCATGAAGTCCGCCCTCACCTTGGATAGGAAATGGCAAGGACTAGGGAAAGTCTGCCCTCACCTTGGAGAAGTAATGTCTTGACCATTGGAAAGTTCGCCCATGCCTTGGAATAAAAGTTATGAAGTCCACCCCACTTAAAGATGGAATGGCACAAGCAAGAGAAAGTCCGCCATGACCAAAAGGGAGTATGGAAAGAAGACTATGAAGTTCGCCTAGACACTATGGCATGAAGTTTGCAAAGTCCAACTTAGCTCAAATAAAAATGTCTAAGACTGCAGCAAGTCCGCTTGGAACTAAAAGATGATATGTCCAAGTATTGATGAAGTTCGCCCTTGGAGAGCAAAATGTCAAACACAATGACAAGTCCACCTTAGAAAGAACATGGAAAGACCAACACAAAGTCCGACTTTGCTTGGAAAAGGCATGTCCTGACATCCATAAGATCCGCCAAGTACAATGGCAAACATGATGCAAAATCTGACCTAGACCAAGAGAGAAAATGTCAAAGGCATCACAAAGTCCGCCCACCTTGGCAAAGAACTAGGAAAGTCCGCCTAGCCAAGGAAATTTGAAATTTTGGCTAAGTAAAAAACAAAAAAAAAGGTTAGGTTGGAAAAACTCAAGTGAAGTCTGACCTCCCTCATCAAAGCAACGTCCAAGACTCAAGAAAGTCCACTCATGCACTTATCAAGAAGTTCGTCCAAGCTAGAAGGCACAATGGCAAGGAAGTCTTAAACTCCGACATGGCCTAAGAAATAACATGTCCAAACATTAATGAAGTCCAACTTTGGCACAAGGGAGAGAAAGTTTGACCTAGGTCAAGATAGAAGCAATGTCCAAGCTCAAGTGAAGTCCGCCCAATGAGAAAAACTCAGAAAATTGACTAAGTGTTGGTACCTTGAGGAGGGAAATTCAGAAAATTGGCTAAGTGTTGGAAAGAAAACTAGAGGAATGAAGAGGAAAA
Source organism: Sequoia sempervirens (assembly GCA_007258455.2). NCBI lineage: Eukaryota > Viridiplantae > Streptophyta > Pinopsida > Cupressales > Cupressaceae > Sequoia > Sequoia sempervirens. Next base: position 228,056,025 of record VDFB02086081.1, on the reverse strand, counting down.
TAAAGTGGAAGTGAATAAAATCCTTGTCCAAAGATGGAATTTGTCCTACATAGCACAAGCCAAATTCAAAATTGAAGACAAATCCACAGGAAAAGTTCATTCGAAACCTTGGCTAAATGTTGAATGGTCCACATGAAGGTATTTGAATAGCCAAAATTTGGCTAAAAAGTATGGGAAATACTTCACAGAGGAAGTTCCAATTTCCTACATTGTGGAGAAAGCATAGGGGAGTTCTTCTCCAAATTCAAGGCACTTTTAGGAATGTCAAAGCAATCTAGGCATCTGCTCCAAGGGGAGACTTCTAGACCCCAAATGCAAGTAAGAAGAAGAAATCAAAATCAAAAGGAATCCAAGATCAAAGTTAGGAAGAAACAAGCACAAAGGACAGAGTCATCGGCAAGGAAAATCTTCTAAGGCAAGAACATGGAAAAACAAACAAAGTGACCAAGGAGGAGATCCAACCTGCTAAAGTGGCGCCTCGACCAATCAAATTGTTCAAAGTCAGCACGTCCAGATTCAATGAACCTGACACTCCACCATGCAGCAACTTTCTATTTTATTGTTGGTTCATATTTAGCAAAACGGACAAGTGTCCTCGAATGTAATTTTCTCATTGGTCAAGAAGGAGTTAGTTATGACAAGCCCTAATTAGGGTTTTATTTTGTAATCTCGGTCGTTGATCGTAAATCAATCTTGGCCATTGAATTGTAATTGGGGAGCCTATAAATTAAGCTCATCCCTCATTTGTAAGACATGGGAGCATGTTGCAAAACATGTTAAGATACGCAAATTGTTGCATATGACTGCCAAAATAATAAGTAATGCATTGTTTGAATTGATGGTGATTACTTCTTTTATTTTGGAGTTCGCATGGTTCTTATCCCTCATCATAGTTTAGATTTTATTTCATGTATGTTAGACGAATGCAAGATCTGATAAGTATTGATTTATGGTGAAACTTTTGCTCATACTTTCTGTAATGTCCCCAATTTAGCCCTACACTCTTCGTTTGGATTTAGCCTATTTCCAAAAACTCGTAGGCTAAGCTAAAATGAAAATTAGGGTTTCCACTTCTGAGGAGGTTTTGAGGTCTTGAATGCGAGAGTTTCTAACACGTCTGGTGAAGCTTTATGGGTTTTTGGAGAGCTTCGTGATGAGGTAACATGCATCACGGGTTATTGACTTGCATTCTCGACTGCTTTTGGAGGCTTGCATGTTGGAGTTTTCCAGTTTGGATTTTGGATTCCTTCTAGGTTTTCAGAGTGCTTCGCAGTGGTGTGACATGCAACTGCAACGGAGGACTTTTCTGAACTTACTATTTTTAGTAAGTACAACGGCTGCTCAGATTGTGGTTAAAATGAGTTTGGAACAACTTACTAGTTTTAGCAGTATGCTATTTTTAGTAAGTTCTATTTTTAGCAGTGCTATTTTTAGCAAGATTTCCGCAGTTCAGTTTAGTGGCTATATCTGGCAGGTCAGTTTGCACAGTTTGGTCTCCAACATCCTTGGTGCTTTTTTTGGCAGTGTTTCAACAACTTGGTATTATGGCTATTTCTGGCAGGGCAGTATATTCAGTTGGCCTCCAGCTTTTGAGGTGATTATTTTGGCAAGTTTGATATTTGATGGAAATAACATTTTAAGTGAAATAATTTTGCTAAGGCTTGGAGGATGCCTTCTTAGAGAGATAAGTTAATTTTATTAAAAAGGCAAATTTTATAAAGTATTTCACTTTAATACTTTGGACGCCTAACTCAGAGGATTATTTGCATTTTTGATAAGTTTATTAACTTCATAAAAAGGGACAACTTGGAGAAGGGTCTAAATGAAATGCTAAATGCAAATTATTGAGGATGAATGTGAATTTGTAATGTCCCCATTTCAAGCCTGACATTTTCAGTGACCGTTAGCCTTTCTTTGGGAACCCGGAGGCTAGTCGGAAGTTAAAATTAGGGTTTCCTAATTTTGAGGAGATCATTGCTCGGAGATGATAGTTTTAATGGTGGATTCCTTCTGGGTTTTCAGAGGGCTTCGCAGTGGTATGTTCGTCTCAGCATTCAGAGTACTTTTTGGAATTTACTATTTTTAGTAAATTCTATTTTTGGCAGTTTCCAGATGTGCTCAGGATGGTTGACTCCCGGCTTCAGAATGATCATTTGACTTCTTCAGTTTTGGCTGCACGGCACTGTCGGAGAAATAAGTTAAGTCATTTAAATTAAAAAGTCACGTTTTAATTATTATAATTAAACGTTGACCATGGGCTTAGACTTAATGACTTAATGTTGTGTTTAAAAGGTGGTTCCTTGAGGGGGGCGCCTTCATTATGAAATGATTTAATATTTCCCTAAGTCAAAGCAGGGTATGATGGGCGCCTTAATCAAAGTATGATGTTTTAATTAAAATATCATTTATTAAGCCTTGAGGAGAAAGTACGCCCAATCTTGAGGAGGGTGAAGTTTGACCTAAAAGCTGATTTTAGGGTTTTGCAAAGTCAATTGAAGGTTATAAAGAGGAGTCTTGGTGCATCATTGGGGTTATCTTGGAAAATACATCGTTATGCTGCCGGATTGATTCTGGATTGCTTCGAGGGATGAAGACCTCCTAGTTTGGGCATCTCTTCTCGTTTGAAAGACAACGACTAGTGATGATTATTAGTCTACTTGTGAGTGCATCTTAGCTATCTCATTTGTGTTCGGTTTTGCATAGTTAGATTCGAAGTTATCATTTGTTAGTTTCAGCTTATTGCATTGTTTTAAGACAGCAGATTGCATGTTTGCTTCGTAAATCTGAAAATACCAAAAATATCATTGTGGGTATTAGCTTGTTGCATGTGTTAGCCATAGGCGCCCTTATGTTCCATATTGCAGATTTTAATGTTGTAAACTGAATTTTTAAAGCCAAGTCGAGTTTCTCAGCTGGGCCGTACCATCTAGGAACATTGGGATTGTGCATAATTAATCTATGGGCTTTAGATCTGATTTCAGTGTCTCATCCTAGTCGTGTGCTTAGTTAAGAGTTATTGCATTTGATTTCAAGTTAATCGGAGGTGATTCGTGGAAGTTATGAGCATTTTAGCCATTCCTTAGACTGCTGTTCTAAACATTTAATGAGCAGATTGTAAAAGAAAGCAGAAATCTGTATCTTGACATTTGAAGGCATTTGGGTTTCGTATTACTATGCAACTTAACATTGGATTCCAAATGATGTAATGCTGATCCTTTAAATTCATAAGACATTGGCAGGCAAAGGCTCTTATTTGTAAAACTGACAGTAGTACTGGCAGTTAATTCATTATTGCTTAAATCAGATTGTGTTCTTATTTCCATTCAAGTTATTGTAATAGTGAGATCTCCGCCCTATGGTCGCTACTATCCCATCCCGGGTTAGCAAGCACATTCTGGGTGTTGAGTAGTTTCAATTCTCAGCATCTTTCTTTCAAGCATCGTTTTGTTTTCACTCCGTCATATGGTCGCCCCTCACTCCGCTTTGGATTGGGTAGCACATACTTGGCGTCGAGTTCCTCTTCCAGCATAAGCAGTTTATTTTAGATCCCCTGACCAATGCTCGCCATCATCGGCGCCATTCTGGTTAGGGTTGCTTTCTTGCACGTTTAGGTTTATCCATCTAACCTTAACGGGTGCACTGTTGTAATGTTGTAATCTGATAAATTGTGAAAATCAAAAAAAAAAATTGGCTCGGAATATTTCAGAATTTGAGATAGGCGCCCTAATTGGAGGGAAAAGAAGATTTGAATTTGGAGACAGAAAAACTATAAATAAGAGTGTTGGGCTCTTTGTTTTGGCATCCATGAAGAAATATATTGTTATGCTGCCGAAATGGTGAGTGAGTTGCTTCGAGGAATGCACACCTCCTAGCTTGGCTTAGCTTTTGGCTTGAAAGATAGCAACTAGTTAAGATTATGGCTGTTCTTGACTTTTGAGAACAGATTGAGCACTTGAGATGGAGTTTTCTGAAGTTTTTGAGTCTTTTGAAGTTGTTGGTTATGCATAGCTGAAAGTAGTTTTTATTCATAAGTCATAGAATAAATTTTATATTGTTCTGGGTAGTTTGCATTTGTCATTGTCATCCTTGGGCACCCCCTTTTGGTGAGTTTCAGATTTTAATATGCAGATTTGGATTTTATTTTGCAGAAGTCGCCCCTCTTGAGGCTGTTCTACGTCGTCATGCCTGGCAAATGTTTAGATAATTCATTGAGTAGTTGTTGCAGCTATTTCTTGGTCATAAATTGGTCGCCATCTTCCTAGGAGTTAATTGCACTTGGTCTCATGTCATTCGGAGTAGTTATGAGAGAGTTATGAGCATTTTAGTGGGTTGTCTAGTTACTTGTTTGTGCATTTTAGTTGCTGGTCTGTCAAAAATCAGATTGTAGAAGTTGTCTTTTGGGTGGGGTTAAGTGTGGTTTGAGTCATTTGATGATAGGAGAGACATATTCAATAATTGCAGCACTGAGACATTTGAAATACCTTGATATTGGCAGGAGTTCTATCATTTTGTAAGGCTGAACAGTAGTACTGTCAGCTACCTTCAATTCTTGCTAAGTTACATTATAATTCCCACGGCTGTGGAAGAGACTAGCCTTTGCTCAGTCCTCATTGTACTGCATTTGGATCCTCAGTACCATATGTTAGCACCTCACCCATCTCGGGTCTTGAGTGCACATTCTTGGTGATTGAGTTACTTTCAGCATTGCATCATTCTCAATAGATTCTCCGCCATATGGTAGCGCCTTACCCACCTCGGGTTTGGAGTGCACATACTTGGTGTTGAGTTTACTTTTCAGTATTGCATCATTTTCAATAGATCCTCTGCCATATGGTAGCACCTTACCCACCTCAGGTTTGGAGAGCACATTCTTGGTGTGGAGTTCTCTTCAGCATTGTATTTCTTTCAGTTGCTTCTAACGACCCTCGGCGCCATATGTCAACACCAATCTCATCCTGAGTTGTGTATGCATTCTTGGCGTAGAGTTACTTTCCAGTAGAGTTTGGTTTTGGGCTAACCTTAACGGGTTCTTGTTTTGCTGGATTGGTTATTGTAAAAATTGAAAACAAATGGTTCGGTTCATTACACTTTCTTTGAATGGATGATTTTCGTTCAATGCGTAAAGTTAGCCTGAGCTTACTTTGTGGATGCTTAACTTCTGTCTGGATAAATATTATTCGATTTGATGGTAGTTATTCATGACGTGAAAATCATAAGCACACTCCCTTGAAGATTGCACCCACTTTGTGTAGTTGTTCTAAGCGTGGCGAAACAAAGCGTGGTTATTGGTTTCACCAAGTCAATACCGTCTCTTAAATTCTTAGGAGTAGATTACAACTTCTAAACCCTTGTCTCCTTTTTAGTTTGTTTGATCCAAGACCCAAACAACAGAGCTTCATTGCCTAAACCTTCATTGTGAATTGAACGAGCCTAGCATAAGTCCCTTTGTGTATTACCAACATATCACAACGACCATTGAGCTTATCCACACGTCAAGACCTGACAGAAGAAACCTTGGAATCGCCATATGATCTTCTCACAATCTTAGCATACGCAGTGGTTTTTCAAGAGAGGATAGGGTGTCTTTGGGCATTTTATTATGATGTTTGGTGTGTCACAAAACACGCATCAACAGGTCCCCAAAAAATTTAAACTCTAGGGGCATGTTGGGATAGGTCGCAATACGACCCACGTGCCCCACTTCATTAAGGCATCTACCCAATGAAGGATTTTGACACTTACAATCAGGAGGGTCAACTAGTCAACACAAGCACTCCATTTTGGAGCAATTTAACTTTTACAAGATGTCTTTCACAACTAACAAGAGTTAGTCAAAGAAGTTCCACCTAGTCTACTAGTAATCCCAAAAAACTCAATGTTTTCTTTCAACCATGATAACACATTGTTCAAGTGTCGAGATGTCTCATACAAGGAATCAACTTTAGGTTCCTACCAAGTGTAGCGCCCTATTCTATGAGGGGCCAAATTTACAACATGTTAAAATTGCCTATGTTTGCAAGTTGTACAACACACCTAGCCTAGAAATCCTAACACTATTGCTATGTTAAAATTTATGTTTAATTCGTAGGACCAGAAATGTTTTCTAATATTCAAGTGTAGGATTTTATTATTTGAGTCACAAGGGTGTGCAGATTAGGAATCTTTTCCATTTTTATAATTATTTTATGCCTCTTATAACTTATTTCACATGTCCTCACTCTTATGTACTTCTTGTGGCTAGAAAGCCAAACTACATCTATATAAGTTAACCATAAGCAACCAGCACCAATTAGAGCTAGAAATCAAATCTAAGCTTATTTTCTATTTGCCAGATTAGATAGAACAAATCTAGATACAACCAATCAAAATTATCCAATTGCATGAAGTTAGAAAATATTCAATTAAACTAAGAATAATTAGTCTATTTGACTGGTGCATCCCTCATAGTCCAGCAATTCTAGTCAAAGACTTCATAACTGATATCAGCCATAGTAACTTATCAGTCATTAACAGTCAACACAATTGATTGTTTGCTCCGAACATACAAGAAAGGTTGGTTTTTCATGTTTCATAGGTCTCCATCTCCTATAAATATGAAAGCAACTAGCTATATTGAGTTTCATCATCGTTAGTGTTGATTTTTGCAGAGATGTCATATTATTCTGGTTCCTTGAGTGTTCAGATAGAAACCATTTGTCAAATGTTTTGTGTAATAACTAGCAAAATAAACAAATAATGGTTGACCAATATATATTGACTGAATTATATTAGCATTACCTCAAACTGACAGGCCAAAACGTTGAAGGATTACAGAATACGGATATGAAGAAATGGAAACATCTTAGTCGAAAGGGAAGTCAAAATTCAAAAAAGGACAGTATTCAACATTATAATGAAAAAGGATGAAACTTAATTTTCTGTAAAAATGCCAACCTCTACATTGACATTAACCTTTATTTGAGAGTTCCAAGATTTGGTCCTAAGTTTAAACAGAGAGATTATTGATGTTTATTAACCTGTTCGCTAACTACTTTAGTTAAGGTTACACAACTTAGGGATGTTAATTAGATGTGGAATGATGATTTCAAGTTTTCTCTTTATAATTTGAGAATGTGTACCATGTACAATGGCATACAGTTATTTCTAAAAACCTAGAACTTTAGATGATAAATTACTAGTAAATAAACAAGTAAGGTACTGAGATCTTTTTAGCCACTACATATCTAAATCACATCATTGCACAACAATCACCACTGAGCAGTTACCTCAGTTAATGGTTTGAAAAATATGTATTACATTTGAGATTTACAGATTGTATAATACTTACTCCCTTCCTAGCTGTGTTATTGTGAGGTTAAGCTCATTTACTCGTTCCAGCTTCTCTGCATATCCAATGCTTTAGAGTCAAATGATCAAAATAAGATATTTTATATCCGGTAAACTTAAAATATAGCATTCCGTTCTCACTTTTACAGAGGTGGATGCCACCCTTCTCAAAGTCAATACGTAAAGTTTTTGCTGCTCGTTGTGCCTCCTCTGTCTTTAAAGAACCTTGCTGTTCTGATTTGACCACCGCATTGTAGAGCATATGGTTTGTGTTTAGGTACTGTAAATGAAGTAAAACAAAAGGCTCAGTAATGAAAGATAAGCAGCATTCTTCAGACGCTAGGACCAAATTTTAAAGCACTTGGCTTGTAATTAGGTAATATAAACTAGGAAAACATCTTTTAAAAGCATTGGCAATAAAAAAAAATAGTGGTATCTTTTGAGTTGATAATATAGGAAATTTTATTTTAAGAAAAGCTTCAGCCAGATTTTATTTATTCAGATTTTAGAATGAATTCAAAATTGCCATAGTGCCTAAGATCTCTATTCTGACAAGAACAAACAGGTAGACAATGGAAGCATAGCCTTCCAAAAATACACATGATAATTACTCTACTGCACCACTTATATGCTAGTCCTCCTTCATTATAGCATAACTGAATGTTCAACTTTGGGTTTTACCATCAGCAGCATCACACTGGGCTCAATTCTATTGAGAAATCAATCTGCAACCAGATTGGAACACTTGAAAGGACAGTGGCTATCCCCATGAGCCAGAGCCAACAAGTTTATGTTTTTAGATTTACATATGAGATATTAGCTGTAAGGCCATGATGAGAATTACCAAGGAGCATGGGGATGAACTGATCTCATACGTATTGTCCATATCGTATAGGAAGAATAGATTCACCAATTCTACAACCTCCTCCATAAGAATTTTCGCATTAGATGGTGGAAGATGGACTAACATAGGATGCCATTATCAGATATTGAGGACTATACAGTGGTTAGTGATTGTCCAGTCTTTCACTTCTAACATAACTAGGGGATCTCTTCTAACCTTCAGAATGGTTTTGGTAATTTGGACTGTATACTCCTATAATTTCTTTGATCTCAGTTTTTTGGTTTTGGGATTTCTATTTTCCTTATAAACAACCTATTTAGAGGTTTTATAAGTGTTCTGTTTCTTTGTGAAGTGCATTGTTTTAAATAACTCCTTGCTTGTAGAATATTAATATGATGTACCATTTTCTGAACCCATGCATCTTATATTATATCATAGAGAAACAAACAATAAGTTACATTAGGGTGTCACATTTAAGAGGACTTCTCCCCACAAATGCAATGACTACCAGCTTCTCTGTGTTTTTAAGTTACAAACACTAAGCATCTTTTCCTTGAAGCCTTGAGTCTAGGTGTGGTTGGCCTGAATGGATTGATCATGACTATGTGTTTATGTGCTATGCTACTGTAATGGATGCATACAATCTTTGTTTCATTTTCTATTATATTTATCGTCAATCTGTAAACTGCAACTTTTGATATTACCTACAGCTTGCCATTATAGTTATATCAATATGGAAGCTAGATTTAGAAGCAATCATTTCAGTTGTGGTAGACGTAATCAGTACACTTATATTTAGTACTTGGTATTGTTTTCAGTAGATTGCTTGTCAGGATTACATGAATTTAAAGTATTTCAGCTGTTTAAACTTTTATGGCTGGTGGAGATCTGGATTCTGGTAGATATACAGATGGACTAGCAGGATTCTTGATATTCACTTAAACTCAGTTTTGCATTCCAACCTCATATAGATTGACACAGATAACAAAACAAATAAATTTCACTTTCCTTACATGCAAGTATTCATATAACTTCATAGATGCCTTATTTGCCTCTTCCACATAGTCCCTGTTAAAAGACAACATTCAAAAAATATATATATTACATGCACATTAGTATCAATATTTTGAGGTGTAGCGAATTTAAACCATTTGAACAAACAACCAGCAGATAGTTTTTGACAACCTACTTGTCAGGATGTGTGTTTCTGCAGAGTTCTGCAGAATCTACAACTGTGCATGTCTGTAATAAACAACAAACTTAAATGTATGATGAACTGTTAAGAAGCCATACAGCCAAAACCTATTCATGTGTACCAACCATAAGAAATAAACTATGATAAACATAAAATAACTATCATACTACATCCACTACAATTACTACTAAACACTCTGAAAAAAACTGAATCGCCTGAAAAAACAAAACAATCCCAAAAAATGATCAATACCTTCTGTTAAAAATCTAGTATGCCACAACTTATTCCTTCAGATTCCAAAACAAAGAATAGAATTAAGCACTAGGATTACTAAGACTCCGTACTGAATCCTACCATATCTGAGATCTCATCCATAGCATGAATTGTTTCTGCGGATGGGGGAAGATCTTTGATGCAGGCTATCAATTCCTCTGATCTGACATAAATCACAGGTAATTTAAAATCTCAGTCAAGTTTAGAGTCACTTCTCCATGGCACACAACCCCTAGTAATTTAGACAAGAAAGTACATCAAATCAATTTTATCTGTGCCAAGGTTATGAAGACAAAATTGAATTTATTTGCAACATGGAATAGCAATTGTTCACCATTATCTCAAATGCCTTTAAGTTCTTTAAAAACTGAAATCAAAGCTAGTAACTAACTCCTGTAATTAATCTATAATGTTAAGTTAGATAAACAAAAAAGACTTGCAAATACTTATACGTTTAAGAAAAGTACAAGATTAAATCAACACAATCCCAAGATCAATGCCAAGTGCTACTCTAGAGGCTCAAATGGTTTCTGCTAGTGGTATGCAGGCCATAGAGCCAATGGCATGCAGGCAATGGATGCCATATTCTAAAACTTAATCATCCTATGGACTGCAGGGAAAAAGGAGTTCTAAAGAAGAATAGGCAATTTAAGAATTTGGGTTACTTCCCATTGTCAAATCCTTAACATTCCCTGTTTTGGGAAATGGTTACCCAAATTGTAGAGATAGAAAAACCTCCTTATGGTCAAGGGTTATTAGGTCTTACCTTGTGCAGGATATGTTGGCATAATTGACATCTTTTGGCAAGCCATAGAATCCACTTCGATGGGGTGGATAGGGACTTACATCCAATTGGATGGGGTGTGTTGATGTTATAGTGGCGGGAGATATCTTTCTCTCATATTTAAATAATAAATGATAAATAAATAAATTCCAAGGCAAGTTGGACTTGCTATAAATAATAATTTTATTTTTTATGAGGCCGACTCAAATGAAAAGTTGCCTTGTTTCTTAAATGAGGCCGACCCAAGTGAAAAGACGCCTTGCTTTGTATATATACAAGGCAATGATCATTTATTTGATCATCAATTTTATTCACAAAAGAAAATCGCACTTCAAGAAGGAATTCGCACACTTACAGCAGATTATTATATTGCATCAAGCAAATCGATATCAAGGAGAAATAATATTTGGTTGTATATTTGCATCTAAGAGAGGTGCAATCTTTCATTACATCAAATTGGCCTTGTGTTTGGCCCAAGTTGTAAGCAGATTTCTGCTCCTTTCATTCAATATATAAGAGATATATTTTGGCTAGGTTTTTCTCCGTCGAGAAGGAGGGTTTTCCCAGGGTCTTTGCTGTGTTTGATTGTTCATCATTTTGTATTTCTGATTATCTTCATTTCTGGTCTAAATTTAACAGGGTGGACAGGAGCTTATATCCACTTGGTTGAGATCACATTGCACCCTAATCCAAGCCATTGGCAAGTTAAGGCTAAGGAACCAACCTATCTACAAGGAGAACAAACAAGGTATGACTTCTTGTAGTAATGGCATTTATCATTCGTCAAATTATATGTCGTAAGAAGATTGGGAATCTCATCTTGCTAGTTACGTGTACACTACTGTTCCTTTAAGCCCTTTAGTTTCTCCCCTCTATTGTTTACTAAGATTAAAATGTCACTTTGCATCAAAAAACAATGTGTAGTATTCGAATCTGATTTTACAAAAATGACTTGCATATTTTTAATGAATTTCCTGCTATACCTCCAGTTCCTAATCCTAAAGGTAAGGGAAGCAAGAGAAGCTCTCTCATCCCTACTGATGACATTGATAATGCCAATCCTATCTTTAGTACTCCTCCTCAAAATCTTAAGACTAGTAAAGGTAAAAAGGAGCATTATGACCTGTTGGTGTACGTTTTATCATCCACCGAACACACAGAATAAAATGTCCAAAGACACTCTATCCTCTCTTGAACAAAGTCACCACGTATGCTAAGATTGCGAGAAGATCATATGGCGACTCCAAGGTTTCTTTCGTCAGGTCATGACATGTGGATAAGCTCAATGGGCATTGTGATATGCTGGTAATACACAAAGGGACTTACGTTAAGGAATTCTTCACAAGTTCAGGACTTAGACGGATTTATCATTAAGTGCTTCTTTTTGTTGGGACTTTCAATTTAGGATCTCAAAAAAAAAGGCAAAAAGATAAGGGTTTAGAGGGTCTATTCTATGCCTAGGAATTCAAGAGACAGTAAAGATTAGGTGAAACGAATAACCACGCTTTGTTTCGCCTCCCTGGGACAACTACACGAAGTGGATGCAATCTTCAAAGGGTGTGATTATAATTTTCAAGCCTCGAATGGGACCGAAGTTAAGCATCCACAATCACAAGCTCAGGCTAACTTTACGCATCGAATGAAAATCATCCATCCGAAGAAAGTATGAGCAATATTTCACCATTTAATCTATACGATCAATCTTGCATTCACTTAACAACATTCAAAGCAAATTCTACTTAATTGTAATCTAATTCTAATCTATGGTAGAAGAAGTTATGCAACCTTACTCACTACTTGACAATAAAAGTGGTTCAAAGAAAATCATGCATAAGAGCTTTTATTATCGGAAATAGCCTAATTCAACAATTTCATACACTGTCTCCACACAAATGAAAGTGAGAGATCACAAGTTTATATAGAGTTTTCAGAATCAAATGAAAGGCCAAGATTAAAACAACATCAATGGCCAAGATTAATACAACTCAACCCTAATTAGGGTTTCCCAAAATAACATCAGTTAACAACCAGTGAACAAGCAGTGAGGTGGCAGTTGGAGCTATCTTCAAGGGAAGGAGTTCCTATCCTCCTGGGCAACATTGTGCTCGAAGAATTTGGACACGATCGTGATGACTTCCTCCATCATGACTGGTGGCAGCACGCTTATCCTAAATTCAAGCCCGTCCAAATCCTCAGCACATCTGGCGAAGGTGCTCTCCCAATCGGCTTCCTGTCTCACAAAATCATCCCGGATGGACAAGAGGTTCGCCACTTTTGTGAAATCCTGTCTCAAAATTGGTCCAGTAGTAGAGAGGAAAACTTCCTGAACTCAACCTTTCCAGCTGCATGTCGTTTTCCCGGACAATCTCTCTGTCAAACACATCTGCAACTGTCATATAAATCTTCCTCCGGATTTCTTTAACTTGCTCCTCAACTCTGAGCCCACCTGCATTTGCCTTCTCCAGAACTTCGCTCCGTATTGTCACTACCCAAAACCAATGATGAAAGTCATAAGCAGCTCCAGCGGCAATCACCTTTCCTTCAACCAATTCCTCCTTTGGAACGCCCTTCAGTAATTTGAGGCATGGAATGAGCCTCTCCTAAATATCTGGGAGGTTGTCCCAAGTTTCTGCCATGTCAGCCAATCTAGAAAGGAAAGAAGAAGTATGTCCGTATGCAAGCGTCAATTTCTCCATGAACAAGGCCGCTTCTGTGCCCTTGCTTTCCATCCATTCCTGGGCCTCCTTGGTCGTGACCATACCTTCTTCCACATCCTTGGCCATCTCCTGCGAGGAATTGAGAAGAGGAGGAGCTACTACATCACCCTGATTGAGTGGTTGGGTCAAATGCCGTATATACTCCTTCAAGCACTCGACCTCCCTTTTGTACTCTTTCTTTTTCGCCACTTCCTTTTCCAGTCTCGCCTTGATAGTTGAGACGGAATTATCCAGTTCTTCCACTTCCTGGCCTTTTGTTGTTGGGCCAAGGTCTATAGTGGTTATGGCGTATTCCTAGGGAGTGATCTCATCTTGTGCTTTATCCACTGTTGGTACTGCGATATGTATGGAACGGCCGCCGACTTCGTCGCTCTGGATGGTGGAAAATTTCTTGGCAGGTTTCTTAGTAGCAACTTGTTCCAACCTTGCCAAGAAATCTGTAGTATCATCTTCTTCTTGGACCTCAACCGGTGCCTAAATTTTCATCCTCTCCTTCAGCCAATCCGGAATGGTAGGTTGCTCGATACTATCTTCCTCCTAAACGTTCCCTTCATTTGGAATATCCAAAACTCCTCTGAGGGCGGAAATCATTCCCTCTTCGAAGTCATCATTTTGGACTTCCATTTCATTATCCGAACCCAGTACCTCTGTGCCCGTAGGAGATGGGGGCTCATCGTCGTCCAACTGGATCGGCTCATTGTTCTTTTCCTGAACTGCAAAAGGTCTCATCATCTCGGCCAAGGATTCGTCTGCGATGGCTACTAGCTCGTCAATGTTCCTAGACGCCGCAGAACGAGATGGCTCCATCTTCTGTCTTTTCTAGACAGGCTCTATGCTTGCAACTACTTCTTTCCTCTTCTCGCCAATATCAACCAAATCATCATGATGGGATGCACTGGCATTGGAGGAGTATGACTCCGTCTCGCTCAGTAAATCATATGTGAGTGTCACTCTTTTCTGCCTCAACTCCTGGACCTGATGGTCGACCCACCACTGAGAGTACTTAATCACTGGCCTCATCAGCGTAGCCAAGTCTGAATGCTCGGGCTCTGACCACTTCACGGCAGGAAGAGGTCGGCTCTCATCGAAGCACGGCTAGACATAATTTCCATCATCCTGCAATTGATCGGGCACCCGACAAAGTTCGGTTGCTCTCATAAAGTCCATCGGCACTCTAGACCATAATCTCTTTCTAACTTTATACTCATCAGTGGCGTTCACCCAGAAGTCCTCCAATTCTACTCTTTGTTTGTATCTTCTCCCATCCACGGTCCGAATGTGATGATGCAGGTCAAAATTGGCCCTGGACCTATAAGCTGTGAACAGGTACCACTGGATTTCTAGCCTGGCGCTCTCAACTGCTTGTGCTGACGGACAGGATTCTACCATATTCCCAATAAAGAATGGGAAAGTAACAGCCGCCTTCTTACTTGGCCTCTGGATGTTCTAATAATCTTCCAGCTGTCTCAGGACTTCAAGCAAAATCATCCCTAGATCCTAACATACGTAAACTTGGGAAACTGGATAAACCAAGATCCATACCTACTGATCAAGCTTTTGGCTTCGTGACTCAACCTCTGGTGCGTTCCTCCTTGAAGTATTCTCGTGATATACATTAGGAAAGCATTGTGCACCCGCCTAAAATGAGATTTCTCCCTTAGCTGAAGTTGCGGGTAGCAATCATAAGACTTGAGTTCATTCTCCCCATTGCCAACTTTGCCTTTGCAAATCAATCCTGAGTATCTATATGTTCTGGCCAACAAATAGACAATGTACGAGCTCATATGAAAAGACTTGGTCTTTTCCAAATTGGTCAGCTGCTCGTGAAGATTGTAGCTTATCATTCGGGACCAGTTGAACATCTTCACGCCGGAAGTGATTTCATCTATAAAATAATACATCCACATCTCAAAATATGCACCTTGCGGATCGCCAGCTATCCTATTCAACATCAGAATGATATCCCCATAATCCTCTTTAAAATTTGTCCGGCGCGACTTCTTAGGCATCTTCTTTGTGGATGGTCTTGGCTTCTCCAGCCATGACTTATTAACATTTGTGGCCCACAATTCAAACTGGCTATCATACAATCTCTTAGCCTCCTCCTTAGTCTTATAAACTGTCCAGTGATGTGTTGGGATGTCGAATGCCTCTTGTATTGCCACTTCGCCAAGGTGAGCCAGAATCCTTCCGTCAGGTGCCACAATTTGTCTCTCCTACACATCATAATGAATGGCACCTTCTACCATCAACTCGGCACAATCTATTGCAGGCGGTAATCCGTCTGCTTGGAAAATTCCATTCCTCACCATCCGTCTGGCAATTGGTGTTGGTAATACAGCATGTCCATATACTCTCTTTTTGAACTCCACGAAGTCTACATGTCCCAGATCAGTGTCTGCAACATTTTTCCTTTTGGTATTTATCTTTGACTCTCATTGTACCCCTTTACTGGCGAACTTCATCAGCACCTTCTTTGATGATTCTCCCGCCATGGTCATTAACCTCAGGAAAAATCTTCTGGCTGCAAATCAGATTCAAACTTCGAGAATTTAATCAAAAATCAAATGACAAAGTGTGTCAGTCTTGCTGAGAAGTTCGACTTTCAGCCAAGAAATTCTTCGCTTCCTCAAAAAATTACTTCTTCAGCAATAAAAATTATTCCTTCCTCTGAGAAAATCGATCTTTGCCTGCAGAAGAATTGATCGTGTCTCAACTTTCTTACAATTTTGAGAGATTAACTTCTCTTCAACTGAGTCTGTGAAAAATGAGTTGCTGAAACTCATTATAATGCTAAAGAATTCGATTTGTTTTAGCAACTGCATCTTTTTCTCTTGATTTCGATTTGTTTTCTCCTCTTTAATCAGGCAAGTTTCCATTCTTTTCCGAAAAAACTCCATAGCAAGCTTATCCAGGCAAATCTCTTTGATTTTCCAAAATTTGATTTTTTGCTAGATGTTTATCTTTGATTTTCGAAATTTTGAAAAAAAACATTAAATGTCCAATTAAATTCGATTTTTTTTTTCAAGTTTTAATTCATGGCGAATTTAATTTTGCTCATGGATTTTCTCTTTTCCGGCATAATTTATTTTCTTCCAATACATCTCTAGCACATTTTTTTTTTGTCTGAGGCATTTTATATTTCTAAGTGTTGGAAACAAATTATTAAAATGTTAAAATATTTAATTTATTTCCAACCCGTTCGTTTTTTAACCCATGGCTATTTTAATTTTTCTTTCTTTTTTTTGGCTAAATATTTATTTTCCAAGTTATTTCAATTTTCCTCTAGCCAAGTTGAAACTTTAGCCATCTTGCCAATAAATATTACGCCAGATCCTTATTTTCCTCTACCATGGCGAACTTCAAATTGTGTCGGGCACATTTTCTCATGCCAAAATCAAATTTTCTCTTGCTTGGACAATTTTCTCTGGGTAAAGTATGTGTTGGGATGTCTTTCCTAGGCCAATTTCCATGATACTTAGACAAATTTTCAACCTTTTGGCCTAGGGCGGACTTTCTAACTTCTTTGCCATATGAATTTTCCTCTGTGCACTTAGCCAACTTCATAAAATTTTCCCATACTTAGGCAAATTTTCAATTTTTTCTCTTCCAAAGCATCAAATACTTAGCCAAATTTTCAATTTTCTCCCTCTTAGGCCTCCATCGAATTTTGAATTTTCTCTTCTCTCCTAGGCTAGGCGGACTTTACCCACTCCTTGCCACTTTCCTACTAAGGCATGGCAGACTTTCTTCTAGCCAAGACATGGCATGGCGGACTTTCAAAACTTTGTGCCAAAGGTGGGGCGGACTTGGAGTTAGGCTTGACATTTTTCCTTACATGGCAAGGGCGGAATTTGGAGAAGGCATGCCAAGTCAAGGGCGGACTTCATGTAAGCTTTGACGTCCCTCATTTCTCTCTACTTGATGGTGAACTTTTCTTTTCACCTTCCCTTCTTTCTAGGGCGGACTTCACATATGTCTTGCCAATTTTTCCTCAAGGCTTGGGCAGACTTTCAAAGAGTCTCTGCCATTCCTCATCTAAGGCATGGCGGACTTCCAAGAGTCTCTGCCATTCCTCATCTAAGGCATGGTGGACTTTGAAGGTGTCTTGCCATTTTATGGCAGACTTCAAAAACTTTTCGCCATCCTTCATCTCCATGGCAAGGGTGAATTTCTCCAGACTTAGGCAAATTTACCTCATGATTTCATGCTTTTGGTCGATTTTTGGTTGATTTTCTCATGAATTTCAACAGATTTTTCCAGATTTTTCCCTTGCTTTTCCATGCTTTTCCTGATTTTTTGCTTGATTTTTCGATTTTTACTTTGATTTTTCAGTGATTTTTTTTATTTTTTGGCTGATTTTGCATTGACCTATTGACCAGTGTTGACTTTCTAAAAATAGAAAAAGCAAAATCCCTAAAAAATAGGGAACCCTGTTTGGTCCAAAAATGCCAAAAATGAAAAAGCGAAAAGGCAAAAAAGCAGATTCCCTAAAAAGTAGTAAGTGTCAGAATTGGCCCAAAGCACAGGCGATCCTCGTCTCCTGGACCTTCTAAACACTTCTAGGACGTTTATGCACTGATTCAGGCATGGATTATCAACTTGGCTCGGATGACTCTCAAAAGACTAACCTAAAACTCTCAAAAATGATGACCTCATGAAACCGTTACGCGGAGGCAAAACCCTAAAAACTAGCAAACTACTGGGGGTCCCCATTTGCAATGGGGCGATGTGTGAAAAGGTCACAACATGACCTCGAATACCCCTGAACAAGTTTTGCTTTCCCCGAAAGAGGATGTTATTGGGTCCCCTTCTATGGTCAAAGGTGTGCCTCTAAAAACCATTAAATTAAATATGTTGCTGCTGATTTAGACATTGGTGCAGCCCTTGTTCCTCAAGACTGCTCTGAAAAGCAGGATCAAAATTTGAAGGACAGTCATTCAAAGATCGTTGGGGGAAGGAGAAGGTCTACCAGACTCACAAAAACATTTCATTCCAATGTTGTTAGTGGTGGGAGGAATCCTATTACTACGGGTGATGATCAAATGGCTGATATTAATGTTGAACATATTGAATCTGACTCATATAACTCCAAAAGCACTAAAGATGACTCTTTCAAGGAAGAGTTGTAGCTTGAAACCCCCCATGTAGACTCTGCAGATCTAACATATGATTCCCCTATTAATGAGGAAAATGAGGATGTGTATCAGTCTCCTGTTAAAGAGTATGAAGTTAATGAGGACAACAGTATGGATAAAGTTCACAGCTGCAATAATTGTAATGAAAAATTGATTGAGATGGATGACCTGATTGAATACTTTCCACAATAGGATGAGGAAGTTTGAAGATACTACTGATAAGATTCACAACTGTGAGGTTGGCAATGAAAAGTGGATAGAGATGAATGACAACATAAATATTTTCCAAAACAAGTTGCGGAGGATTGAAAAGGCTTTGAATGAGATTGTGAATGTTAGTGATGATATGATGAGATATGCCGCTACTGGTATTGTACTTTTGCAGATAGAGCTCAAAAAATGCAAACAGGTGCAAGAAGATAAAACTAGTGCTAAAAATTGAATGACTGTGGCGCTGCTCCTTGTTTGCAGAGCTAGGGCACCCGCGCCCTAGCTCTCTCTTCTGATTTTTTCTGTCTCTGCGCGGACTGGGGAGGGGTGTTGCCTGCGTGCTGGGGGGGGCATTTCTTTTGGGTATTTTGTGGTGTGGATTGGGGCGTTCGGTGGCTGGGGGTCTCCTTTTGCCCGTGGCCATCCGCCTTACCTTTTCTCTGGTGTTTGGTGCGCGCGGCCAGGCATTTGGCCGTGGTTGGGGTGAGTGGGGAGTCGGTTTTGCTTGCTTGGTGGAAGGTGGGGTTTGGTGTAGGGTGTGGTGCTTTGTCTCGGGTTGGAGTTGGTTTGTTGTGGGGTTTTGCCAGGGGGACAGTGGTGTGCTTTCAGCTGTAGGGTGTGGGTTTGGGTTGTGCCTCTTCCTTTCCTCAATGGAGTTTGGGGAGCCTTCGGGGGAGGGACCCAAGTTGGATTTCCGTACCGCTCTTGGCTCGAATCCCTCACCTTCAGGGGCTCGTCTCCATGATAATATTTTATTTTCTCAGAATCTGGAGAATAATAACGTTGGTTTGTCAGGAGGGTTTCGTGTTCCCAAGATTAATGGTTGCCTTGAAAGGTGTAAAGAGAGGCCGAATGTGGTGATCCCGATGGAGATGCTCGCTGAAGATATTGAATACTACTCACGGCATTCGTTGTACTGCAAATTTTTGGGTTTGAAAATTTCATTGCAATTTTTGGAGTCCTGGGCCAGGAGGACTTGGATGCCAGAAGGTGAGATGGAGATTCGGCTCCTAGCCAATAACTATTTCATGGTCACGTTTGATTGCATGGCAGATAGGATCAAGGTTTTTGAAGGAGGCCCTTATTTTTACAACCAGGTGGGCTTGTTCATTAAGCCATGGCATGCTGGTTTCAATCCGGCGGAGGAACTTCCAAATCAGGTTCCAGTTTGGGTTCGTCTTCCAAGGCTCCCTGTGGAATGTTGGCGCGAGGATGTGTTGCACTTATTAGCTTCGAAGTTGGGGAAACCTGTGGGTTCGTCACAACATACTCAATTCAAAAAGGTACTGACTTTTGCCCGATTCTGTGTAGAAATTGACTTAAGTAAGCCACTGCCAGACTCTTTGGAAGTGAGTGCAGGAGATTATTCATGGGTGCAGCAGCTTGACTATGAAACATTACCTTTCCGGTGTCGTTTCTGTCATGAGTACGGTCACCTCCGGCGCAGGTGTCCAAAGGCCAAGCCTTTGGAGGCTCAATCTCCTCTGCCTTCAAATAAGACACCCAGAGGGGATAAGGGCAAGGATACCTTTCAGGGTTTTGGTGGTAGGGAAGATGGTTTCACTACTGTTAGAGGCAGAAACAGAAATAAAGGTCAAAAAAGGTCTTTGAAGGACAGGCAGGAGGAGGATTCCTTCAATAGATTCGAGGTGTTGGAAGAGCTCAGTCAACAGGAGGTGAACCCAGGATTTCTTGATCTTGATCATGGGACTCTGGATATAGATCAGCATGGCCCTTCGGTGGAGGAAATGATTACTTCTCAACATGAGGGGGTTGCGGGAGTGCAATGCATAGAGGAGGACAGGAATGATCCTGGACAAGCAAAGCTCAATTCAGAGGTGCTTATGGTTCCGCATGGTGATGGGCCTTCAGACATAGGAACATTTCAGCAGTTGGGGGTCCAAGTTGCGTCAGGTGGTAGTGCTGAGGCAGGGAAAGTTTGTGCAGATAAGGCTCACCTCTTGCAGAAGGCAAATTCGGAGGCGGGGAAGAAGATTTCGAAGTTGTCCTCTCAGTTGGGTATTTTGCAAAAAGATCTCAAAAAGGGGGGGTCAGAAAAAACCTCCAAGCTGGGTAGGAAGAAGGATGTGGAAAAGATTAAGATGATTGGGGAGACTTTGGTGGAATCAGGGTCAGTCAAGACTCTTGATTCGCATTTCTCTTCTCCCTTGAAATGATAGTTCTTTCTTGGAATGTACGGGGCTTGAACAGTGGCCCTAGACAAAAAGCTGTTCGGGATTTGATTAAGCTTCATGCGCCTGATGTTCTTTTTCTCCAGGAGACTAAGCTCTCTGTGGAAGGTATGATGGACTTAGCTCCTAAGTTATGGAGGAATGGTGATTGCCAATGCACTGGGGCTCAGGGGGCTTCTGGTGGGGTGGCGTGCTTTTGGAATCCGCGAAAGATTTGCCCCCAATGGTGGGGGTCTTTTAAATCCTCCCTTTCCATGGTGGCTTCTTGTTTTGTTTCTGGGGAAACTATTCTCCTCTCCAATGTGTATGCGCCGGTGGAGTTGCAGGGTAAGCACATCTTGTGGGCCAATATTCGTTTAGTTCGTAGCCTTTTCCCTTACCATCCTTGGATTATTGGAGGTGACTTTAATGCTATCACGGAGCTTGCGGAGAAGCGAGGTGGTACTGCTAGGCTGGAGGCTTCAGCGTTGCTGCTCCAGGACAATATTTCTGCTCTTCGTCTTGTGGATATCAAGCCGGGTAATGGTCTATTTACATGGAATAATAGGAGAATAGGAGATGCCTCTATTTCAGAGAGACTTGATAGATTCTTGGTGTCTAGTTTTTGGTTGGGGGATAGGTGGAAGATCTGTTCTGAAATACTGGATGGTCGAGGTTCTGATCATTGGCCAATTAAACTGGTGGCTGAAATGCCTCGGTAGTGTGCTAGACAGACCTTTAAGTTTCAACTCATGTGGCTCAGGGATGAATCTCTCCATGATTTACTCCCTGGCTGGTGGGATCTTGGGAAGCCAGCTTATGGCACCGCTATGTACACTTTCTCAAAGCGGCTCCAATATGTTAAGTACAGGTTGAAGAGGTGGAATAGGCAGCACTTTGGCAATTTGTTTAAAGAAAAACAGAAAGCTCAGGAGCATCTTGATCTAATTACCAGACAGATTCGTGATCAAGGCCTCTCAGAAGATTTGAGTTTGTTAGAGGTTGCTGCAATTAAAGAGGTTGAGGAATGGGAGTTAAGAGAAGAACTTTTTTGGAAACAGAAGTCCCGTATTGATTGGCTTCAGGCTGGTGATAGGAACACTTCTTTCTTCCATAACTCTGTTAAGGATCGGAGGCAAGGTAATGCTATTTCTTCCCTCTTGCTGCCTGATGGGGAAATTTTGTCCTCTTCCGCTTCTATATCTGCTGAATGCATTCGGTATTTTTCTGCCTTATTCTCTGAGGACTCGCCTCCTGCGGAGGAGGATGAAGCAAAGATTTTAGACTGTATCCCACAGTTGGTGTCTAATGAAATGAATGAATCGTTGCTCTCCCCTATTTCCTTGTCGGAGATTGAGAATGTTGTGTTCCAGATGAAGAAAGGAAAAGCCCCTGGGCCTGATGGATTTCCTGTCGAGTTTTTTCAGGAGTTCTGGGAGGTGGTTAAATTGGATCTCTTAGAGGTTGTTCAAGAGTCCTTTATGCATAAACAAATGTTGAAGTCTCTGAATGCTACTTTTTTAGCTCTTATCCCAAAGAGGGAGGGGGCAAATTCTCTGGATCTTTTTAGGCCTATTGCACTATGTAATGTGGTGTATAAAATTATTACTAAGTTGATTGCGGAAAGGTTGAAACCTTGGCTTGGTGGGTTAATCTCTGAGGAGCAGGGAGGCTTTGTTGCTGGCAGGCAGATCATGGATGGGGTTGTTATTGCGGCTGAGACCATCCATTCTATGGAATCCTCAAAAGAAAAGTCGATGTTTATCAAGTTGGACATGGCCAAAGCGTATGATCGTGTTAAGTGGAGCTTTCTCTTCAAAATTCTTGGAGCTTTCGGTTTTGCGGAGGGTTGGATTAATTGGGTAAAGAGCTGTGTCACTTCTTCTTCCTTTTCGGTGCTTATTAATGGTGAGCCCACTTGCCTGTTTGGTGCTTCTAGAGGCCTCAGGCAAGGTGACCCCCTGTCTCCCTACTTATTCATCCTTCTTGCGGAGGGCCTGGGAAGGCTCATTCGTGCTCAAGTTGCTAGTGGCTCGCTTCAGGGCTGGATTTGGGGAAATGGCATTCCCCCTCAGTCCCATCTTCAGTTTGTTGATGATACTGCCTTGATGGGTAGGGCTAAGGTTGAGGAGGCTCTCCACTGGCGTAGTGTGTTGGACAGTTACTTGGCGGCTTCTGGGCAGTGCATTAATGAGGGGAAGTCCTTCATTTATTTCTTCCATACTCCTAAGGTTATTCAAAGGAGAATTGCTGGTATTCTCCGCTTCCAAATTGGCTCGCTTCCTTTCTCCTATCTTGGTATCCCTCTTGCCATTCGTTCTCTCCCCAGAAGGTTTTGGCAAGAGACTCTTGACAAGTTTCGAAGATTGGTCAGTCATTGGACTTGTAGGTGGCTTTCTTCAGCAGGTAGAATGACTCTTCTAAAATCGGTGGTCCAGGCTCTCCCTCTTTATAGATGCTTTGTTTTGTCTGCTCCTTCAAGTTTTGTTAAAGATTTCGAGAAATTGTCTCGTCAGTTTCTATGGGCGGGCAATCTTCTCCATAGAAAATGGAATTTGGTGAGGTGGGATGTTGTTTGTAGGCCAAAGCAGGAGGGGGGTCTTGGTCTACGTCGATCAGATTTGAATGGGCAGGCCTTGGCTGCTAAGTTGTATTGGCGCTGGTGCTCACAGCAACACTTGTTGTGGGCTAAAATTCTGACCTCCAAATATTTGGGAGTTGTGGAAAGTAGGGAGGTGGTTAGATTCAACATGGAGGGTAAAGGTTCTATGATCTGGAGTACCCTTAAACGGGGTGCTAAGCTGGTTAAGCAGGGTCTTTTTTGGATTTGCAATGGGGTTCGGGATGCTCTCTTTTGGCATGACTCCTGGGATGGACATCCACCCATTGTGTCTTCTCATCCCCATCTCCATGATTTGTGCCAGGTTTTCGAGGCGGCAGGTTGGTGTCATGTGGCAGACTTCAAATCGCAAAATTATTTGGGTCAGATTTCGGTGGCCAAATGGAAGGACCCCTTGGATTGGCCTCATGGTGGTGTGGAGGAAGATCGTCAGGAGCTTGCTGTCATGTCCCCGTTATTGGCGAGCATCAGTGATCGTGAGATTGGCCTATCATGAGACCCTCGTAGGCTGACAGAGTGGTTAGAGGGTCGTTTCGGAGCTTGGCTCAGCGTTAGATTGGCAGTTTTGATCAATTGGCTTTCGTTCGGGCTCATTCAGAGACATTTTGCAGAATTGCTATTTTTAGCAGTTCCTGGCAGGCAGAGTGGGACCACTGCTATTTTTAGTAGTTTGGCTGTGGCGGTATCAGGAATCACTTCAGAGTTCGTCAGCATCAGACGGATCGGTCATCGGGTTAGAAACGAGGAAGATATTAATATTTAATGACGTTTATTAAATATTAATTAATGAATGATTATAATATAAAGTTATAATTTAAAATTATAACTTAAGTGATTTCTCACTGAGGGGTGCGCCCAACATTAAAAGGGGCCAGTTCGTGAATTAAAATTATTATAAAATATTTCACTGAGAACTATGGAGAAAATTAAAGATTTAAAAGTGAATATATTAAAATTCCCTATTATTAAGGAAATCGCACTTTTGTGCAATAAAGGGTTTTTGCCTTGGGAAAAGAGCTATTATGACATTGGAGAATCAGAGAAATTGATCAAGTCTTGCCAGAGCACAGAGACCTTAGGGTTTCGTCTCGAAATCGTCGGAGAACGAGCCATCTCCTTCGAAGCAGTTCAGAGGATGTGAAATAACATCTGATTTATTGCGGTCGTGGGATTTCTTCATCCAGAAGAAATTACAGAGCTTACAATTGATTCAAACATCAGAGGGTTTATTCATCTACAGAGCTTCAACATCTATTTCATACAAAAGACCCTCTATCTATCTAGGCGTCCATGTTTGGAGATCTGGAGGGGTTTCACAAAGGCCGTACAAATCATTAAATGCAGCTGGTAGCCGTACCACTCAGCAAAGAGCCGTACTTATTCAATAGCCTGGGTTATAATAGTTATTCAGAGAGCTAAATCATTCAGAAGACATCTAATCTTCAAAGCGCCTACCTTTACTGAGATTCTGGAGGATCAAGGTTGTGCCGTACCATTTGTGTGTTATTGCTGCTGTCTACAGAAGGCCGTACTTGTTCTGACAGGGCTGTACCTCTTCAACTCAGCCGTACCTTTTGATACTGATTCATAAGTCAGTTTAGTGGTGATAGAAATTAAGGCGCCTATGCTCTAGCAAGGATCTGGACCATCTATTAGAAGAGAAAGGGAACATTCGTTGCTGCTGTACAAACTGTATTTGCTGACAGGCCGTACTTCTCATAATCTGGCCGTACTTCCCTCAAGAGAAAAAAGCACATTACACATTGGTCTTCTATCTTCCATTCTGGAGGCGCCTAGCATACTGGGACATTCCTTGGTTACCAGACGGAGAGAGAAGGGAGGAGTCAACTCAGCCGACTCATTGTGCATCTTCAGATTGCTGTTTACCAGGTTTCTTTCTTCATAAAAGAGTGTATTTTTATCTTGCATGTTAGCAGATCTACTTTGTAATGAGTCATATGAATGATAGAATAAGTGCCTTCATTATACCTTGTCTTTCCTATGCATATTGGCCATTTTGGAATTATATAGGATTTATTATCTTTTTACCAGCAAACTGTACCTTTTCATTTAATGTTCAAAAACGTCAAAAACGTTCAAAAACCCAAAACTTAGCAAAAACATCAGAAAATTTCCAGAATCAGTATTAGGGGAAACAAGGGGTTTCTACAGTGGTATCAGAGCTAAATCCTGCCATCCTGAGGGTTTAGCCGTCTTCTGCAGCCGGAACAGTTAGGGTTTTACCAGGTATTTATTTATTCAGGCGAACTTTGGTTGTCAGGCACCAGGGTTTGATCTGGCAGCCGGGAATTATGGCTGACAGGTATTACAGGACTGATAGAACAGTTGATCTTAGAACAGAGACTCCTTACAATAACAGAGATCAGAACCGTGCGGAGGTCTTGCATGCACTCAGAGAACTTAGTGCAGGTCAACGACGGTCAAATGGTGTATTACAGCAGGTGGCAGTTGCACTTCAGAGACTGGATACTCCGAGGAGATCGTCACCACCTCGTGACGATGACAGAAGTGTTACAGGTTCGCGGAGAGCTCCTAGGTCAGTGTCACGGACAGCGGATAGGCCTACGAGGCCCACCTTCACGAGACAGGAGCCCGTTGAGGATATATCAGGTGAAAGGTATGAGGGTTTGTTCGCCAGCACACTCAGGGCAGCGAACAACGAGTGGCAGTTAGAAGCACCTGAGATTAGTGGGAGGATTAACATTGACAGGACACCGCAGAGCACAGATGGAGAAGTGATTAGCATGTTTCGGGAGTATAGCAATCTACCTCAGAAGATTAAAGAGAAACTTTCTTTCGTGAGTTACGTGGATGTGCACCCGAGTCTTTGCCATAAGACGGAGTTCGAAAAACAGAGATATCTCACTACAGCTCGTGAGTTGTTTACACCTGGGAAAGATAGAGAATCTACATCTGATGATTGTACAATTCTTCATGAGAGTGATTTGATATCTTCAGTCTCTTATGAAGTAGGCAGAAATTTGTGTGATGAATTTGATCGAAGTGCTTATTTGATCCATAAGCACACTAGCACAACTTCGGGTAATGGCTTACCTACATCGTCTTTGCAGGAGGTGACTCAAGAAATTTCTGCCCTAAAAGCCACTTCTGATTTTTATAACAGCGATGGTGAAACTTTGCGTGAGCATGATATAACAGCTGTTTCAGAGGTGCAAAGTAACCCTATGGAGTCGTCACGTGAAGAGATTCCAGAGTTGGGTACTACAGATGCAGTTGGTATTGAGGATTTATGTTATGACGAGTCTGATTTTCCGGATCAGACCTTTGAAAACCAGCTAGAGGATTCGTATGTTGACACGGAATCCCAGGATCATGCGTTGGATGAGCATGCAGTCACTGTTGGAGTAGAAGCGTGTGAGGATATTGTCAGACCAGCAACTTCTACAGTACCAGTTGAGCCATCCTTCGAGGTACAGAGCAGCAGTACCTTAGATGTTGAGGTGTGCATGGTTGAGAGCACACACGATGCTGCAGATCATGAGATGAGTGATGACGGATCAGCGTCATATCATAGTGCATATGGTGAACCGGAAGACGTGTATGGGGGTCGTACGTTGCAAAATCCTCATCATTTGGTTGGGCAACTACATGTAGATGACACTATGATTACCACCGCCCTTGAGCATTTTGACGTTGCTCGTCAGATGTTGACTACCTACAGTTGGAGTCCTTCTTCGTCAGATGAGCACAGTGAGAGTGGTTTTTCCCTTGCGGTGATACATGCACTCCGAGAAGCAATTGGAACGATGAAACAAAACTATCTAAAACTACTAGCAGACAGAGATTTCCTTCTCGAGTGGGATTGCATTTGTTATGATGCATGGCGGGGAAAAGAGGAGCGGATCGATGAGCTCACTCATGAGCTTGAGGTGACTGCGAATTCATTGCAGAGCACCCAGTTGGCTCTTCGGGAGTCACAGTTACAGATTGAGAGGCTTACCGTGGCGTTGAGGTTAGCACAGTCTTCACCACCTTTGGACATCGTGCAGTCTTGCATGGCAGTGGTTGGTGAGGAGTATACACCCATGGTTCATAGCAGTGTAGGAGATGTTGAGGATGAGGTTACCTCCATCTCGGTCACAGGATCAGTTGATACAGATAGGATGAGTGCACTCGATGAGAGTTGCAGTGAGCCACGCATTGCACCCGGTTCTCATGAGACTAGTCCCGCGATAGGTGATGCAGGGCAGATCGTTGATAGTTCCTGTGACATGGTTGTTGATACACTGGAGAGTTGTGTGACAACCCTTGATACTTGTCCATCTTCACAGCAGATATTCAGAGTCTCATCCAGTTGGGAGATTGGTACTTGTGTTGATTTGTTTCCCTCTCCCGGAAGCAAATCAATCTTTTCATTTGATACAGTTGACTATGGTCGGCAGCTCGTTGAGCCTAGTCAGGAGTACAACTCAGTTTATTATTCCAGCGATTCAGAGATGGATGATTCCGATCAGGATAGCGTGATTGTGCAGTTTGTAAACAATCCATTGTTTGAATTTGATGGTGGGGTGATCTATGATAACCCACTCTTCGAGTTGGACGCCGATAGTACTCTTGACATTAGTTCTGAGTTGGGTGATGATCGTAGTGTTTGGGATTGTTGCAGTGCATCGCAATTCCAAACCAAACTCACAGAGGAGTTCAATGAGGTGTACACGGTGAGGAGTGCTTACAGTTTTGTCTTTGATCCACCTGTACATGATTCGATGCACCATACTTGTGCACAGGGTGATTCTCTCGGTACAGTCGAGGGGAGTGATTCATTACGGTGTGCAGAGTTACCATCTTCACAAGATGGGATTAGCGGATGCAGGTACTCGACTCAGCAGTTTGCTGGGTATTACTTGCAGGGGCAGCAGTCTGTTTTACATCATGCCGATATGTATTGGACCGGGCTTGATACTTCTGTGTCGCAGATTTTTCAGACAGATACATGGCTACAGGGCGACTATGGTATTAGTTGGCATGATGGCTCAGATCGTTATCACATCCATGAGGGTTTAGCAGAGGACAGAGAAAGATTCAGGATAGTAGATGCTTCTAGTAGCTTTTATCTCTGCATGACGGATGGATGTAGATTTATATTGTATTGGGATCCCGGTGGGGACAGCGTTGGCACCGAGTTTTGGATGGGTCCCATTGATTTACTTCACTATTCTCAGCATGGTGAGGTTGGAGGCCATAGAGCGCAGTGGCAGCCTGAGGAGGACCGTCACGACAGACTCTTACGCTGGGTTTGGGATCCAGGCATCGATTGCGCAGTTGAGTTTGATGATGCTACAGGAGATAGTTCGAGATGTGTGGGACATTACACAGTTTCCTTTTGGGGCCTTCCGAGAATTGGAGTTTGTTTGCAGTGGAGATTGCTTGGGGTCAAGCAATTTTAGGGAGGGCGGACTGTCATGTCCCCGTTATTGGCGAGCATCAGTGATCGTGAGATTGGCCTATCATGAGACCCTCGTAGGCTGACAGAGTGGTTAGAGGGTCGTTTGAGCTTGGCTCGCGTTAGATTGGCGTTTGATCAATTGGCTTTCGTTCGGGCTCATCATTTTGCACTATTGCTTCTAGCGTTCCTCGAGCAGTGGGACCACTGCTATTTTTAACAGTTTGGCTGTGGCGGCATCAGGAATCACTTCAGAGTTCGTCAGCATCAGACGGATCGGTCATCGGGTTAGAAACGAGGAAGATATTAATATTTAATGACGTTTATTAAATATTAATTAATGAATGATTATAATATAAAGTTATAATTTAAAATTATAACTTAAGTGATTTCTCACTGAGGGGTGCGCCCAACATTAAAAGGGGCCAGTTCGTGAATTAAAATTATTATAAAATATTTCACTGAGAACTATGGAGAAAATTAAAGATTTAAAAGTGAATATATTAAAATTCCCTATTATTAAGGAAATCGCACTTTTGTGCAATAAAGGGTTTTTGCCTTGGGAAAAGAGCTATTATGACATTGGAGAATCAGAGAAATTGATCAAGTCTTGCCAGAGCACAGAGACCTTAGGGTTTCGTCTCGAAATCGTCGGAGAACGAGCCATCTCCTTCGAAGCAGTTCAGAGGATGTGAAATAACATCTGATTTATTGCGGTCGTGGGATTTCTTCATCCAGAAGAAATTACAGAGCTTACAATTGATTCAAACATCAGAGGGTTTATTCATCTACAGAGCTTCAACATCTATTTCATACAAAAGACCCTCTATCTATCTAGGCGTCCATGTTTGGAGATCTGGAGGGGTTTCACAAAGGCCGTACAAATCATTAAATGCAGCTGGTAGCCGTACCACTCAGCAAAGAGCCGTACTTATTCAATAGCCTGGGTTATAATAGTTATTCAGAGAGCTAAATCATTCAGAAGACATCTAATCTTCAAAGCGCCTACCTTTACTGAGATTCTGGAGGATCAAGGTTGTGCCGTACCATTTGTGTGTTATTGCTGCTGTCTACAGAAGGCCGTACTTGTTCTGACAGGGCTGTACCTCTTCAACTCAGCCGTACCTTTTGATACTGATTCATAAGTCAGTTTAGTGGTGATAGAAATTAAGGCGCCTATGCTCTAGCAAGGATCTGGACCATCTATTAGAAGAGAAAGGGAACATTCGTTGCTGCTGTACAAACTGTATTTGCTGACAGGCCGTACTTCTCATAATCTGGCCGTACTTCCCTCAAGAGAAAAAAGCACATTACACATTGGTCTTCTATCTTCCATTCTGGAGGCGCCTAGCATACTGGGACATTCCTTGGTTACCAGACGGAGAGAGAAGGGAGGAGTCAACTCAGCCGACTCATTGTGCATCTTCAGATTGCTGTTTACCAGGTTTCTTTCTTCATAAAAGAGTGTATTTTTATCTTGCATGTTAGCAGATCTACTTTGTAATGAGTCATATGAATGATAGAATAAGTGCCTTCATTATACCTTGTCTTTCCTATGCATATTGGCCATTTTGGAATTATATAGGATTTATTATCTTTTTACCAGCAAACTGTACCTTTTCATTTAATGTTCAAAAACGTCAAAAACGTTCAAAAACCCAAAACTTAGCAAAAACATCAGAAAATTTCCAGAATCAGTATTAGGGGAAACAAGGGGTTTCTACACTTGCTAAGCTTTTATCTAGTCGTGTCTGCAACTCTCTTCAGGGAAGTGATGTGCTTGCTTGGGGTCCTAATTTGAAAGGAAAATTTTCGGTGGCCTCGGGTTATTAGGTGTTGGATAAACAGGTTTTTGGGAGCTCCCAGGTTACTTGGTGGAAGCATGTTTGGAATAAATTTGCTTGGCCTAAGTGTAATTTTTTCTCTTGGCTAGTGGTCCAAGGTAAGTGTCTTACTTGGGACAATCTTTGGAAACGTGGATTCCAGGGCCCCTCCAAGTGTTTTCTATGTGGTCAGCATGAAGAATGCTTACCGCATCTCTTTTTTCAGTGTTCTTTTGTCAAGACTATCTGGCATTACTGGTGGAACCTTTGGAGATTACCGTGTTGCCATGTTTCTTCTTTGGAGGACTTTTGGTTGAGACAGGGCTCTTCTCCTGCCAGAACCTCCTTTCTTAAAATTGCTTGGAGCATTGGTCCTAGTTTGATTGTTTGGCAAATTTGGTTGGAGCGTAACAGAAGGATTTTCCTGGATAAGAAATTGCTCACAGGGCAACTTTGGGGGCGTATTTTGGGGGCTTTGCGGGAGACTCTGACTGCAAAGTGTGATTTGTCTGTGCCGATTGATTCTGGGGAATTAGGTGTTGTTAATGCCTTGGGTCTTGTCACTGGGGACAAGAGTATTGGAAGAAAAGTGCATGGTAGGCGTGGGCGTGCGAGAGTTGCTCGTGAGGGCTTTTGGCGTCCGCCGCCTCCGGGGGAGCTAAAAATTAATACTGATGGGTCATCCAGAGGGAATCCTGGGCATGCTGGGGTTGGTGGTATTGGTCGGGATAGCCTTGGAGTGGTGGTTTTTTTCTTCACTATGTATCGGGGCTTGCAAACTAATAACCTTATGGAGGCGAGTGCTATTCTCATGGCGTTGGAGCGTGCTGTTGGCCTTGGATGGCGGCGGATTGTTTGTGAATCTGATTCTCAGGTGGTGATTGAGGTGTTGAAGAAGCAAAACTTGGAGGATGTGAATTGGCAGCTTGCTGTGGTTGCCAGGCAGATTCTTTCTATATGTTCTTCTTTGGATTCCATTGTTTTCCGTCATATTCCGCGGGAGTGGAATAAGGTGGCTGATGGGTTGGCTAGATGGGCATCGGAGAGGAGTGATCCTTGGCATGTGGATGACTGGGGCAATCTTCCTGCGGACATGGCGCATGTTCTTGAGGAGTGGATTGCGGAGGATATGCGGTGTTTTTTGGGTGTGAATTAATTCTTGCTTTGTTGGGCCCCTTCGTGGCTTCGTTCT
Organism: Sequoia sempervirens; assembly: GCA_007258455.2. NCBI lineage: Eukaryota > Viridiplantae > Streptophyta > Pinopsida > Cupressales > Cupressaceae > Sequoia > Sequoia sempervirens. The sequence goes on along the minus strand of VDFB02086081.1, from coordinate 228,024,307 downwards.
TCGGACTTTGTAATGATGTTCTGATGCAATAAAATTTTTACCCCCTTTTTATTAAAAAAAAAAAACTAGTGCTAAAATGAAAAAGATTGATATGCAGGTGGATACTACAGCTGCTTCATGGAAGGATAAATTGAAGGCCATGTGTAAGGATTGGAGAGACCTTATTGCCCATCATGGGGTGTAACTTTCTCCTTTTGTCTATTGGTACTTTTCTGGTTTGGTGCCCTTTTGCCAGCCAATGGTTCTCCATTATGATTACTGTTGTTTCTTTCTGTCCTGTTTTCTGTTTAAGGGACTGTCTTTGATCTTTGTTCTTATGTAAGGTACTGGGACCCTTTTCCCTATTTAATTAATCAAAAACATTTGTCAATCAACATTGAATTATCAATTATCAGCTTTGTTTTCAGTTCTTATTTAATTTTTGTATATTTTGTGCAAATTATATCCGAACCCAGCAATACCAAACCCACGGAAAAAGAAATCTGCAAACTACCAAATCCAAACCCCAAGCCAGAACAGGAATTGGCAACATAGGTATTAGGATAATTTATTATTCCATAAGTTATCAATACAGATTATTACATTGTCATAACTGACTTCACTTATACATGTTACTGTAAATTTACTAAATTAAGAACTGCACTTAAAATGAGCTTAAACATAGTATCCAAATGCTCATTAAAGTGTTGGGAATGAATATAGTAATTGTATATGAAACAAAATTATAACGTATACAACATAAAACAGTATCACACAACAAGAGGGGCACAACAAGAAACCCAAGGTGGGAAAGTTCCAACAATTTGCAGTTGAGTCTCTTTATGTTAACTGAAACATTAAGATTACAAGCAAATTGCTCACGTTAGAACCTCCTAGAACATTGTGGAACTATGACATCATTTTACGATACTTACTCAATTTACCTTTATACATATCCTATGCTCAGCTGGAAAAGCCAATGCAAGAGCCCAATGGCATATTCATACATATATGTAATATCCCTTGCTGATATAGGTGTGAAAATGAAGATTTTGCACTCAAGGAATATTGTCAAACACTTTGTATATATGCTGATTTCTTTCACAAACTGATTTGCAAATGATATAGAAGAGATATGCAAGCCACAATGTAACCAAAATTGCATACAAAAATATCTAGAACTTAAAGTGACATTTCATCAAACACTTGTCATGCATGCTTCAGAATAAGAAAGTCTGAATACTTGTCATTTGTTCATATAAAGTTCTGATTACAATTTTCAGACTTGCAATATATGATATATCAATTACTAATTCAAGTACAATGAAGTTTGAACAAGCTCTAATGGCTGCCACTAAAATCTGCATACAATGTACTCAGAAAATGGACAAGAACATAGGCAAAATGAGACCAAGAACCTGATTTATTGATGCCAAATGAAAGGACAATGCTTAACAATGAAGTCAGAATTTTTGTAGAATTTTTGGAAGCATCCAATGCCAAAATCGCCCTCCTTGGGTGAGGCCGCCCCTGCTTGCCTGGCAATATTTTAGAAAAATAAATACAGCCTCTAAGCTCCTCAAATTTGTCCTTGAAATGAACATTCTGACTCCTGAGGTGATCTCATCGATGAAAAAGTACATCCATGTTTCGAATGGCGCGCCTTGAGGACTGCCCATTATCCTATTCAAAAGCAAGATTATATCACCGTAGTCTTCTTTGAAGTCTATTCAGCGCAATTTCTTAGGCATTTTCTTTACAGAAGCCCTTGGCTTTTCCAACCATGTTTTGTTGATGACGGTTGCACACTGATCTATCCGGTCTTCAAAAATTCTCCTTGCATCTTCCTTAGTCTTATATGAAGTCCTGTTGTAGTTAGGAATGCCAAATGCTTCCTGGATAGCCGGCTCTCCGAGATGTGCCAAAATCCTTCCATCAGGAGCAATGATCTGTCTTTCTTGTGGATTGTAATGCCTGGCACATTTGACCATCATCTCAGCACACTCAACTACCGGAGGAAATCCAACAGCTTGAACAATTCCATTCTGCATCATCCGGCGGGCAATTGTTGTTGGCAGGAATCCGTTTAGTCCATACATCCTCTTTTTGAATTCCTCGAAGTCTACGTGTCCAAGGTCTGTATCCGTGATGTTCTTCCATTTGGAGTTAATCTTTGATTCTTGTTGAACTCCTTTGCTCGAGAACTTCATTTGTGCTTTCTTCGAAGATTCTCCAGCAGTGGTCATCAACTTGCGAGAAAAGAAAATATATTAATTTTAAAACTTCTAATTATGATTTTCTTTAAATTTTCTCCCTGAAAATTCTAACTTTCAGCCTGTTGAAGGTTAGATTCTGCGAAAAATCAAGCTGAAAGTAAAAACACTTAGTAAATTTTGTGAGGATAAATAAAGACAGAAGTAAAAAATGAAGAATTCCATCAAATTCTGGAATTATACTCTTTGGATGGCAATTCAGCTTTGAATTTTGAAAATTCTATCTGTGTTGCCGAAAAAGCAAGCTATCCCTTTGAAAATTTCGATCTTCAACTCAGAATTTTACTTTTTCCTCTGTTCTTCGCCCTGTAAAACCACTCAACCTCCAAAATTTCTATCTCTGATAATATCTCTCTCAAAAAATTTATCTCACGAAATTTCTCTCGAAAAAAAAAATTCTCTCTTGAAATTCCTATCTCTCGTGAATCGGAAAGAACTTAACTTCTTCTCAAATCGAACTTGTGAAAATGACTTGTTGAAACTCATTATAAAGTTGAGAAGCTCGATCTTTTTTAGCAGTTTCTTAAGTTCATCAAACTTAGACTTGTTTTCTCTTGTTTATCAAGGCAAGTTTCTAATTTTCTTCAGGCGCCATCTTCATCTTTATCCAAAATCTTTAGGTTTTCCCTTTGGAGCTCAAATTCTCCTAAGTGTTGAAAATAATTATAGGTTTAATATGTGAATTTTCGCTTTTTCAACCTTAAATATTTTAATTTATCCATGTATTTTTGTTTATTTTGGTGAATTTTGTTCAACTCCATGGATTTTTATTTCTTTTTCCTTCCAAGTTCGGACTTTACTCAAAGTTTGGACACATTATACTTGGCAAGGTCGGACTTCTTCTTGGCTTGGACATTACTTTAGGCACTTCATGCCTTAGATATTTTCAATTAGACTCAAGGGTGGACTTTAATGATTTCTTGCCAAGAGGCCTTTTGGCATGGCGGACTTTATAAATTTCTTTCCATATCCCCTTGATTCCTAGGCGGACTTTGGAGTGAGTTTTCCCAACCTATGGCGGACTTTCAAGGCTTCTTTCCAAGATGTTTGCAAGGTGGGGCGGGCTTTGGAGGCTTCTTTCCATGTGCTGGGGTGGACTTCAAGAAATTCTTGCCATCCTCCTTTCCAAATGTTGGCGGACTTTCTTCTAATCTTGCCATTTCTTATCCAATGTGAGGGCAGACTTCAAGAAATTCTTTCCATGTTGCTGGGCGGACTTCATGAGTTTTCTTCCACTTCCATGGCGGACTTGGAAGCTCATCAGACATCATCCTTGGGCACACCTCTTCAGACTTATGCCATTTCTGCCATGAATTTCATAATTGTCTCCTTCTGGATCATCAAACCCTCGCCATATGCCTTGATTTTTCGTGATTTTCATTGCCTTTTGATGATTTTTGCAAGCTTTTCACCTGATTTTTGCTTATTTTTGCATGCTTTTTGATTTATTTTTGTTCTAAAGGCCTGATTTTTAGTTGTTTTTTTCTTGATTTTTCTGATTTTTTCAGATTTTTGCTTTATTTTTCAATGCTTTTTCAATCTAAAGGTGGAAACGTTGACTCCATTATCAGTGGGACCTTGCCACCTTCTAAAAATAGAAACTTACTAAAAATAGAAAAAGCAAAAAAGCAACTTTCTAAAAATAGTAAATCCTAGATTGGTCCAAAAGTGCCAAAAATGAAAAAAGCAAAATCCCTAAAAAGTAGGAAGTGTCAGAATTGACTCAAAGCACAGGCGATCCTCGTCTTCCGGGTCTTCTGAGCACTTCTATGACGTCTAAGCACAGTTTCAGGCTTGAATTCTCTACTTGGCTCGAGTGATGACTCCAGACTCTGACTTGAAACTCCTGGAGCAACAGAGCTTATGAAATTGCAACTCAAAGCTAAACCCTAAAAGCAAACCACCGAGGGTGTTCATTTGCAATAGGGCGATGTGTGAAATAGATCACAACAGATAGCAATTGATTGCTCAAATACCCAGAATGATTTGACACTTCAATAGTGCACAATGAGCAAATATGTAAGTCTCATATAGGTTGGTCGACCTCCATAGCAGCAGCTGATAAAGTCAAAAACCACCTCCAAAGCTCTCCAAAACTTAACCAAAATGCTTCCAAGTAGAGCGCCTATCTCCCTTCAACAACTAGATGCCAAAATTGAAGTCAAATAACACAAAGCTGAAGACTCCATGCCAAATCGACCTCCATGAATGCTGAAGCAAAACTCAATAAACCCCAATGTGAAGGACTGAAGTATCCCTCACTCACAATTTGCAAATGCAAAACTCTAATGAGTTCTACAACTGAAATGCAAAGCTATCTCCAACTCCAAATCGCACTCTTCACAAGAATTGGCCCTTGGCCACAAATTTGGTGCAATGAGAAGTCTGAAGTAACTCCTCCAATCTGCTGCAATAATTCAGATGATATTTCACACCCTCAAAATTGCATAACCAATGAGAGTTTTCGTTCCCAATGGCTAGAAATGGCTGAAACCCTAGCTGGCTCCTTCACCAAACAAGTTCTTCAAATCAAATAACAATTCCTAGATGATGAGACAATGGTTGGCCTCACCTATTTATTCTTGTTCACCAAGAGGTCGGCCCACAATCTAGAAGCTTCTAGAAATAATATAATATTTTATTATTTTTACACTTTATTATAATGATATAAAATATAACTCATAAAGTGCAAATATGAAATATAATACAAAATGTTATCCAACATTATGTTTTCTAACACGATGTGTTATCAAACAGTATGTTATCAAACAACATGTTATCAAACAGTATGTTATCGAACAACGTGTTATCAAACAGTATGTTATCAAACAATGTGTTATCCAACATCCAAGATACCATAAGAATCATCAAATTAACTCTTGAATCCACGAAGTGAGCCAACCACAACCTGGGTAACTGCCATGAAGAAGACCCTACGAGAGTCAAGAATAGGCTAAACCCTCAAAAACTGATGTTCACGAAATCAAGGACATTACAATACACTGGATAATTAGAATAGATCAACAGAGAAGACCCTAATTGACATTTCATCTCAACAACTAGAATGTGAAATCCCATGTCTTCTGTTCTAAGTTGTTGGACTTAGTCTCTGTTGTTTCTTGGGTAAAATTTGCAGTGGCCAAAGCTGCATGACGTATTTTCCTGACATCAAATTAGCCAAACCGAGACTGTTACAAGGGGCACAAAATTCACCTTCTACGCTTGTTTTCTCAAATGGTCCAAACATCCTCCGAGCCTTCTTCATTTTCCTCCAACCCTGTTATCCTGATCTAGCCTTGTGTTTGAGTCTTTGTCTTTTAAAGTGCGTATAAGTGTTTGGGTCATGTTTGGGTGTCTGTTTGATTATACATACCATACAACTGAATTACAAATGAATTCCAGCGATTACAGATGATTATGACCAATCTATTTCGAATCATACCTAATAGTTTGTTTGTTGAGTGGTTAATGGTTCAAAAGGTCACAGTTAGGCTTGATATTCAGGGCAATCTCTATCTTTATTTTGCCAAGCATAGTCCTTAATGGATGCACAATGATATATTCATTGTTTTAATATTTCAACAGGTAATTTAAGATCAGGCCCATAATAATTTGGTATGATTTCGGTTATATTTACGCAGGTAAGAAACCATATAAAATCCTCGCAATATGAAAAGAAAAATGGCTGCAAATATTTAAATAATATGTTTGCAGCATCTCAAGACAAAAGATACCGTAGTCGGCTACAAAATTAACCAAAATAAGAATAGAAAGATTATTTTCCATGGACCAGCTAAAACTCCATCCTACAACCTTCTCCGAGTAGCATCCCGACATTCCTTACTGCTGCATTACTAGCTCCTTAATGTGGACTGTTTGATCTTGTCACACTTAAAATTAAAACCAGGCTAATTCATTCTACAGCATGCAAGCGCCGACATTAAGCCACCAATATGCAGTCCAATGCAGAAGAATATTGCAAATTGGTGCACTGCGAATAAACTGGAATAAAAGAATTCAAAGATTCAAAACAGGCACGTCACCTACCTTTCTATGGCCTCCTGAACAAATGTCTGAAAACCCTTGGCAGATTTGAGTACATCAAATCCATAAAGACCGGACACCTCGGTCCTCCTGAGCACGGACCTCACTTCATTATGAAACCCTTCCGAGATGGTTTCTGCAGCCTCTTCCGCACTTGATCTTGAAGCAAAACACCTACTATTATTCCATCTCATAATTGAATGAAGAAAATTATTTTTCTTTCTGCAATTCTTCAACAAGGGCGATAACTTCAGAATCTGCGCCGCCATTTTGTCGAAACCTCGAGAATTTTTTATAAAATTTCTAGTTGCTGTAATGAATGTTCCTGTGTGTTCATCATTAATGGTATATTTGTCTTGGGACTGCTTATACACGCGAGGGCTTGAAGTTTGATTTTTTTTTCACCGATTACGTGTGAGCCTTTGCTGCTGTGGTATGCCGCATACCGTCAGACTCTGCATGAAGTTTGAATTTTGTGGAGGGATTTTCTTCTCGCTACGTTGTAGGTTTCTGATTTCAGAATTAAGTGATTCTCAAGAGTTGTTTTTATGAAGAATTTAGGTTAATATTTTTTAAAGTGAAAAAATTATATATTAAAACAAGTGACGAGTGGGTTGTGTTCTTGTCCGTTTAGTAAAGAGTTTTTTGGAATTTTGTATTGAATCAATTGTGTAATAAAATTAAGCAAATATGATACTAAACATTTTTAAGTAATTAATATTATATGTAATTGTTCGTAAATGAATTTAATTACTTTGTAAGCTAAATTCAAATTATCCTTGTAAAAAAATTAGTTACTTATGTAAGATAAAATTGAATTAATCGCTGACTTAAAAAAATGGAGCTCTACAACGGTCATGGAGGAAAACAACAGTCGGAAAAACTCAGGCATGGGGGCAGAGGGCACGAGGGACCCAAAGGGAATAGGAGTGGGAATCTCGAACACATCTGGACGAAAGAGAGATGGGCCCGTCCTTAGAACAATGCACAGAATGGTCGTTTTCATGATGATCAGGCTCACGGGAATCTTCATTCGAATAGAGGTGTTGGCTCTTATCGAGGAAGGACCAAGAGCGGACAGTACAGAAACGAAGAGTTTTGCATACCTCGGCAATAGAACGAAGGGAAAAGAGGGCACAATGAAATTTCATGGCTGGGTAGACAGGGACCAAGGAAAAACCCTAAAAGTAGAAATGGGAAAGGAGGAGCGGTTTGGCAAAGAAAGTCGATTGACAAGGAATGGGAGGAAGCACGGGAAGAAATCCCAGAGGGAGAAAGGGGACATCATGGACAACTCCTGCCCAAAGATCTAAAAGGAGGAAGAACCAGATTGGTAATCAGTTCTTCAAAATTGCAAGCGGAAGTCTTAAGGTTAGAGCAGTTAGGTTTGATTGGGAAATGGTTCGGGAAGGATCTCAACTGGGAATATTTGGTGAAGTGGTGGAAAGAACGCTGGGGCTCAAACCTGCAGTTTAAAATGCTTCAAAACGACTTCTTCCTGGTTGTCTGTCCATCCAGAAAAACCAGAGACAAAATAGTGAATGGGGTCTGGATTCTTGATGGGTGTGGCTTTTATTTAAGGCAATGGGCAATGGGTTTTGATTCGACGACCCACACGATGGATTCCCTGCAAGACTGGTACAGCTTACCAAATCTCCCTCAGGAATTTTGGGCTCCCTCTATTTTGGAGGAGATAGGCAATCAACTGGGCACTTTTGTATGTGCAGAAGAAAGGAAATTAGCTAAGAAGAACCAAACCTATGTGTGCATATGCATGGAAAACAAAGCATACAGGAAGATCTGGAGTGAGATCAAACTTTTAACGGACTATGGTAATTGGGTTCAGAAACTGGAATGGGACTGTCTAATGCATAATAATCTGGTGCGTACCCTGGGTTGCAGAACACCTAACGTAGAGGCAAGGAAATCTTGTCTTTTGGAGGTCCCATCGGCAAACCCTAGAATGTCAGTCTGAATCAATACCGAAATCACAAATCCCTCTCCTTTAAAGGTAGGACGGGAGAAGAATCCGCCAGCAAAGAGTTGGGTTTCTTCAAAGGAGAACAGGGACAATGAGCAATCTCTGGTGGGAGTCTCCCAAATTGGGTTTCTAAGATCATCCGCAGTGGATAAATCAGAAGGGAGGAAGGAGCCACAGGAGGATCAGAAGAAGGGGGAGGACCAGTTTGGAGACTTAGAAGACAAAATTTCTGAGACCCTAGAACTTTTGGGGGATAGCTGTCGAAATGTGGAATTGGACTCGTTGATAGAAGTCGGGAAGGAACTAGTGGAATTAGCGGAGGCGACTAAAGCAATGTCAGGGCTGCCAAAGGAAGGGTTTAACCTAGAAGGAATAGAAGGCATTTGGGATACTGAAGGGCAAGAAATGATAGAGGTGTTAAGTCCGCAATCAGGAAAAAAGAGAAAGATGACATAAGAGTTGCAGGCAGCCAAATCGCGACTAGGAATTCATAGAAGGGACATACTTAAACTCACTCCGGACTGCAGGGATCAGAAAAAGTAGGGTAGAATTCCTAATCAAGAAAAGAGAAAACAGGACAGGGAGGCCTGTGGACAACAAAAAATTGATTCAATGATTAAAGTAGGGAAGGGTGGAGCCCTTCTTGAATAGCAATGAAAATCATAATGTGGAATGTTAGGGGCTTACATGCTCCTAACAAGTGGAGCCTCATTAGGCGCCACATAGAAGTGAGTCAAGCAGAAATCTGCATTTTTCAAGAAACAAAACTAGCCAGTATAGATCTGGGAAAATTTGGCAGAAAATTGAGGTCTTGGAAATGGCTAGGTGCGGAAGAGGAAGGGGCTTTAGGAGGCTTATTGGTTATATGGAAACCGCAGACAGTATTTATGGAAGCCTTGAACACGAGTTGTCACTAGATGGTGTGCAAGGTAAGAAGTTTAATCTCGAATCTTCATTTCAATCTAATTAATGTATATGGTCCCTCAATGAGTGTCCAGAAAAGAATGGTCTGGCTAGAATTGGATGCCATTTTGAACGGTATGTAGCTAGGTGTTAGTATAATAGGAGGGGACTTTAACAAAATTCTTAGGCAGGAAGATAAGAAAGGTGGATCAAGAAAAGCATTACAGTCCCAAAAGGACTTTTGTAGCTTTGTGGAGAGAAATTCTTTAATGGAAATTCCCATAGGCAACAAACATTTTACCTAGACAAATCGTAGGAAAGGGTTTGGAAGTATAGCGGAAAAATTAGATAGGTTTTTCTTCAAAGGAAATCTAAGTCTTTTTCCTTTCTCTCTAGAGAGTAAGATAAATTATGGGATTGGCTCCGACCATTTTCCAATACAACTTCAAATAGATGGGGAGAAGGGGCCGATTCGATGTCCATTTAAATTTGAAATGATGTGGGTTAAAGACCCTAGCGTGATGGAATTATTAGAACATTGGTGGAAAGAATGTTCTCCGGAAGGTTCAAGCTTATTCAATGTGATCACAAAGTTAAAATATTTAAAGCAGCGAATGAATCAATGGAACAAGGAGAGCTTCAAAAACATCTTCAGAGAGAAAGAGTAAACGGAGGAAGAATTAGATACACTAGCAGATGAAATTATCAAAAGTGGAATGAACGAAGATTGCTACATGAAAGAAAAGATACTAACCAACAAGCTTAATGATATCCTGGCCAAAGAGGAAGTTTTTTGGAGACAAAAATCCAGAGAGATCTGACTGAAGACAGGAGACAGAAACTCAAAAAAATTCCACAACTCCACGAAAGCAAGAAGGGAATTCAACATAATATCATGTTTAAAAAATGGGGATGGAAGATTGATGGAAGATCCAAAGGATATCAAGGATTCAGCAGTTAATTACTTTCAGAACCTTCTCAATGATTGGGAAGGCTCAAATTGGGATGCCCAAAAGGCTTTTTTACAATTCATACCAAAATTGATTTCTGAGTCTCAAATGAAAGCCTTGAATGTCAAATTTTCTGAAGCTGAAGTGAAAGAGGCAGTCTTTGGGATGCAACTAGAAAAGGCACCCGGACCAGATGGATTTTTGGCCGGTTTTTTCCAGAAATGCTGGCATTTCTTGGGGAAGGATGTTTGGGAAGCCATAGAAGACTCCAGGAAAAACAAAAGAGTGTTAAAGGAAGCAAATAACACTCTAATTTCCCTCATCCCAAAGAAAGAAAAACCTGAATCATGGGAAGACTTTCGACCAACTTCTTTGTGTAACACAATTTACAAGATATTGGCCAAAGTAGTTGCTAATAGATTGAAGAAGCTTATCCCCACAATCATATCAGAGGAACAAATAGGTTTTGTCCCAGGCCGTTCAATTTTAGATGGGGTGATCATTGCTTAAGAAGTCATACATTCAATTCAAAAATTGAATAAGTTGGCAATGTTGTTGAAACTGGACATCAGAAAGGCATACAACAGAGTGAATTGGAGATTCCTCTTCAAGGTAATGGAAGCCTTCGGCTTTCAAAAGGATTGGGTAGATTGGCTCTTTGGTTGGGTGGCTAGCCCGTGTTTTTCAGTGTTAGTTAATGGTTCTCCGGAGGGATATTTCACAGCTTCAAGAGGACTTAGATAGGGGGGCCCTCTATCCCCCTTCTTGTTTATAATAATGGCTAAAGCCCTCGGGAGATTGGTTGAAAATGCAAGGAGGTCCGACTGGATTAAAGGATTGCAAGTAACTAGTAGTCTACCCAACATCACACATCAACAATTTGCGGATGACACAATGTTGTTTGGTGAGGCTTCAGCAAAAGAGGGTCAACAATACAAAAAAATGCTAGATGATTATTCTAGGGCTTCAGGGCAAGAAGTAAGTAAGGCCAAATCAGAGATTTTTTTTTCAACTCTTCCCTTCCCAGTGAGCTTCAAATCTTGAGAATTCTAGGTTTTAAGATGGGCCAATTGCCATGCAAGTTTTTGGGACTACCATTGGACAAAGGCATCAATAGTAACAATGCCTAGAACTCTATGGTGACACGTTGTAAGGATCGAATTTCCTCATGGAAAAACAGGTGGCTTTCCTAGGCAGGAAGATTAACTTTGTTGAAATCAACCCTTTATGCACTTCCCATCTACATGATGTCCTGTTTACAGCTTTTTGTTGGAGTGAGCAAAGAGCTAAACAGGGTGATGAAAGACTTCTTTTGGAAAGGCAATTCAGATCAAAATAAAATTCCTCTCATTAAATGGCAAAAGGTATGCGAGAAGAGGGATAAAGATGGGACAGGTTTGAGAAATGTTCTTCGTCAAAATAAGGCACTAGGGGCAAAATTAGCTTGGACTATTCATTCTCACCCTGATCTCAAATGGGTGAAGATAGTTAGAGCAAAATATTTGGAAGCAGACCCTTATTGCTTCCTAATTGCAAAATCTTTGCCATCTGGGTCCCGAATTTGGAACTTCATTAAAAATTGTAGAGATCTTATAACAAACTTTCTAACGTGGGAAGTGAAGGATGGTAAGGAGGCTATGTTTTGGGAAGACTCATGGGAAGGACATCCAGCATTAGCCGAAATCCCAAAACTCTGAAGAGTAAAGGAGAAGACTAAACAAATATGGGGATCGAAAGTTAGAGATTACATAGATCCCTCATAAGACTCAACTGAAGGATATATTAAGTGGAAATCAGTGAGTAGTCTGGAATTGGGAGCCCAAGAAATTGAATTCTTTGAGAAAGCACTGTCAAGCCGAAGAATTTGGGGCAGACAGGGGAGTGATCGTCTTCGTTCGGATGTTGCTTCAAACGGGATATATTCGGCCAAGATAGGTTACAACATACTATCATCCTCAATTCAAGAAAATCCAGAGTTCCCTCGAACTCTTTGTTGGAACAAGGTTTGTCTTCCAAAGGCTGGGATATTCACATGGGCTGCAACTCAAGGAAGAATCCTCACAGGAGATAGGTTCACTAAACTAGGCTACCAAGGTCTGACCAGATGCCCTCTGTGTCATGAGGTTGAGGAAATAGTGGATCACTTACTCATTAATTGTAAGTTCACTTATCAGATGTGGTGCTGGCTGTGCACAAAGCTAAAATGGGTAACTGTTTTTTCCAATACCTTACTAGAATGCCTAAATTATTGGCCAAGCAAAGATCACAATTCCATCTTTGGAGACCTATGGAAAATGAGTCCTTCAATCCTAATATGGGAAGTGTGGAAGGAGAGAAACAAACGTCTTTTCCAAGAAAAAGAGATGTCGATCCCAAGACTCCAGTGCAAGATAGAGGCAAGCATAGTAGAACTCTTCAATGCACAACTAATGGACAAATAGAATAAGGCAAACTTTAACAAATGGGATGCTTGGATCCTGAAACAATGGTTTGGAATCAAAACCCCTCCATTGGGCAGCTCAGGAAATGCGGCTTCATCGAAACAGTGCAACAAGACACAGTGGATCCCCCCTAAGCAGGGGTGGGCCAAATTGAACTTTGATGGAGCATTGAAAGGGAATCTGGGCCCGTCTGGGGCAGGCTGCATAATTAGAACTTCCACAGGCTCAACATTGGGGAGATTAGCTATGCCTCTAGTAGAAGGAACGAATAATGCAGCTGAATTCCAAGCTGTTTTGCTTGGATTAAAACTGGGTAAGGACTTAGGAATTAAAAATCTGATAATTGAAGGAGACTCAACTTTGGTCATAAATGCCCTAAGAACAAGACAGATACACAACTGGAGATTGGGGGTATATTTGGAAGCTTCATTAGAGCTTCTAAGGCATTTCGAACAAGTGATGTTCAATCACACATTAAGGGAAGGAAACACGGAAGTTGATCTTTTGTCTAATAAGGGAGTATTCAGACCAGGATTCAAAGAATGTAATACAGAGTAATTTCTTGTGGGTGGTAGGGTGGGCCCCCTCTGCCCCTCATATAACTACTCGCTTCCATGAGGTCGATGCATAAAGACAAACTTAGACAAGAAAGAAGGAGAATTTGAGGTGGCAGATGGGGAGAGAAAGAAGGCTGCATAGGGGTATGTTCACACCATTCCAAGTTATCTCCAAAATGGTGGAGGGAAGCAAAAGGAAGGAATTCAAATTCAGTAGGCAACTAAATTAGGGAAGACCCAGTGGCGTCAGGAGGAATTAGTGACACAAAATTCAAAGTGATAATAGCACGACATGTTGGGCACAGAAATCATGAAAACTATAGCTTGGGCCAACTGGCAAATTCGCTATTCACGAGGAAGAGGACCGAAAGCAGGATGAAGGTCGCAGGACAATGTCATCGCAAGGACGAAAGCTTGCTTTGCCATTATACAAATTCATGTGCAGAGGCTTGGCCTTACAACATACGGGCTTTTTAAATGAATGATGAAGACATTTTCATTATGGTTTTCAAAATATGGTTTGTGTTTGTTTTTGTGCAGGGAAAGGTCGACAAAAGGGCTGCAAATTATGAGAATAAGCAGGTCAAAATTCATTATCACCATTTCGGCGGGGGGACTGGAAAGTTTCGGTGTAGATACACCAGTCTCCTTGGTGGCAATGGAGAGACAGATAGCGTTTCGAGAGATTACGGATCAAAGGCTAAAGTGAATTCTGTTGGAGGATGATCCCCTGGCACTATTAGCAGTCAAAATGGTATTAGACAAAGGTCATCTGGAAAGAAAAGAATTTGCGAGAGACAACACTCAAATTTCTTCTCGGTTCTTAGCAGTTATTCTAGACCTGGAAATTCCCAAGGTGGAGGCCAAAGAAATGATGGAGCGTCTATTCAGAGACAATCTACTAGGAGGGTTGGAGAGGACTCTAAAGGTGGCCTTCAAGGGCAAAGGAATCCCGCGCCCCGCAGACTTGGACCTTATTTGGGAAACGGACGAGGCTGTCAAAGTTTTCCCCTTCATTTTAGACCTAAAGGGAACATAATTGATGAGGCATAGGATGGTATCGGCCATGGCAGTCGAGTTCCTGAAGAGGAAGTTGAGGCTCGTGTCGGAGGAGGGGACAGATTGGGTAGAAGACTTCACCCGATTTGCAGATTTAAATGGCTTTCTGTGAGGCTTGGCCTCTGTGTTTTAAAAGTTTTATGTTTTATATTTTGTGCTTAATCATAATACTGGTTAGTTTCAGTAGTATTGCCATGGAATTGGCAATTCGACACTGGCTGGGTGAGGCTCGGTCTCTATTTTAATTCTCTATTTTTAAAATTGTAATAGCAGTTAGTTTGGGACTGCATATTTTGTTACAGCAGTAGTTTTTTCCCAGGTTGGAGGGTTTAGCCGTTAGGCTCAGGTCATGAAGGATTGCTATCTCCTGCGATGCAGACACATGTATATTTTATACAAGTCAATATAAATCCCTACCTTGTGTATCAAAAAAATAAAAATGAATTAATCGCTTGACAATGAATCTAATTATTTTGTACTAATAGTAGATTATTTTAGTAAGGTAATACTAATTACTATTTGTAATAATTTAACACTGCTAAAATAATTGAGAGTATGGCTAAATATTAGATGCATTTTCAAATTAGAAAATTATTAAAGTATGGTAGGAAACTAATTTTTTAAATTAAATTAAATCAACTTATTGTTTGAAGAAATACTAAGTACGACTAAATATTTTAGAAAATAATGCTCATTACTTTGGAAAAGTATGTTAATTAATATCAATTTTCTTTTGAATATAAATTAAGTCATTTGTAATACTAATTCGTATAATTAGTAAATGAACATTGTGTTTGGCAAAATAATTTATAGACCATGGTCAAATATTAGATGCATTTTGAAAGTAGAAAATTAATTTAGTAGAAAATTAATTTAGTAGTGGTAGAAAACTAATTACTAATATTGAATAAAATAAACCAATTGTTCAAAAATATATTAATTAGTTGTAAATAATTTAGAAAATAAGTTCTTGTTAGTTTGCAAAGAAAATTAATTTAGTAGTGGTAGAAAACTAATTATTGATATTGAATAAAATAAACCAATTATTTGAAAATATATTAACTAATAGTAAATAATTTAGAAAACAAGTTCTTGTTAGTTTGCAAAGACGTTTTAAATAATACCAATTT
Source organism: Sequoia sempervirens (assembly GCA_007258455.2). Classification (NCBI taxonomy): domain Eukaryota; kingdom Viridiplantae; phylum Streptophyta; class Pinopsida; order Cupressales; family Cupressaceae; genus Sequoia; species Sequoia sempervirens. The sequence goes on along the minus strand of VDFB02086081.1, from coordinate 228,008,990 downwards.
TCTTGTGAATATAAATTAAATTATTAGTAATTATTTAGGAAAACAAGTTATAACTTTATAATTTTTGTAAATAAGTACAAATTGAAGTTTTAAATAATACCAATTTTCTTGTGAATATAAATTAAATTATTAGTAATTATTTAGGAAAACAAGTTATAACTTGATACTTTTTGTAAATAAGTACAAATTTTAGTTTGCATGAATAAATGATATTAATTAGTTTTTATAATTACACATTGAATTACTTTTGTGAAATAAATTGGCAATGAAATAAATAATTTAGTAGTAATTACAAATATTTGACTAAGATTAATAAGTAAAACTATTTTGAAATGCTTAAAACTCAATTTCCTTTGCAAATAGTTTATTTTTTGTAACTTAAAATTTGATTAATATTAATTAATGGAAAGAGTTTTTAGGTTGGCAGGGGAAGGGTTAATATATTATGTTTGAAGATTTGTAACTGGAATTGTTAGAGTTTTGTATTGAATGCATAAATGAAGAAGCAATGGAATTGAAAAGAATGTGATTTGAGAAGCAAAATGTATAGGGTAGAGTTTTGTACTAATACTAGAACTTGTTGGAATAGTTGTATATTAAAGTTCATATTTTTTGTGTGCTTGTTAGAGAATATAAATAAATTTTTGTATAAAACTATTTAGTAAACATATTTATTTGTTAGCATAATAATGCTTTGAGTGGAAATGTAAGACATAAAGGATCAAAATATTTGTAATAAGTTTAAAGTTTATTAGTAATAGACTAAAAATTGAGAAGCATTGGGGAAATAAAGATATTAAAAATATAAAAGTATTTTATTTTGTTTTATGTAGAAGACATATAAATATAAATAATAGCAATAAGTTAAAATTTGAGTAGTATATTATCTTTTTAACTAGTATATTATTATGTTTAATTAATAGTAATATTTTTGAATTTGTTAACCATGTGTATTTTTTTAATATTTGTAAATTAAATTAATTTAGTTAAATAAAGTAATTATAAATAATTATATGTTGCTATGTTTAGAAAACTATTTAGCAAACTTTTTCATTTGTTAACATAGTAAGTGTTTTCAATAGATATGTAAGACATAGAAAATTAAAATATTTGTAATAAGTATAAAATTTAAAAGCACTTCAGAGAATGAAGATATTAGAAATATAAAAGTATTATAAATTATTTTATACGAAAGACATTTAAAAGAAATATATTAGAAATATATTAAAAATTTATAAGTATTTTTTAAAATTAGCAATAAGTTAAAATTTGCAAAGTATTTAATATTTTTTAATACCATATTATTATTTTCAATTAATAGTAATATTTTTGAATATTTTAACCCCGTCTAATTTTTTATATCTATGAAATAAATTCATTTAGTTTAATAAACTAATTATGAATAATTTTATTTACCATGAATTTAGAAAAGAGCATATGTGATTGGAAAATAGTCCATAAGAAGTAAAGTTCATACGAATAACGACTTTGTAGGTAAACCAGAGGTTTAAATATTAATTAATTGTTTTGCAAATATTAAGGGTTTTAATCTGGAAAAAGCATGAATACAATGAAGGATTTTAATCTGAACGTAGAACCCAATATGAATTTGTGGTTTTTGTTTAGATCAGCTCATTCAAGCTCAGTGCATTACTTTTCTTCAATAGCATTTTTTGTGCTTTGCTATAGCAGTCCTCCTTTTCTTGACACTTGTCTCAAATAGTTGCACGCAACACTTCCCTGAAAGAAGAATGTTATTATATAGACATAGTAGAGATTTATATATTTATACATATATATGCATATACACATTCCATTATATATAGTTATAGTTATAGAAAATTACGTATATAAGAACCTACAACTAATTGGTCAGCAGTATTTGTATCAAATCAAAGAAACAATTTTGAACATTCAATTTGAGTGTGCCTGTTCTAGAAAGATCGTTATTTTTAATGAATTTGTCTATGTTGAATACTAGTGAGCAACTTGCATATCAATAGCATATTGGCTACCAACTCTATTAGTACCAACAACCAAAGCACCTATTGTTCCAATTGGATTTTGATATGTGATTGTTAGTATCTGGCTTATAGTTGTATCTTGAATGAAGTAATAGTCTTTAGAAAATTAAGGCATGATTTCAACTGTGCTAGTGTCTGTCAATATCAATATGCAACCACAATACCCTTTGTCATCAACTGTTTTATGTGCAATTTAGAACCCTGATATTGAAACTCTTATTCCTAGAATTATCTTGTGCTGATGTTGTTGCACAAGGTTTCTACTAATATTTAGTGTAATTATCATTTCTACTTTGAGGTCTGTGAGATCTGCACATAGTACCTCATTTGTTTCATTGTCTTTGTCCAATGTTGATTTGTAGACTACAAGAATGTCACCTTCGAATGTGTCACTAACTTTTTTTGCATTTAAGTCTTCAATTGATATGGACTTGTTCACTTTTGTTCTGAAAGAATGGAGGAAAATGTAAATCTTATATGTGGATTATGGAGAGATGCATATGATAGGTTAATAGAATAAGTTGTTTACTGTTTGCTTGTGTCTTTTTCTATGTGTTGCATTTGTTGTGCTAGTCTTTTTGTTTGTTCCATCATTTGTCTGCAAAGCAATTATATAGCATTAGAGACTACATTGGAGCATGTGTTGGTCATATATTCTTATCTTTGTCTATAGTACTATACAAGATGTTGAAAATGCATTTTCCTAGAGTTTGCATGATGGAACAGTATAAAGTATGATAGGAAATTGGCTAGTTTGTTAAAGTGCAACTACTTTCTTTCTGATGTCATTGTCCAAATAGATATGTGTATGTAGAAGGAGTTCGATAGCCATTGAGTACAAAACATGTTTTTCCAAAAGCCAAATACACCAGTTTGAATGAATGGAAGCCAAAAAAAAAGCATGAATACAATGAAGGGTTTTAATCTGAATGTAGAACCCAATATGAATTTTTGGTTTTTGTTTGGATCAACTCATTCAAGCTCAGTGCATTACTTTTCTTCAATAGCATTTTTTGCGCTTTGCTACAACTGTCCTCCTTTTCTTGACACTTGTCTCAAATAGTTGCACGCAACACTTCCCTGAAAGAAGAATGTTATTATATCTATAGACATAGTAGATATTTGTATATTTATACATATATATGCATATACACATTCCATTATATATATAGTTATAGAAAATTATGTATATAAGAACCTACAACTGATTGGTTAGCGGTACTTGTATCAAATCAAAGAAACAGTTTTGAACATTCAATTTAAGTGTTCCTGTTCTAGAAAGATCATTATTTTTAATGAATTTGTCTATGTTGAATACTAGTGAGCAGCTTGCATATTCATACTTATTAATGTCTATTATTTCTATATTTTGATATCTTGTCTTCATTTTGAATGTGAAATATTTAATACTTTGCACATATGTATAGTAGAGTGGAGTTGATATTTTGCATAGACATGGAAATGTTTCATTGAAAAAAGAAAAGGACAATGATCGAAGAGTCTAACCTACAATTTTCTTGTTCAATAGTTGACTATATTTGCGCCAGTGTAGATATTTGTCTCCCACTGAAATTGTAAACAGTGGGTCTTGTTACAAAGACATTTGAGACAGATGAGCATAGTGGATAACATGTTAAATGCAATTCATAAACATAAAGCAATCAATGCTCAATGAATGTCATAAATGCTAGAACAATACACATTTTTAGCAAAGCAACACTTTGTTTGTTATGTTTCAATTGCAAAGTTAGTGCATTCAATGCCTTCACAGCCCACAAGAGGTTGATCAAACTATCTAGGTTTCTACATAACACTGAGTAGTACTTATAGCTATCAAGTATCATAAACAGATATCATAGTGAATGACATATACTACATTTTTTATAAACATGAACCACATAAACAATGACAAAATTTGCAAAAAAATAGACCATTGTCATAAATTTCTGAAACATCCGGACATTTAATAAAAAATGTATGAGATTTTCCAATAGGCTACTGGCCATTCAAGCAATAAACAATTAATTAATGCATTGAATTCCTTCACAGTCGAGAAGACCTTGCTCAGAGCATATGTCATCTACTGTACCCACATGTCTTGTTAGCTCTTGTAACAACAGGCAATACTTCTAGTTATCAAGTACCATAAAGATGCGGGTAAGCCACTCATTAGCAGTACATTTTTGGAGAATAACAAAAATGGAAAAGCAATCACAGGCATCCAACATTATCACCATTGTCAAAAAAAGATTGCTACACATGTGAAATCGGTAAATATGTTTATTGCTATAGGAGCAGAGTGGAATGGGGACATTTGTCCTCTGTTAGTAAGAAAGAGCAATGAAACCAATAAAAAAAGGCACAGTAATTAATATAAAGTTAATTGTAGGAGCTAACAACATATTTAATAACAGATAACAAAGTCTTGGTAAGTTATAGCAATTGATTTGCAAAATCTTGTTAACAGGATATGCAAATTTAATGAATATTGTTACACATTTACATGTAAGAGTCATACTATTGTCAACATTATGCAGCTGGTTCATTTGGATGATGTGCGCAGAATGTAAATGAAGTAATCATAAATAATTTTATTTACCATCAATTTAGAAAAGAACATATGCTAATGAAAAATAGGCCATAAAAAGTAAAGTTCATAGGAATAACGGTTTTATAGCTAAACTGGAGGTTTAAATATTAATTATTTGTTTTGTGAATATTATCCCATTTTCATTATTGAGAAGTCACACCAAAAACAATATGCTGAGACGAGTGGTGTGGAGCAATTCCAATACATTGTAATGTGTAAATGGTGAACAGTTGTAAACGGAAATGCTTGTATGTGCCTTGGTGCATTGCATAGCTTTAAGACATGGACTGGATGCATAGATAGTAAGAACGGTAAAGGTGTTACATGCAAATGTGTGAGAATATAGATTGGAAACAAAGTTGTATTTTGATTAATGTATAAGAATATGGTCTGCAAATTGTGTGAGGAACAGTGAAGCAAAGAGAAGTGTTTCATTGTTTGGAAGGCAGAGGACATTTGCAAAAGAACAATTTAATTTTGGAGAATGCTAATGAGGTGAGTTTTTATTGCTTTGTAAAGTATCAGAGATTGAATGTAGAAGAAATTTGACTATTTGGTAAAAGCTAATTTACAAATCCCATCAAAGTAACTGCAATAACAAGTCACATGCATATGGCATGTATGTCATAAACACGAAACAACAAAAGCAAAGAAAAAGGCAACATATGGAAAAGTAAATGTTGTGGGCAAGGTCTTGTTAACTGTGAATGCATCAAATGCACTCACTATGGATTGATTGGAAGAGTTTTGCATTTTAATTGTTAATTTTGTCATATGCTTTTATGCTTTATGTTAATGATTACCTGGACAAGCACACCAATGAAGTTTGTTTCTTCAAATGTGTGAAATAGTTAGGCAAGTTGTTTTAATTTGTTCAATTTTTGGCCATAAATAAGTGACCTTTACAATTGTTTAATTGCAATAATGTTGTACAGAGAGATGTGCATAATTGCAATTGGAATTTTTTGCACGTAGTGATTGCAATTGTTTTGTTTAAGTATGAGGCATAGCAAAGAAATCATAATTATGAAAGCATAAATTCAATACCTTGGTTGGAGCAGATCCACTATTCATTTTTGTTCAAGGAAATTATGTAAACAGGACATTATATATTTTGGAAAATATTGAATGGCTGAATGCATATTGCACAAGGTTTGGCAGTAGGCTACTTGGAATTACAACAATGAATGCATGATTAATGCACTAAGTCCATTATTGATTTTTTGTTCTAGAAAATTATTCATATTCCATGATTGCAATTATGCATGTTTGTAACTAGAAAAGTGAGATGCTTTTGAGCAAAGAATAGTTTCATTTTTATGAATCATATGGCATGTCATTGACTATGCTCATTTGTCTATTTGGAAAGTCAGTTTCTTCAACCACTATTCTCCTTTATTGTTCACAATTCTTCCAATACATAATTCTTAGACACTTTGGAAGAATTAAATTTATCTAAAACAAAGGAGAAGAATGGTAGAGTAATCTAACCTTATAGCTTGTTGTTGAAGTACCAAGTCTGTGTGCAACAATGTAGATCTTTGTTCCTTAGTTCAATTTTAAGCAATGGTTTCTGTTACAAGTACAATCTAGGCAAATGATAAGAACACAGTGCATGACATAGAACATGTTATTTATAAACATGAGACATATAAGAACATAATAAAATGTGTCAAATATTTAAGAATTTAATGCAATCTGTGTGAGCGTTGTCGCTCACATGCGGTCAATGTACTTGATATGCATGGCTTGCTAGAGAAACAAATTGTATAATTTCTATATAATGTGATACTATTTTCATAATTTACTTGAATGAAAATGTATAATAGACCCACTCCAACAAATAGGAAGAGAAGTAAAACATAATTTTCAAATACCAAAAATATTTCCTTAAATTGCAAGTGTAGGAAAAAGACAGAGATTACTATTGTGTTTGGTGTATTTTCTTTTCAAATAGTCACTTGGCCAATGACATTGTATTCTTCAAAATATTTTTGTCTTCTTCCTATAGTCAGGATTTAAGCACATATTTTTTGTGCTTGAAAATTACGTCTATTTCTTTTTTTATTGGTTTGAGTAGGCCAATTTTTCATTTTGCTTTAAGTAAATTAGGAAAATAGGTTGCCATTATATATTGTGGCAAATATTTAATTGGGGGATGCATATAGTGAGAGTTTCAGAGGCGGGCTGGTGGGTATTGAAGCAATAAATGCATGTTTGATGCATTAAATGTATACTTCGCGATATATGTTGGACAAGTGGCATGAATAGAAGTAGAGAGTGCAAAATTAATTCATGAAATATGAGGCGAGTGTTGGTTTCTGCTTATTGTTTGTTTGAGAATCTTGCATGTTTTTGGCTATGGGTTGTCATCTTTGACATTTGTCATTCTCTACGGGTTGTCGTCTTTGATGTTTGTCATTCTCTACAGTGCTTGAACAAGGAAGGATTTGTACGAATGGTGTGCAAGTGATGAGTGGCTCGTCTGCTTTTTTTAATACTTGATAACTAGAAGCATTACAGGGGGAAGTGAATGGTTTGAGAAAGGTCTTGTGGGCCATGAGTGCATTGAAAGCATTAACTATATGTTTATTGCTTGAACGACCATTAGTTTGTCAGCGAAGCTCATAAAGCAGATTATGCGAGATGTGTTGGAAGGACATATTTTTGTTTAAGTACATTAGGAAAATAGGAGGACATTGTGTATCCTGGAAAATATTTAATTAGTGGATGCAAATTGTGGGGGATTTGACGATGGGGTAATGGGTTGTGAAGCAGTAATTTCATGTTTAATCCAATAAATGCAAATTGTGTGAGGTGTGTTGGAGAGCTGGTGGGTATGGAAGCAATGAATGCATAGTTAATTCATGAAATCTTAGGCGAGTGTTGGGTTTTGTTTGTGATTATTATCATTTGTTTATCGTTTGTTGAAAATCTTGTGGGTTTTTTAACTCTTGGTTGCACTTTTGCATGTTCGTTATTTTGTAAAAGTGCAGTGGTCGTGAATGGATTGCCTGTGTGTTTATGATACTTAAGAATTGCTTGTTGTTAGAAGGGCTAATGAGGCAAATGGGTACATTAAATTATGTATGCTTTGAGCAAGGTCTTGTGGGCTATGGGGGTAGTGAATGCGTTAATTATGTGTTTATTGCTTGAGCGACTACTACCCTATCAACAAAGCTCATCAAGCAAATTGTGTGAGATGTGTTGGAGAGCTAGTGGGTACAAAAGCAGTGAATGCATAGTTAATTCATGAAATGTGAGATGAGTACTGGATTTTATTTGTGCTTATTCTTGTTTGTTTGTTGTTTGTTAAAAAGCTTGTGTGTTTTTAGCTTTAGGTTTCATTCTTGGATGTTTGTTATTTTGTGGCAGTGCACTATTGGTGAGTGGCTTGTTTATGTGTTTATGATGCTTGGTTGAGTTGTTACAAGGGCTAATGGGGAATGCTTGCAAAAATTTATCATGTTGGTCTATTTTTTTGCAAATTTGATTGTTGTTTATGTGATTCAGGTTTATGACGAATGCATAGTTAGTTTGTTGAAAAGCTCATGTGTTTTCAGCTCATGGTTGTGCTTTTGAATGTTTGTTATTCTCTAAAAGTGCACTGCTGGTCAATGGCTTGGCTGTCGATTTATGATACTTTATAACTAGAAGTATTTTTACAAACATTTTGACATAAAATTCAAATTTCATAAATTTTTCCTGCATGCTAATGCATATCGAAATAATAAATCCAGAATCAATGCATTCTACTTTTGTATAGCGAAAAAGTCCTTGGTGAATGATGCAAAAGAGTTTTGTTTTACGTAGCAACAACAGTCTACCAGATATTGGGATTGGTTCCTATCACTAACACCAATATATCATGTTCCTTAAAAGCAACTTGCTAGAGAGAAAAAAATAGTTTCATGTTTATGAATTACATGGCATGCCATACATTATGCTCATCTATCTTTTTTGAAAGTTAGATTCTTGATCAAGCATTCTCCTTTATTGTTCACAACTCTTCCAATACATAGTTATGAGACACATTGGAAGAATTAAATTTCATTGTAAACAAAGTGGGAGGATGATACAAGAATCTGACCTTAGAGCTTGTTGTTAAAGAACCAAGTCTATTTGCAGCAAAAAAGATCTTTGTCTTACACTTCAATTGTAACAAATGGTTCCTGTCATAAGTACGATGTAGACAAATCAGCACATTCGATGACATAGAACATGCTATTGATTAAAATGAAACAGAGAAGAGCAGAATAAATTTTGCCAAATATTCAAGAATTAAATCAAAATTGTCTGAGTGGAAAATGCACAACAAGTATACTTGTAGTGGCATAGTATTTAATGCATTGACTATGCGTTTGCTACTTTGTAATGAATTACACATATTTTCCAAAATTTATTATGTACTTAAATTTTGCTAATTTGCTTATAAGCAAACAAATATTAAAGGTACTGCAGTGAATGGTGAAACATACAAGAGAGAATATATTCAAATTATACAGTGTAATTAGTGTTCATCGTGAAACATTTGATATGGATTGCATATCACTATACTCATTTTTCTATTCAATAAATCAAATTCTTGAACCAGGTCTCCCCTCTATTGTTCACAACTCTTCTAAGGCATATTTTTTAGACACATTGGAACACTTAAAATTCATTGGAAAGAAAGCAAAAGAATGATACAAGAATTTGACCTTTAGTTTCATTTTCAAGAGTGAGAAATATTCGCACTTAGATAAATCTTTGCATTTGGCTTCAGTTGCAAGCAATGGTGCCTATGAGAGGGACAAATTAGACAAATGAGCATAGCCGATGATATATAATATGTTATTCATAAACATGAAACATAAGAGCACATGATAAAATTTGCAAACCAAAAAAGACCAATGCACAAATTTTTTCAAACATTTAGACATTAAATACAAATTTTCCAAGCTTTGCTGATAGACTGATACTGTCCAAGCAATGAATACATAGTTAATGCATTATATGCTCGTACAGTTGACAAAAGTAACATATAATATGTTATTCATAAAAATAAAACACAAAAACATATCATAAAATTTTCCAAAAAATAGACAAAGGTGATAATTTTTTGTAAAAATTTAGACATGTACTACAAATTTTGAATTTTTTTCCAATAGGCTAGTCACTATCCAAGCAATGAATACATAGTCAATGCATTGAATGCCTCAACAGTTTGCAAGATCTTGCTCAAAGCATTGAGTTTAGTATTGTTTAGTGTCATAATGGCTAATTGTACATATGTGTGTAGTCAATGACATATGACATGGAGCAGTTGAAAGCAAGGAACAGGTTACTATTGTAGTGGTTTCATTTGTAATTGACAGATAATAAACAATTTTTCTATTTTTCTATCGGTTGGAGTACGCCTATTATTGAATTTTGTTAAAGTAAATTAGGAAAATAGGAGGACATTATATGTTTTCCAAACATTTAATCATTGGATTAATAAACTGTTCATATTTGCACTAAACCAATCTTTCTTTTGCAAATGTCAATTGCCTTCGAAATAATAAAACACTTCTGTCTGCCTTAACGTTGTACACAAAATTTGTAGATCATATTCTTATACATGAATCAAAGGACAAATTTGTTTGTAGTCTATATTCTTACACATTTACATGTAACATGTTTTCCATTCTCACTATCTATGCACTTAGTCGATGTCTGAAAGGTATGGAGTGCAACAAGACATAGAGAAGCATTCCCATTTACACTTGTAGACTATTAACATATTAGAAGGTATTGTGATTGCTCAATGCCACTAGCGTCAACTTATTGTTTTATGCGAGACTATTCAATGATGTAAGTGAATTAATATTTGCAAAAAAATTAATTGTGCAATTAGATTTATTTGACAAATTTTATAATGTGCTTCTATTTCACTTATTTGCTTAGACAAAGAAGAGTAGCAGGCCTTCTCCACACAATAGAAAAAGAGGTGAATGATAAATTTTAGACATGAAAGATTCAGTTGATACTTGATTGAGTTTTCTATGGATTAATCAATAAGCAACATCATCCACTTTATAACAAAACAATCCGATTGAAGTAGGCATGCTTACTATTGCATCTATTGCATTTGCTTTTCACATAGCCCCTTGCCCAATGACACTGTATTGTTTCAAATACTTTTGTCTTTTTCCTATAGAGGGGATTTAAGCACCTATTTTTTGTGGTTGAAAATTACAGTTTATCTCTTTTTCTATTGGTTGGAGTAGGTCAATTTTTTATTTTCCTTAAAGTAAACTAGCAAAATAGGGGGACATTGTATATTGTGGAAAACATTTAATCTGTGCAAGCAATATGTATAGGGAAAGAAGAGTGAAAATTTCGTTGACAAACATGGTATTTTTCTCTTAATCAAAGGAAACATTCCTAAAGGGTAATGCTTGTGTATGCTTTCACATCCTGCACACATTGTACAGGTGAACCAACTACATTGATAGTGAGAATTGTAGAACTGTTACATGTGAACATGTGACAATATTGAGTTGAATTTGCAAACCCCGTGAACAAGATTTTGCAAATCAATTCTTAAAACTTACCAAGACTTTCTTATCTGTTATTAAATACGTTTTTAGCTCTTAAAATAAGGTTTTTATTAATTACGGTGCTTTTTTGCATTGGTTTTGTTTCTCTTTCTTACAAACATAGGCAAAACGTGTCTATTCTACTGTAGTTCTATAGCAGTAAACATGTTGACCAATTCCATGCATAGAGCAATGCTTTTTTGGTCAAAGGTTACAATGCTAGATATGTGTAATTGCTTGCTTAGGAATCTATAGACAGTAACCAAAATGAAAATTGTGAAACGAAGAACTCAATACTTTGGACAAGGTCTTGTATATTGCGAAGTCATTTAATGCAATAGCTATAGATTGGTCGACAGGTGTTGCATATCCAATGCACATGATACAGTCACCTACTCCTTGGTCTCAACTGTTCCATGTTTATTAGCTTCATAGCATATGTCATTTACTGCATCCACTTGTTCCCTTAGCGCTTGTAACAACAAGCAAAACTTGTAGCTATAAAGTATGACAAACATACATACAAGCCACTTGCCAGTAGTGCATTTTTCGTAGAATGAAGAACATTACGAGCTTAAAACAGACAAGCTTTTCAACAAAGAATAGACAAACAAGAATTAGGAGAAATAAAATCTAGCATGTCCCTGAGATTTCTTGAATTAATTATGCATTTATTGGTTCCATACCCACTAGCTATCAAACACATCTCATACAATTTGCATTTATTGGACTAAACATTTATTTACTGCTCCAAGATTAAATATTTTTGAGTATATATAATGTCCACCCATTTTACCAATTGACTTAAAAAAATTGAATAGTAGTCCTATTCCAAGCGATAGAAAAAGAGAGAAAACATAATTTTCAAACATGAAAAATTTGTAGTTAAATTGCAATTATAGGAAAACCAGAAAACAATAACAATACAATTTGATTCACTAAGCAACAATTTCAAAAACAAATTGAACAGTTGCAATTGTAACTTGCAACTGTACAAAAAATACTTTCATGTTTATTAATTACATGGCATGTCATCCACTATGCTCATCTGTCTATTCAGTAAGTCAGATTCTTGAACCAAGTTTCTTCCTTATTGTTTACAATTCTTCCAAGGCATAGTTTCTAGGCACATTAGAAGACTTAAAATTCATTGCAAACAAAAGGGAAGAATAATGCAAGAATCTGACCTTTGAGTTCCTTGTTCAACAACCAAGTATATTTGCAATGATATAAATATTTCCGCCTCTATGCAATTGCAAGCAGTGGTTCCTGTTGCAAAGAAAAATTCGACAGATGAGCACAACTCATGACATGTTATATGTTATTAATAAACATGAAACATAAAAGCATACGAGGAAAATTGCCAAAAAAAAAATATACACGATAATTTTTTGCAAATATTCAGACATCAAATTAAAATTTTGCGAGCTTTGTTGATAGGAAAATGGCCAATTATGCAATTATAGACAGTTGAAGCAGAGGAGCAGGTTACTATTGTAATTGTTTCATTTTCAATTCAAAAATAATAAACAATTTATCTCTTTTTCTATTGGTTGGAGCAGGTCTATATTATTCAACTTTGTTAAAGTAAATTAGGAAAATAGGATAACATTATATATTTTGTAAATATGTAATCACTAGATACAAATTATGTCAACTTTGACAAGAAAATGGTAGATACTGAACCAATCAATACATGTTTAATTAACTATTGGTAGGAAACCAATAGAAGCACTTTTGTTTACACCTATTCACCATTCACACATTACGAGGTATTGGAATTGCTCTATACTACTAGTCTTTGCGCATTGTTTTTGGTGGGACTTCTCAATCATGAAAGTCAATTCATATTTGCAATACAACTAATTAATATTTAAACCTCCAATTTAGCTTGAAAGTCGTTGCTCCTTTGAACTTTACTTTTTATGGGCTATTTTCCAATGACATACATTCTTTTCTAAATTTACAGTAAATATAATTATTTATAATTAGTTTATTTGGCTAAATCAATCTATAATGCAAATTGTGTGAGATTTGTATGTGGCCTTATGGGTACATAAGCTGTGAATGCATGGGCGATGCATGAAATTTCAAAGAAGAAATTAATTTTAATTGTGCAAATTTTCATTTGTTTATTGTTCGTTGACATATTTGTCTATTTTTAGCTCTAGATTTACTTCTTCCATGTTTCCTAAGTCTCTAACGCCCTTGAATACTGGAGGAGCTATAGAGTTTAAATGTTTGGGAAATTATCTCAATAGCTTAGTTTTTTTGCAATTAAATCACTAAGCACCAACATTTACTTTCTAACAAAACATAGGAAATGCAGTAAACATTTATAGCAGAGAAACAACATCAGAAAGTGTGTCAAGAAACATGACTTTCCAATGTGCGAAACAACCATGTATTGGAAGAGTTGTGAACAATAAAGTAGAATGTTGGTTCAAGAATATGACTTTCCAAATACACAAATGGGCATAGTGAATCGGATGCCATGGAATTCATAAACATGAAACTACTTTTTTCACAAAGTAGTCAATGCATGTTCAATGTATGAAATGCAAGCTTTGTGAAATGTGCTAAGCAACTGATGGGTATACAAGCAATGAATGCATAGTTAATTCATGAAATGTTAGGCAAGTGGTCAATTATATTTGTGCTTATTCTTTTTCGTTGATTATTTGTTCAGAAGCTTGTATGTTTTTAGCTCTATGTTGTTGTCTTCAATGTCTACTATTCTTGATAGCTTTGAGCAAGGCCTTGTCGACTATGGAGACATTCAATGCATTGACTATGCATTCATTATTGGAGTGGCTAGTAGCTTATCAACAAAGCTTGGAAAATTTGTATTAAATGTTTGATTGTTTGAATTTTTTTATCATGGTAGTCTATTTTTCCCCAAATTATGTCATGTGCCCCTAGTATTTCTTTACTTGTAAGCAAGTTAGCAAAATAGAAGTAAATGATAAATTTTTGAGATATTTGTGATGCATCGTAACATAGTGAATGACATGCCTTATAGTTGATAAACATGAGACTATTTTTTGTCGAGAAGCATGTTACTTTTGCAATGAGGAATATGCATAATTGCAATCATGGGATATGCAATTCATTGGTTAAATACTTGCCAAAAAATTTAATGTCTTAAGTTGTGGTCTGTGCTTATTCTCATTTCTTTATTGTTTGTTAAGAAGCTTGTGTGGTCTTAATATGCATAATTGCAATCATCGTATATGCAATTCATTGGTTAAATATTTGCTAGAATTCATAATGTCTTTTAGTCTTCTGATTATCTTAAACACAAATCAATAATGGACCTAGTGAATTAATCATGTATTCATTGCTTTTGTGCCAACCAATTATGTGTCAAAGCTTGTAGAATTTGCATTAAGCGATTTAATATTTGCGAAAATATATGATGTCCTATTTTCCTAATTTACTTAAACAAAAATGAATAGTAGACCTAGTAGCATTCAATGCAATAACACATAGAAAAAGAAGGTTAGAACAACAGAAAATAGTCGTAATTGAAGAAAACAACTTCAAAAATAATACTATGCATTAGAGAGACTTCTTTTCACCAAAGCATTTTTAGTATTAAACCATGTTGCATACACTGGTAGTTTGTCAAGTATAATGATACATAGTTTAATACTTAAATGCTCTTCTGAAAAATAAGTCTCTTCAATGCTGTAACCTCCAATGTCACTAGAAATTTTGGTTTTGCAATATGTAAATGTCGTTTCCAGCACTATGCACATTGCTATATAAAAAATAGAAAAATATATTAATAATAATTTTCAAACAAAAAAAATATGTTCCCAAGTGTTGTAGTTATCAAGTATCATAAACACACAGCCAAGTCACTCATGAGCAGTGCACTTTTAGAGAATAACAAACATGAAAGAGCACAATTTTAAGCTAAAAAGACACAAGCATTTTAACAAACAATAAAAAAACAAGAATAAGAACAAATAAAACCCAACAATCACCTCATATTTCATGAATTAACTATGCATTCACTAGTTTTGTACCCACTAGTCCTCCAACACATCTTGCACAATTTACTTTGTGAGCTTTCTTGATAGACTGATGGCCATTCAATCAATAAACACATAGTTAATGCTTTTAATGCACTCACAGTTCACAAGGGCTTGCTCAAACCATTTAGTTTTCCCTGTAACAGTGAGCAATACTTCTAGTTATCAAGTATCATAAATAGAAAGACTAGCCAGTCATCAATAGTACATCGTTCCTACGGCTCTTCCCTCATTCGAGCACTGCACAAAATAACAAACATCCAAGATGTCAGCCCAAAGCTAAAAAGACACAAGCTTGTGAATAAACAATAAACAAATGATAATAAATAGAAATCAACATTTGTCTCATATTTCATTAATTAACTATGCAAAGTTTGCATTCAATGCATTAAACATGGATTCACTGGTTTAGTATCTTAGGCGAGTGGTAGGTTTTATTTGTGCCAATTCTCGTTTGTTTATTGTTTGTTGAAAAGCTTGTGTGTTTTTAGCTCTCTATATTGGCAATCTTAGGAGGAATGGACTAGTGGTAAGCGGTTTGTCTATCTGTTTATGATACTTGTAACCTAGAGGTATTGGTTGCTATTATAAGGGCTAGGGGGAGAAATGGGTACAAAAGATCTATACGGCTGCAAAGATAGTTGGTTGTTGAACAAGGAACTGGAAGGTCAAATTCTTGTATCATTTTTCCCCTTTGTTTGCCACAATATATAATGTCCCCCTATTTTCCTAACTTACTTAATGGAAAATGAAAAATGGATCCACTCAAACCAATAGAAAAAGAGATAAACCATAATTTTCAAGAAGAAAAAATATGTGCTTAAATCCTGACTATAGGGAAAAGACAAAAATATTTTAAACAATTCAATCTCATTGGCCAAGCGACTAATTGAAAAGCAAATGCAACAGATGCAATAGTAAACCTGCCTATCTGAAAAAGTAGTAAAAGCTCAGAAATGCTTACATTATAGAATTTGATTCATTGGAAAGCATTTTGTATCAAATGTAAAGAACGAATTTTCAGTAACAAAGCCCTTACAGTTTTGATTTAATTCTTAAGCATCTGGAAAAATTCATTGTGTGCTTTTGTGTATCATGTTTATGAATAACATGTTATATGCTATGCACTGCACCCATTTGTCCCATTAGCCTTTGTAGCAACAAGCAATACTTGTAGTTATAGAGTTTGACAAACAAACAGACCGACCACTCACCACCAGTGCATTATTCCTAGAATAAACAACATAGAGAGGTAAAAACATATAACCTTGTCAACAAACAATAAACAGACAAGAATTAAGTATGCATTTATTGCTTACATACGTAGGAGCTCTTCAACACATCTTGAACATTTTGCATTTAATGGATTAAACATGAATTCAGTGTTTCAGGAGTGAATATTTTGCAGTATATATAATGTCCCCCTATTTCCTAATTTACTCAAACGGAAATGAACAATAGCCATACTCCAACCAATAGAAAGAGAAATAAAACATAATTTTCAAACTTGAAAAAATTGTCCTTAAAATCCAATTATAGAAAAAACACATAAATTTTTTTAACAATATAATCTAATTTTCCAAGCAACTATTTCAAAAGCGAATTGAATGATTGCAATAGTAATTTACTTGTGTAGGAAAAAAAGTTTCATGTTTATGAATTAGATGACATGCCATTGACTATGCTCATTTGTCTATTCAGCAAGTCAGATTCTTGAACCAAGCTTCTCCCTTATTGTTCACAATTCTTCCAAGGCATAATATTTAGGCACTTTAAATTCATTGCAAACAAAAGGGAAAAGTGATACAAAAATCTAACCTTTAGTTCCCTGTTCAATAACCAAGTATATTTGCAACCATGCAAATGTTTTCCTTCATCTCTAATCACAAGCAATGGTGCCTATTACAAAGACAAATTAGACAGATGAAAATGTTTCATGACATAGAATATGTTATTTGTAAACATGAAACAAAGAGGCACATGATAAAATTTGCAAAAAAAAAGACAAACGTAATAAAATTTTGCAAACATTTAGTCATTAAATCAAAATTTTGTGAACTTTACTAATAGGCTAGTAGGCATTCAAGCAATTAACACATGGTTAATGCATTCAATGCCTCTATAGTGAACAAGACCTTAGTTTAATTTCCTTTGAAATATTAATCAGCTTACATCATTGAAAAGTGCCGCAAGAACAAGTTGGTGTCAATCCATTAAAGTGATGCTATAGGGAAATGAAATCACATGGAAAAGTTCCTTCAGAAACACAACATGTTGAGGCTAGCAGTATAAAGCAATTCCAATACCTCGTAGTCTATAATGGTGAACAAATGTATATATGAATGTTTGAAAGTTATCATTTATATCTTTTTCTATTCTTTCAAGCAAGTTTACCATTCATTTTCCTTTAAGCGAATAATCCATATAGAACAACACAATTTTTTTTTGCAAATATCTAGTTATTAAATCCAAAATTTACAAACTTTGTCGGTACCCTAATGCCTATTAAAGAAATCAATCGACAGTTAATGCATTCCATGCCTCCACAACAAAAAAGACCTTGCTCAAATATCTAAAACAATATTGCTTTATGTAGCAACAACAAAAACATACAAGATTTTCAAGAAACAATAAAAAAAATGAGAATAAGCACAAAAAAAACCAAGCACATGCCTCATATTTCATGAATAAACTATGCATTCACTGATTTTGTACCAACTAGGCCTGCAACTCATCTTGCACAATTTGCATTTAATGCATTGAGCATAACATTCATACTAACTTTTCATGTATAGATATACTTGATTCTTCAAACGTGTGCAAAAATTATGCCAAGTGTTTGAAACTGTCCAATTTATGCTGATAAACAAACAACCTTTGCAGTTATCTGATTGCACTAATGTTATAGCTAGAGATATGCATTATTGCAACCGTGTCATACACAATTCATATACAATGTTTGACATAGCACATCAATCAAATTTGCTTACAAGAAAATGAGAGCAAATATACTTAAATTATACAATTTGGTCAATGTACGAAGCAAAACATTGCACATGGACTACATATGACATGCTTGTAATTATGCATAACTCTCATTGCAAAATTAACTTGCTTTTGGCCATAAAATAGTTTCATGTTTATGAATTATATACCATGCCATTCACTATACTCATTTGTTTATGTTTCCTAAGTCTGTGAGGCCCTTGAATACCGAAGGAGCTATAAAGTTTCCTTTCAACAATTATCTCAATAGATTAATTTTTTGTCATTAAATTAGTAAGCATTAGCATTTTCTTTATTGTTCACTAAATTCATTGTAAACAAAGGGGAAGAATGATACAAGAATATGATCTTCTAGTTCCTTGTTCAACAATCAACTATATTTGCATAGATCTTTTCCTCCCTCTCCAATTGCATAAAAACATGTTACTTTTGCAATCAAGAATATGTATAATTGCAATCATCGGATATGCAATTTATTGGTTAAGTATTTGCCAAAATTCACAATGTCTTCCTAGTCTTTTAATTTTCTTAAATGAAAATGAATAATAGACATAATACATTAATCATGCATTGATTGCTTTTCTTGCAACCAACCCTTTGTCAAAGCTTGTGCAATTTGCATTCAACAATTAAATATTTTCCAAAATATATAATGTCCTATTCTCCTAATTTACTTTTAAAAAATTGAATAGAAGACCAAGTGGCATTTAATGCAATAGCTGTAGATTGAAAGACAAGTGTGCCATATCCACCGCACATCATACATTTGCAAAGTTGACCTACTCCAATCAATAGGAGAAGAAATAAACCATAATTTTCAAGGACAAAAAATATGTGCTTAAATCCCGACTATAGGAAAAAGGCAAAAATATTTCAAACAATACAATTTCACTGGCCAAGTGACTATTTGAAAAGCAAGTGCAATAGATGCAATAGTAGCACAAATGTTTAGATTATAGAATTTGATTCGTTGACAAGAATTCTATATGAAGCATAATGACCAAATTTTCAGCAACAAAGCCCTTATAGTTTCAATTTAATTCTTAAACATTTGGTAAAATTCGTTGTGTGCTTGTGTGTATCATGTTTATCAATAACATGTTATATGCCATAGACTACATCTATTTGTCCCCTTAGCTCTTGTAATAACAAGCAATACTTCTAGTTATAAAGCTTGTGAAACCTTCTCAACAAACAATTAAACAAACAAAAATTAAGTATTCATTTACTGCTTGCATACCCACCAACTCTCCAACACATCTTAGACATTTTGCATTCAATGCATTAAACATGTATTCAGTATTTGAGGATTAAATATATTCCAACATATATAATGTCCCCCTATTTTTCTAATTTACTAAAATGAAAATGAACAGTATGCCTACTAGAACCAATAGAAAGAGACATAAAACATAATTTTCAAACATGATGAATTTGTTCTTAAATCCCAATTATAGGGAAAACACATAAATAATTTAAATAATTTAATTTAATTCACCAAGCAACTATTTCAAAAGCAAAGTCAATAGTTGTAATGGTAACTTGCTTTTGTACACAGAATAGTTTCATGTTTATGAATTACATGACACATCATTCACTATGCTCATTTGTCTGTTTGACAAGTCAGATTCTTGAACCAAGCTTTTCGATTTTTGTTCATAACTCTTCCAAGGCATAATTTTTAGGCAACTAGAAGAATTAAAATTCATTGCAAACAAAAGGGAAGAATGATACAAGAATCTGACCTTTCAGTTCATTCTCCAACAACCAAGTACATTTGCAGCCATAAAGATGTTTGCCTCCGTGTCCAATCGCCAACAATAGTTCCTGGTACAAAGACAAATTAGAAAAATGAGCATAGTTCCTTTGTTGTTGACAACTCTTGCAGGATATATTTTTAGACACATTGGAAGTCTTAAAATTTACTGAAAAGAAACAAGAAGAATGATACTAGAATCCAACCTTCCAATTTCTTGGTCAACAACCTAGAATATTTGCACTCACATCGGTCTTTGCCTTCAACTTCAATTCCAAACAATGGTTTCTGTCAGAGGGGAAAACTAGACAAATGATCACAATCCATGGCATACAATATGTTATTCGTGAACATGAAACATATGCTTGCTAACAAGATCTCCAAAAAAAGTAAAAGTTTCATGCTTGTCTAAAACATTTCAAACAATACATTTTGATTCAACAAGCAACTATCTCAGAAGTGAACTCAACAATTGCAATAGTAACTTGTTGCAATTGTATTCATTCCACAAAGTCACTTGAGTGACAACCCTTCTCCTGGTATCAATACTTCTGTTCTGCTGCGACTATAAGCATTGTTTGTTGTTATAAAGTATAATTGTGCACATGGGTACAATAGATGACATATAGCATGGAGCATTTGAAGCCAAGCAAGAGGTTACTATTGCAATAGTTTCACTTGCAATTAAGACATAATAAATTTTTTATCTCTTTTTCTATTCATTGGACTAGACCTATTATTCATTTTTGTTAAAGTAAGTTAGAAAATTAGGAACCCATTATATTTTTTGCAAATATTCAATCACTCTGTGCAAATTTTTCCAGCTTTGGCGACAAAGTGGTAGATACTAAAGCAGTCAATACATGTTTAATGCACTAAATGGTATAACTATTGGATCATAAACAATAGTCTATTAAACACAAATTCTACAAGATATATTTTCACAAACATTCAAACATTAAATACAAATCCTGCAAACTTAGCCAATAGGCTAACAACTACCTAGGCAATGAATACATAGGCAGTGCATTCAATGCCTCCACACTCAACAAGACCTTGCTCAAATTTTTCACTTTTTCCTGTCTTAATTCTCATTTGTTACAATTCTTCTATTAGTTGGAATATGCCTATTATTCATTTTTGTTAAAGTTGATTACCAAAATAAAAGTACACTATATATTTTGCAAATATTTAATCGCTAAATGAAAATCATGCCACCTTTGAGAGTAGGATAATAGATACTCAAGTAGTCAATACATGTTTAATGCATTAAATGGTATAACAAACAGATCAAAAACAATAGTCTATTAAATTCAAATAACATAGGGAATGCATTAGACTTTTTTAGCATATAAACAACATCAACAAGCGTGTTAAGAAACATGATATGCTAGTATTAGTGATAGGGACCAATCCCAATATCTTGTATCCTGTGGGTACCAGATAAAGCAATACTCCTTTAGATCTTTGAGAAAGGTCTTTTTCCTTGTACACACATACAATGCATATACTCTCAATTCATTGCTTGGATAGGCACTAGCCTTCTAGCAAAGTATTTTAAACAATACAATTTCATTGGACAAGCAACTATTTCAAAAGTCAACTAGACAATTGCAATAGAAAGTCACTAAAGTGACTGCCCTTGTTCTCATAGCAGAACTTTTGTCCTGCTGCAACTAGAAATATTATTCGCTATTGTAAGGCCTAATTGTACAAATAGGTATAGTAGATAACAAATGACATGAAACAATTAAAACCAATGAGCAGGTTACAATTGCAATCGTCTCATTTCAGATTGAGCAATAGTAAACAATTATTTGTTTCTCTATTGCTTCGAGTAAGCCTATTATTTATTTCTGCTAAAGGAAATTGCAAAAATAAAAGTACATTATATATTTTGCAAATATTCAATGTTTGAATGCAAATTATGCCACCTTTCGCAACAAGATGGTAAATGCTAAAGGAATTAATGCATGTTTAGTGCATTAAATAGTATGACTCATAGATAAAAAACAATAGTCTATTAAATGCAAATTGTGCAAGATAATATGTTATCCATAAACATGAAACAAAAAAGCACATGCTAAAATATGCAAAAATTAAAAAAGACCAACACAATGAAGCAATGAATACATAGTCAATGCATTGAATGCCTCCACAATGAACAAGACCTTGCTCAAAGCATTCAAATTTTCCTGTCATAATTCTCGTTTGTTACAATACTCACTTACTCCTTAGCTTCAACTATTCCACGTTCATGGATTACATATCACATGCCATCTACTCTACCCATTTGTCCCCCTAGCCCTTGTAACAACAACCAACTCTTCTAGCTAACAAGTATCATAAACAAACAGACAAACTGCTTACCAGTAGTCCACTGTTCCTAGGGTTAAGAACATAGAAAGCTAAAAACACAGAAGCTTTTCAACAAATGAGAATTAGCACAAATAAAACCCAACACTCTCCTAAGATTTCATGAATTAACTATGCATTCACTACTTCCGTACCCACCATCTCTCCAACACATCTCGCACAATTTGCATTCAATGGATCAAACATGTATTCACTGCTTCACGATTAAATATTTTCTAGAATATATAATGTCCCCTTATTTTACTAATTTACTTAAATGAAAAATGAATAAATCATAATTTTCAAGCACAAAAAATGTCTGCTTAAATCTTGACTATCGGAAAAAGGCAAATATTTTAAACAATACAATCTCATTGGCCAAACAACTAATTGGAAAGGAAATGCAATAGATGCAATAGTAAACCTGCCTATTGGTAGGAACTAATAATAGACCTACTCCAACCAACTATGGGAGAAAGACAAAAATACTTCAAACAATACAATTTTATTTTCCATCAAAATTTTAAGAACAATAAGTAACCATTTCAAAAGAAAATTCAAGAAATACAATTGTAAACCTGCCTATCCATAGAAACTAACAATTACAATAGTGACCTGCTTTTCAACAAAAAAAAGTTTCATGTTTATGAATTACATTGTGTGCCATTCACTATGCTCATCTGTCTATTCAGTGAGTCAGATTCCTGAACCAGGCTTCTCCTTTATTGTTCACAACTCTTAGAGAGAATAAATTTTATGCACATTGGAAGACTTAAAATTCATTGCAAACAAATGAGAACAATGATACAAGAATCTGACCTTCCAGTTCCTTGTTCAACAACCAAGTATATTGTGCTCATATGGATTTCTGCCTCCAACTCCAATTGCAAGTAATGATTCTTGTTACAGGGACAAATTAGACAAATAAGCACAGTCCATGTCATATAATACTCTATTCATAAACATGAACCACACAAACAATAATAAAATTTGCAAAAAAATAGACCAACATGATAATTTTTGCAAACATTCTCCGTTATCCCTTGTAACAACAACCAAGTATCATAAACACAGAGAGAAGCCACTCACCAGTAGTGCACTACCACAAAATAACAAACATGTAGGAACCAAACCAAAAGCTTAAAACATACAAGTTTTTTAACAAACAACAAACAAACAAGAATAAGCACAAATAAAACCTAGTACTCACCTTGGATTTCATGAATTAACTATGCATTCACTGCTTATGTACCCACCAACCCTCCAACACATCTCACACAATTTGCTTTCTGAGCTTTGCTGACAGGCTAATAGCCACTCAAGCAATAAACAGAGAATTAATGCATTCACTGCCCTGTTAGCCCTTGTAACAACAATCAATACTTCTACTTATCAAGTATCATAAAGACACAACCAAGCCATTCACGAGCAGTCAACTTTTATAGAATAACGAACATGCAAAAGGCTAAAATACCAACAAGCTTTTCAATAAATGATAAACAAAAGAGAATAAGCACAAATAAAACCCAACACTCAGCTAAGATTTCATAAATTAAATGAGAATAAGCAAAAACAAAACCCAACACTCGCCTAACATTTCATGAATTAACTATACGTTCACTGCATGTGTACCCATAGTCCACAAAACCTTGCTCAAACCGTTCACTTTCCCCTACAACGCTTCTAGTTATCAAGTATCAAAAACAAACAAACGAGCCACTCACTAGTTGCACACCGTTCCTACAGATCCTCCTTCGATCAAGCACTACACAAAATGACAAACGTCAAAAATGACCACCAACAATGAAAAACATGCAAGATTCTCAACAAACAATAAAAAAACAATAAGCAAAAACCAACCCTCCAACACATCTCGCACAATTTGCTTTTCGAGCTTTATTGATAGGCTGCCAATCACTCAAGCAATAAACACATAATTAATGCATTCAACTTTTACATAATAACAAACATGCAAAAGTGTAACCAAGAGCTAAAAAACCCACAAGCTTTTGAACAAACGATAAACAAACAAGAATAAGCAGATACAAAACCCAACACTCGCCTAAGATTTCATGAATTAACTGTGCATTCATTGCATCTGTACCCACATGAAAAAATGCAACCAAAAAGTAAAAACCCCACAAGCTTTTCAACAAACGATAAAAAAATGAGAATAAGTACAAACAAAACCCAACACTCACCTAACATTTCATGAATTAACTATACATTCATTGCACGTGTACCCACGGTCCACAAGACCTTTCTCAAACCGTTCACTTTCCCCTGTAACGCTTCTAGTTATCTGTTGGGTGAAAATTATGTAATCAACTTTTCGATAGATTACACAACTAGGACTTCAACCACAACTATGTGAGATGTGAATCTCTCCTCTCAGAAAGGGGAGGCGCCCTTCTTACTGCTGGTAGAAGCGATAGTAAAACAAACAAAGTAATTAAAAAATGTACACAATACTTACGAAGTGGGGGGGTGTGTTACATTCATCCTTCTCTCTTTTTTCAGAGAAGATGTTTACAATGCTTCACTGTTGGAAGTTCTCAATTCACAATAACTCTAAACTAACAACGAGCAGTAATGCCAATACCTCTATCTTGTCAAAGCAAAGCATAGAGGTACCAGAAGTGATTAACAATAAACTAGTAAAAATAAAAGGGAAAGCTCACGAAGCCACAAAGTCGTTCCGTAGCTTTATCAATGGTGGATTTGTGATAGGCGTGTCGTTTGAAATGTTAGAAGCACAAAGTCTTCTTAGACGCAACAATTCCTCGAACAACATGAACAATTACAAGTGCAAAGTCTTGTAGATTATCCAACAATAGTATCCAAAGAGCATGAACAATTACAAGCACAAAGTCTTGTAGATCATTCAACAATAGTATCCAAAGAGCATGAACAATTACAAACACAAAGTCTTGTAGATCATTCAACCAAAGATAAACAAAACACAAATGTAAATCTAAATAAAGGATGTAACACAAAGTTTACATGAATTACTTAGAGTCCTTCAGATTCCATAAGCTAATCACCACCAAATGAGATCAATTCATAAGATTATTGAATCCAACACAGAGTCTGGTTTGCAATCTTCTTCTTTATTGATCAAATTTCATTCACAAAGTATGAACACAAAGTTTCACAATTTTGCTTCAAAAAGGGTAGCACTTCGTTGTAAAATACTAAAGGATCTACTTTACAATAGAAATCCCTCATATTTATAAAAGAGAGGGAAGAGTAAATCTAGGAAAGTTAGGTGAGTTAATTTAGGAAAATCTCACCTAACTTTGACTAAAGTCAAAATGTAATTTGTTTTCATGAAACTACATCTCGGATATTAGTGTAATTACATTTCAAAAAATGACATTTAAGATGTCAAAAACTATTTACAAGATGCATAGAGGAAAGCATCAAAATGTTCAACATCGGAGATCAAGAATCTTCATGGTTCCTTGCTTTGGGCGCGGAGTCTTCATACTTCTTCTTGGTCTCCTGTATGAATGCATCATCTGGGCCATTTGTGTAATCTACAAGGGTGTGAGCTCTTGTGATCGGCCTTCTGGAAAATGAATGGATTTTCTTGCACCCACGAAGATGCGTCTTGAGATTATCAAGTGTCAGCCGTATATTGCAAATGATATGTATTGAGGCTTTGGGAAAAATTATCATCCTCAACTTGCTGTATAATGACTTCTTCGTAGATTTGGGATAGTTCACTGGATTAGAAGATGTCACCTTTAGGATCACTTGATGAAATCTGGAGAGAAATTGCAAGGATGGTGAATCAATGACGTTAGCAGAAAAAGTAGCATTGGGAAGCGTGAAGTGAGAAACGATGTTGAGCAAGCATGAAATGAGCAACTAGGCATGGAAAACGATGCAGGAGTGAAGAAACAGGATCCAAAATGGAAATAGAGCAAGTTTGAAGAGACTAAGATAAAAACTGCCAAAAGTGTAAAGGTGCTAAAATTCAGCACCATTGCACAAAAAACGAGTCTAGAAAAAGTGAAAAGGTGCTAAAAATAATGCCATAGTAAAAAATTGGCTAAGTTCGGAAGAAAAGTGCAAAGGTTCTAAAATTCAACACCATTGCAAAAAAAATGACTAAGTCTGGAAAAAGTGCAAAGGTGCTAAAAATAATGCCATAGTAAAAAATTGGCTAAGTCTGGCAACAATGTGTAAGAGCGCACTTTTTTTAGCGCTTCTACACATTTTTGGAAAATCACTTTTTATGCAGGGTCGCTTATTTTTGGCGCCTTTGCACTTTCAATACTTAGCCAAAAATTTGGATGAGTTAGGCAACACTGTGTAAGAGCACACTTTTTTAGCGCTTCTACACATTTTTGGAAAATCACTTTTTATGCAGGGTCACTGATTTTTGGCACCCCTGCACTTTCAACACTTAGCCAAAAATTTGGATGAGTTAGAGCGCACTTTTTTGGCACAATTGCATCTTTCACAATTTAACTAAGTATGATCAGTGAGACTTCACGAAGGAGCTTGTTTCGAAGGTCTTCGCGAGGCGAACATAGGGGGATGCTCAAACTGACTATTTGAGGCTTTGGAATGCACTTCGAGGTGGATTGAAAATCACCTCGTTTTGCGTGCTTGAACTTCATGAACCTAGGAAACAAACAAGTTTCGTAGGAGGTTATCCGTGAATCGAGTACTGCTAGATTCCATGATAACATTATCAAGTATGAAAAACAAATAGACGAGCCACTCACTAGTTTCACACCATTCCGATGGCTCCTCCCTTGATCGAGCACTGCATAGAATAACAAACGTCGAAGACAACAACCCACAGCCTAAAACATGTAAGCTTCTCAATAAACAATAAACAAACAATAAGCAAAAAACCAACGCTCGCCTCATATTACATGAATTAACTATGCATTCTCTACTTTTGTTTGCGCCAGCTGTCCAACACATATTGTGAGGTTTGCATTTAATGCATTAAACATGCATTCACTATTTCAGTACACACAAGTCTGCCACCGAAACTCGCACTATATGCATCCCCCAGTTAAATATTTTCCACAATATATAATGTCTCCATATTTTCCTAATTTACTTAAAGCAAAATGAAAAATCGACCCACTCAAACCAATAGAAAAAGAGATAAACCGTAATTTTCAAGCACAAAAAATACGTGCTTAAATCCCGACTATAGGAAAAAGACAAAAATATTTCAAACAATACAATCTCATTGGCCAAGCGCCTAATTCAAAAGAAAATGCAACAAATGCAATAGTAAACTTGCCTATCAACAAGAAGTATTATTTAAATTGTGAAAAAATGGGAGGTAAATTAGTAGAATTAAGAAAAAAATTAAGATACATGTTAAAATTATAATTGAACAAGTTTATTGTTTCATAAGAAAATAATAGTTAAATTGTTAATTTAGTATAAAAAATAGAAAACAATAACAATTAAGTCACAAAGGAAACATTACTATTAGGAGGGGCCTCTTGTCCATCAAGGTTATCTCATCCATTAATTGGAAAATCCTTTTCATTGTCCATAGGCTCCCCAACATCATTAGAATCATTGTCATCATCTTATAGATCCTATTGGGTTTGGTTTTGAGTAGAACAAGGCAAAGAACTAGTGAGTGCAAGTTGAGAAAACTTTCCTTAATATGGGGGAGCCCAACCATGATGCTAAGAAGATGTGTAGGAATGATCTAGAGGAAAATACCACTCACTTTAGCAGTTGAAAGTTTAAGGTGGAAGGTGGGTTCCAGCTAGACTATTATCTTGTTAGTGATGGTGGAGGCAAGGTTCATCCAAATTACTATCTTATTGGTGATGGTGGGAGTCGAGTGGTGGCTCTCTTATGGGTTTGTGGTCAATAGTGTCAAGACTTTTAGTGGCTATGCCTCTAATCCTATTGAGGAATCTAATATGAGATGGTGGCAAAGGTGAAATCTAGCCATAGTGCAAGGGACATTCCCCCATTGATCTAGAAAAGTCTAGAAATGTTAGAGTTCCAATGCTACTTTGTTGGTTTGAACTTGAATCTACATAAGAACATTAGAGATTGCCAAATATTTGGAATGAAGAACATAATTAGTATCCATAATAGAGTTTTAGCAAAAATAGCAAAATTTTGATCTTTCCAAAAGAAAAAAAGAAATTTTGATTTGAAATCTTGTCACACCTAGGAAAACTCAACAAGAAATTTGGTCTCATCTCCCATAAGAACATTGTTTCATTAGAGGCCAAAAATTAATGTATCCATTATCAAGTATTTTGAGCATGAATAGAATACCAAAAATGGTGAAGTGTCTCTATTTTCCTATAAAAAGGACATCTTAGATTAGAAGTGCCAAAATGTATCAAAATGGTGCCAATTGGAAGACCTCAGTAAAGAAGACATTAGGAAAATTGAGCAATTTTCAGCTCTACAATAGCTTTCCAAATTGTTAGAAATATTTTATCCCCTATAAAACTAGGAGACCATACTAACATGATCTATTATTCATTATTAGAAATTATTATGGGAAAAACTATGTATTCATGAAACTTCAAGATTGTAACGACCATCTCTTATTCATGATTAGAATTTTTTTTGAAAAAGTTATGAGCTTTTTTTATTCAAAAAAAACTCATATAGTTTTTTCTAGAAATATTTTGAATAAGTGGAATGTGGAAAAAAAATGTCTTAGTTATTATTCAATTGTTGAACCATAGATATATGAGGAGAGGTTCACCTATAGCCTTTTTCCAAGTGTAAATAGGTCAACCTAGAAAGTATGATTAGCTACCTAGTTTTCTAATAACCCTATTTATACTAGTTGTGTACAGGGAAAAAGTAACCCTTTACTTTTTCTTGTTTTGTCCCTCCTTGTGCTTATTTGGCTTGATTTCACCTTTATTTAATGTTGCAATGTGACCCACACATTCACATTAGGTCTTGAATTATGAATAATTAAGAATTTATGATGTCTTGTAAAGGTGTCGTGATACATTTTCACAATTTTCTAGAATCTTCTTATCATAATTCATCTATATACCCCATTTTTATCACTTACCAAGTATTATTCTAAAGTGTTGTAAAGTCTTGTAACAAAATTTCACACTTTTCTAGGCTTGTCATCAACAAATACACCTTTCTTATGCTTTATTTGGCCCCTTTATGCACTTACAGGCCTTAATTAAGTGTATTTTTAAATACAAACCCGACAAACATCATTAAAGACAATATAATTTCTGACACCCATTCACATGCCTTGAGTGGGACCCATTTTCCCAAGGTGGCGAATGAGTCCCTCTTGGCACAAAAATCAAAATAAATTCAAATTACTGGTGGGTTTTTATTCCTAAAGACCTAAGGTCGGCCCATGATGTTGTATTTTCAAGAAATTAGGGCATAATTGTGTATAAATACATGATTTTCTATTTATTTTAACCCCCCCATTACCCCAATCATCTCATACACTCATTCACCCATTCATTCAAGCATTCAAGCATCAGAGCATCATTCAATCAAGCAATTATCAAGCATCTTGGAGCAACCATTGACATATCTTCATACTTTATCATTAAGGGTTTGGTAAGTTTATGACATTACATTTTTTTATTTATCATTCTCTTCATATTTAATTTCATTATCAAGGATTTGATTACCAAAGTGGGGTTTGACCAAGGAAAACCCCTATACTCTAACCCTTAACCATTTTCCCCTTCTTTACATGTGTGTTTGTAGGTCTTGTAGGCAGACTTGTCAAGGATAGAGGTGTTGAAAAGTGGTCAATAAGTCATCTAAGTCATCAAAGTCAACATAACCCTAGTTGGAGCTTGAAGACCTTTTTCAACCCATTTTCTACAGATTCAAATCTAACAACAAGACAAGCAGAAAAGTGTAGACCGGGACCCACAAATTTGACCTTTGAATTTTTAGAAATCTATAGGTGGATTGATTCACCATCAGTGGTGAATGAGTCCCACTGTCAGGCCTAAAAAGGTGTTTTCTGAAGTTCTGTGTTCCTGACATCTCGAAACCTGTTCCGATAGATTTTACCGGAACCAAGACTAATTTGCCATCTGTGGCAAATGAGTCCTAGTGGGCATCAATAGTTAATTCTGCAACATTCCAAAACCTTCTCACATTTGCTTTCAATTTTCAGGTGCACCCCATTCAGTTTCATTCAATTCTGTTTTCATTTGTGCATGTTTCTAGTTCATGTTTGCATATAACATTGTGTTTACAAACACTTTGCATTTCTTAGTTTGCATTCAATAATTGATCTATTTCATTAGTTTTATGCATTTATATTATCTCATTTAGGCATATTACATCCACATCACATCTATCTTTGAATGTGAACATTGTATTTTGGCCCCAATCTTTCCTCCTTTAAGCTGAAAAACCCTAGAAGGAGCATAAAGCATTAGGGTTGCCAAACTATTTGTTTAAACTAATAATTTATAGGTCATTATCAATTGCCTAGGATGAGGTAGCCCTTAGACCTAGCCTTCCCATAAGCCTTTTTGACTTTTAGCAGTCTATTCCTTGCCCCAAATTTCACTACCACTTGTAAAATCTAGTTTCCAACAAAATTAAAAACTATATATCCTTCACCTAAATCCATCTTGACCCTCTATTTTTAATTTTTCCATGTTCTATCAAAGTGATTCCAAGTTTCTTGGTTTTGATTGCATAGTTTAGCATAGCATTCAATTGTGGCATCCATTCAAGCTCATCAATGGTTGTTAATTGAGGCTTGGTTGGTTCGAGATGGCCTTAGGCAACTTAGTTTGCATTTAATTTTTATTTACTTTGCATGTAGATATCTTGACATAACCTTAATTTGTATCTAGTTTACATATTATTGCACACACAAGCACACTAAAAAAAAGAACATTAAAAAGGTTATATTTTCATTCTTTATCTATGTATTTAGGGAACACCTTTGTAGCTAATGTTTCCCTCATGCAAGGGGTCAAACCTGGTCTAAACCATTCAATTAATTATTTTCTTATTGATTTTTTTCTAATAGTCTTTCACTAATTCATTTTTATTTTGGATTATATCCCTTATTTTCTTACACTTTCTATTAATATATCTAGAGAGTGAATATTTTTCTAAACTAGTGTACTTAGATCTTCCCATGTTTTATCATGTTTAGGATATTCCTTCATATGCCATATAAGTGTTTCATCTTTGAGGGTTCATACAAATTCATATGACTTAGTCTAGTCATTATCAATGCTATTTTTGTTCCAATAATATTTGAAGATAAATAGATGTTTGCTATCATTTTTGTTGTCTTTTCCAAACATAGGAAGCTCACATTATTTATGACCATTTTTTAACGAGATAAAGGTATTTCTTATTTATCCTTTTTTTATTTAGGGATTACCTTTCCTCTTCATTTATTTTTTTGTTCTTGGTTCTCCTCTCCTTGCGTCTTTAGGTTTTTTTAGATTCCTCGAGCTTTTTTTATTTCATCAATAGCTCATCTCTTGGAAAATGAATATCAAAGAATACACTAGCTAATATCTCCTTGAAATATTTTACACAATCACTTCTTGCTCTCATATATTATAACATAAGCAATAATATACACTATTTATCTCTTATTTGGAAACTATTCTTGTCTTATTTGGCATAGGAAATGACTCTTAATTTGGGGAGTTCACCACCTCATAGTGTCTCTTTGGCTTGATGGATGTATCTTTAAGTAACTCTTTGTTAGCAAGAAAATTGGGGAAACACATACCAAAGTTTTGAGCCCCAAGCGCTATTTGAGCACTGTAGTTTATACCCTGGACTTAGTTATATAAAGAGAGTAATGGTTTGAGTTGAGAAAAAGATTGATTATTTACCATAGTATAAAGTCAGACAACACAATGCAGATAGAATTTTGATATCCTTATATTATTTATCTTAAAAGAGTACATTCACATTTCCTTATATCTCCTTTTACATCATCTATATATTTATCATATATATCTTACCCTATACTCTATATTCCTTTTCTATATATACCTTTTACATATAATCTCATACATACATATTTGTTACAGATAATTCCCTCTTCTTTTTTTATTCATGATCTTTCCCTATACATATATCTATGGGATGGAACGTGACCCATCTGTCCTACCCCTACCCTAGATGGTATCTTTTGAGTCTTATGGTCTGCAATTTTGTTGTGGTAAGATGTTGTAGGATTTGCTTGGTGATGTCTGAATTGTCGCTCTTTCCTACCAATATCATCCCCCTTTCAAAATGTTGACTTTCCCTCAAGTCAACTCTACTCTATTGGGGTATGATAGTGTTTAAGGCATGCTCCATTTACGAAGGATTGTAATATTGTACCATCTAGTGTTTTTAATTGTATTGCTCTAGATTCAAGAATGTGGTGAATTTAACAAGGGCCCAACCATCTGACTTTTTGTTTTCCTTGCTTTTTGAATTTGTTATCATAGATTAAGACCATATCGTGGACCTTAAATTGCTTAGACTTGATCCAATCATGTTATACTTTTTGTTGTTGTCTTTCTATCCATAGATAGTGTGTCACCAATTGTCTTGCTTCATCTAGTTTATCTAGTTCTTCTAGGTGATATTTGATGGATTCCTCATTAGTGAGTCTTAAGGCCAGTGTTGTGAAAAATTTATGGATCATGTAATTTAGGGGTGTGTTGGCCTCCATTCCATATAAGAGATCAAATGAAGTGTGTTTAGTGGCTCATTTATATGTAGTGCAGTATGCCTAGAGCACCACAAGAATTTTAATGTCCCAATTGGTCAAAGTAGTGTGTATGATATTATTCAATGCTTTGCTTGCCCCATTTTCTTGTGGGTGATATGGTGTGTTGCAGTTATGGGTGATCATGAAATTAGCAAGTAATTCCTGTATATCTTATTGACAAAGTGTTTTCCAAGTGATTATTGGTTATGCTCAGTGGACATCTAAATTTGGTAATTATGTTATGGTAGAGAAATCTGGCTATGGTATATGTGGTGCAATCCTTGGTTAGTTGAGCTTCAGTCAATTTAGTTAAATAGTCTATACTAGTGAAATGAATCTAGCTTTGGATAGTTTCGTCTGAGGGTCTATAGATCCTATGAAGTCAATAACCCATTTCTCAAATGGGACTTATGCTAATACTGGTTGGAGGGAATTTCATCTCGAGCACTCACCCTATTGTCTAAAACATATAATGGTTTTGTGTATAGTTCTTAGCATCCTTATATATAATGAGCCACCATAACCTAATAAATAGTATTTTTTGGGCAGTAGAGTCTTTATAATTATGTCCCTCTGCAATGCCTTTGTGTGCTTCTCTTAATATTTGTTCTCTTTCATGTTCATAGACTACTCTCCACAAAATGTCATCTCTCCCCTTTTTGTATAGTGCTCCCTCGATTAAGGTAAAAGGAAGGATTTTCGTAGTAAGACTTATTTATCATGTGTTTTCATTTCAGTGAGATATTGAATTGTAGAAAGTAATTGGGCTATCTCATGAAATTCTTCTGGTACTATAATTATCTAAAATAAATGGGTGCTTGATAAGTCTTCTTTAGCCTTCGCAGGTTCTTCTCCTATATTTATTCTATATAAGTAGTCTAGACCTTGATTATTTCTCCCTGATTTTACCATTATATTAAAATTAAATTCTTGAAATAATAATAACCATCTACATATGTTTCCTTGTATCGTGCTAGTTTGCTTATTGGAAATTTTAAGGGCTCATGGTTTGTGTAAAATGTAAATGGTGTGGATAGGAGATAATGGCAGAATTTGTGTAGTGTGTAGACCATAACTAAGGCCTCTCATTCAGTGGTAGTGTAACTTCTCTAGGCCTAAGAGAGTTTCCAACTAGAAAAAGCAACTACGTGATCCTTATTTCCACATGGTTGGGAAAGAACTATTCCTATTACTATTCTGGAAGCATCTACATGGACATGGAAAGGTATTGTCCAATTTGGAAATATCAAGATATGGGCTTCTATTATTTTATATTTTAATGTGTCAAATGATTGTTGACACAAGTTCATCCATGTGATAGCTTTATTAGTTTTATTTTTGAGGTTTTCTTTATAATCTTGCTAAAGTAGCTATCCATAAGATTGTCACTATAATAAGTAGTGAGTTCCTCTTGGAAAATAGACCAAGTGACAATATATCTAGTATTTTTATTTTCTTCACATAGCTAAGGACACCAAATGAATTGGTTAGGTTCCAAGTATAAGGAAGCCATTACCACTTTATATTGAAAAGGAACATGATGAATTCCAAAGAATTACTCCATTTGGTAGAGCCAATTGGTAGGATCTTTGCCATATAAACTTTTCATAACCAATTTTGGTGTGAAGTGCCTAGAAAAAAATGATGATCCATCTACAATTCTAATTCAAACCAAAATGAACCCTTCCCCTTAGGAGACTCCTCTTCCTCCCATTCCAAGACATGTGACTCCCTATATTTGGAATCTCTAGTGTGTTGGCTATAATTTTTTTCCCATCAACATCTCTAAATCACTTGTCTTAGCCAACTCTTCCATCCTATTTATCATAATTAAAAATATTGCATCCTTTATCTTGTTGGTTTCTTTTTTAATTTGTTTATTTATAGATTTATTATAATTTAGATCAATCTCCTCAATTTTCACATCCTCATTGCTTGGATATTTTCTAGGTTTGATAACATTCTTTTTTCCTCTTGTTGCAAGACCTGTCATGATGGAAAAAATGAATTTGGAAATAAATAAAAAACAAGTCCAAATAATCTAAATTTTTTACTATGACTTACTAGGGCCTATATGTTACTTCCCAAAATATATCTTTAATAATTAATTGATTGCAAGTTTGAGAGTGAATTTTGTTGGAAATACTAATTTTGTACTAACTTCCTCATATATGTTCCAAATATATTCAAATTAATATTGTAGATATATCCTTATTTTCTTGTTTAACCCTCCATAAATTAGGAAAAAAATTACTATATTTAAGCTCTAGGAGATAAAGTGGTGAAAAACCTAATTTTGGAATAACTCACTTAATTGTGCTCCATTTTTTTGAAATTTGGGCTATTGCAACATCAAACATTTGTTTGAAACAAAATCCAAGAATTTAAAATATACACCAACATGAGAGATATGTACTTCCCAAAATGATCTTCATATGGAAAAAATGCTTTGTTTCTTACCTTCATGATGCTAAGTTCATACTCTTATGCCACTTGTAATTAAATAAATTGCATAATATACTCTAATATAATAGTAAATATTTTGAAAATAATTGATAATAATATAGAATAGCAAGCCACTTCAAGGAGGTGAACCTATAAATATATCCAATGAGAACATAATTTACAATCAAATGATCAAATAACACTCACTAATCCTATATATACCATACTTTTACTTTGCATATCACCTAGGTTGACTTAGATACCAAAATATAACACCTAGAATGATCTAATTAACTAGATAAGAATTCAATAATTATCATATGACTCAATTGAGAATCAAGGTAGCCACAAGCCTGTTGGTGTGAATATAAAGTCCTGTACCTTGTAATTTATCTTACTAGGAACTTAGGGGACATATTCACATGTTAAGTTTACTTAGGATATAAGATTCCTTCTAGAAGTCTTAGTTGGCTTTTCTAGAACTTATCTTATCTAGCTTGTAATGCCTGATTCCTAGGTTGTTAGGTTGTTAGTTGCCACATGTTATAGGATTAAGAAACTTTTCATGATCTTGTCTAATCCTATCTCTCTTGCCTTTATAAGAAAGAAATCTCATGTACATTTTCATATTCAACCATATTCAACCAATATTCAATTTGCATTATTGAAGCAAGTATTTTTGCTATTTTTGTTAGAATCCAAGATCAGACATGCAAACTAGAAAATACCTTCCACAAGAGAAAAACAGAAAGAGCAAGAGCAATTTGCATGAAGATGTGCAAATGAATAATATTTAGGAATTAAGAAATTACAAGAGATGAATTGCTTTATAAAAGCAATGTATGCATAACCCTAAAAGGAAACCCTAGTGTGCACACTTAATAATTAATTATCAATGTGCCTAAGTTTAGCTTAAGTAAAACTAAAGTGATAAGTGACTTAATTAATTAACCAATATGATTAGAT
Source organism: Sequoia sempervirens (assembly GCA_007258455.2). Classification (NCBI taxonomy): domain Eukaryota; kingdom Viridiplantae; phylum Streptophyta; class Pinopsida; order Cupressales; family Cupressaceae; genus Sequoia; species Sequoia sempervirens. The sequence continues at coordinate 227,972,528 of VDFB02086081.1, read as the reverse complement.
TAATTAAGTGAACCAAAAAATACCTTCCACAAGAGAAAAACAGAAAGAGCAAGAGCAATTTTCATGAAGATGTGCAAATAAATAATATTCAGGAATTAAGAAATTACAAGAGATGAATAGCTTTATAAAAGCAATGTATGCATAACCCTAAAAGGAAACCCTAGTGTGCACACTTAATAATTAATAAATAATTAATTATTAATGTGCCTAAGTTTAGCTTAAGTAAAAGTAAAGTGATAAGTGACTTAATTAATTAACCAATATGATTAGATTAATTAAGTGAAATAACTTATTACTCTAACACCCCCCCTTAAGATGAACTTAAGAAGTAGCTAAAACACTAAAGAACAATGCATGAAAGCAAAGATGGGTCCCGAAAACAAGGCTTGATCAGGTACCCATGTACAAATGCAATGAATGAGAAAGAGGAGAAAACCCAGTGGGACAAAACCCCCCCTCAATGAGATGACCTACTGTAAAGAAGCACTGGAAGAACACTGGTGAAGTAACACTGGAATCCTGAATCTGAAAAGAAAGAAAAGATACCTTTTTTTTCAAGAAACCATATGAAATTCACTAAAGGACTCAGGCAAAATCATGATATTGCAACAACAGACTCATTGCCATGGAACTCTAGAAAACTCACAAACTGGAACAACCCTGGAGTCTATGAAACAATAGTAGATGAATAAATGATGCCCCCCATAAGAGGGAACAATTTGATGAAAGAATCTAAAAGCTATATGTATCTTGATGCCGATGCCAAACTGTGACTAAAACTGATCCATAGGAGCAAGTAGCATGAAGATTTTGGAACATTAACCATAAAATTAATGGCCCTCAAACTGAGATGTGACCCGATGTGAATTTGATACGATTCAAGATCATTAACCATAGGCTCTCAATCTGAGATGTGAACCGATGCAAACTAAAATGTGTCAAGCTATGAACAAGATGTAACCAAAATAAACTACATAATCCAGATACAACTCATACGAGTTGTCATCAATAAGATGAGATCAAAGTGCATGCGATGCAACTACACTCTAATCAAATCATTATGCAAGAAGCCCCCTTGATGGAACTTTATATAAGTTCATTTATTACAATACCCCATGATTATAAAAGGAGAACATACAAAATATGCATAAATTAAAGAGAAAATGCAAACCTAGTGCATGAAAACAAAAAAGAGTGCATGCACAAACCAATGTTCACATCTGCCTCCATGATGAAAAATAACCTCAAATTTGTGTAGATGACAAAAACTAAAAAAATGACCAACACGAATGTGAAGTGCTCAAAACTAGCTTTCTTTCGATATCTCGTTTGCTGAAAACGGACATCGTGGCCAAAAGTTATGAATTTTTAAAAAAAAATGAATTTAGCTTACAAGAAACGGGTTTTCTAGCAAAAAAAGTTTACTTCTAATTTGATTTCTGCAAAATCTACTCACTGTTTGTAGACAATAACAATAACCCCTAAATATTTTGATGCTAAGAACAAAACCCATAAATCATTTTTTGATCCAGCAAGCAGAAGATAATTTTTTTTTTTTAACCTTCAGCCAGTAGAAAAAATGACACATGCTGATTTTTGTACAACAATTTTCTCTAGATATGTACAAGATATGCAAAATATAAAAATATCCAGTTGAGATTTTGACCCTAGCTACAAAACCCAGAAATCATTTTCCCTACAACTGAGTGGAAGCTAGATTTTTGAAGTAAAAATTAAAAAAAAACGGCTCTAATAAAAACGGCTTGCATCAAACCCTTGATAAAATTTTGACAAAATAAAAGCCAATCGTGACTTTTTCCAACACTCTAAATCTAATGGACATGCCCATCTGATCCAAAACGCTTCATAAATAAGCTCAAAGTATGAAACCCTCAAGGAACCCCAAACATGCTCTGCAATGAATTTCTCCAAAAAACTGAGAAGGGGCTGCAAATCAAGGCTCTAATACCATGTTAAAATCCAAGATTAGACATGCAAACTAGAAAATACCTTCCACAAGAGAAAAATAGAAAGAGCAAGAGCAATTTGCATAAAGATGTGCAAATGAATAATATACAGGAATTAAGAAATTACAAGAGATGAATTGTTTTATAAAAGCAATGTATGCATAACCCTAAAAGGAAACCCTAGTGTGCACACTTAATAATTAATAATTAATTAATTATTAATGTGCTTAAGTTTAGATTAAGTAAAAGTAAAGTGATAAGTGACTTAATTAATTAACCAATATGATTAGATTAATTAAGTGAAATAACTTATTACTCTAACAATTTTATCTCTTGTGGAAGATATTTTGGTCTACCAACTGCTCCTAGGGTATTGAAGAGTCACCACGAACTCCTAGATGGTATCAGAGCTCTAGTGTTGTAGATTCCTTCCTAGATTTGAGAGTTTCATGTTGACTTGAAGATTTTGTTGGGTGCATATTGGGGTTTCAAGGACCTCATGGTTGAATCCAAGGCATAAAAGAAAGTCAGGTTTGTCTAGGTGTATGATTTATGAGGTTTTCAATTTGAGGGTTTCAGTTGCAAGATTTGGAGGTAGCTAAAATTTTGGGGCACTTTGAGCCCAAATTGACTTTGTCATTGAGATCAAAAGGCCAGAGAGATGAATTTTGAAATAAAATTTGACTATATTTAAAAAAGTTGTTTTTGAAACAAATAAAATTGCCTAGGTAGGTCGTATAGCCCCCAGGTGGTACGATTTAATTATTTTGCAAAAAAAAATATTTTAAAAATTTCTACGGTTCTATTTTATTCAAGCAAATTTTTTATATTTTCAGGCCAAAATATTTATTAAATATTTTTGGGTGTTAAAAGTTTATGGTCGTAGTCAAATCACCGTATGTCTTTTCATACTGTAGCGACTGTATGCAGTTTGTAGGTTTTGGTAGGGTTTGTCGGCAAATTTATTATTATAAAAAATTTGTTTAATAAATTTATGTCGATTGATTTTATATCATCGTAGCCCTAGGTTCTAAGGGCTTTGTGCTAGCAAACTTCGCCCAGTGGGGGGCTAAAGCCCAACGAAGCAGGAGTGGCACGACTCTTCCCACTGCCTAGCCACCACCCCGCCACTACCCAAGTGGCGATGTTTTTATTTTTTATAATTGTTGCGGATAGGGTCACATGAATGACCACAATTTCAGCCCCTAAGTGCTTAAAAATTGCACTGATTTAGCCTTGAATGTGCCAAATTTGACCCCAAGTGCCCTAAATAGGGTTTTTTTTCCAAATTTTCATAACTTTCTCATAGAAAGGCAAAAATTTTCAAACAAAATATTGTTGGAAAGCTGACAATCCCAATTTTTCAATGGTGTAGGTGTTTTTTAGAGATTTTAAGGTTTTGTGCCATTTTCTTCTAGGTTGAAGCCAAATTTTCATTTTTTCCTTTGAGCTCATATCTTTTTGCCTAGAACTCCGTTTTTCTCGATTCTTATGACATCAAGAAGGTATTCAGGAGCACTTCAATTCTATCCATGGAATTTTTGCATATTTGCTTTCAAAATTTTAGTTTAAAGCTAATTTGGTACTTTTGGATACATTGTTGTAAATTTACAAAAAAATGTCAATTTATTTGGGATAAGGGGTTATTTGCTTGTATTGCGAGGGAAATTTGTTGATCCTCTATTGTAATTTTTGAGTTTATCATGTATTTTCCAAAATTTGTACTTCTAACCCCATATAACTATCATGAATGAAAATCGCAAATGGGGATGTTATTGTTAAAATTGAAGTTGCAAAGAATCACATTTGGTCAAGATCCAGAACCCACATGAGCTACAAAAAGAAGAAAATGGTTTGATAGAAGGATGAAGCACTTGTTACTCTTCTTTTGTCCATTTCTCTAGATCTTAAATATCATGTTGCATCTTTCACACATCCTAATCAAGTTTGGACTATCTTAGAGGGTCTCTTTGGTAAATCAGATATAATGAGAAAATTTAAGTTGGAGAATGAACTAATGGGTCTTAATCCTTCAGATTTTGACAATATCCAAGACTTTTTTCTAATCTCAATTCTCTAAGATTGCAGTTATCTAATTGTGGGGTCTCTAAAGAGGATGAACGATTGATTCTTTCAATTCTTGATTATTCAGTGTTTGTTTCTACATTTTATGCTACAATGGATGCCCTTGGCAATGCATACAAAATTCCTTCTCTTGACGAATTTGCAACTCAACTCATAAGGGAACAAGAAAAGTTGGTACACATGGGCACATTGAATTATTCCAAATCTCATTGTCTTTTTGTAAAGGATTCGAAGGCTTCAAGTGGGAAAGGTAAGAAGTGAAATAAGAACCCAAGCCTAATGAGCAAGGTAAAGATTCTCCTTCACATAACACTCTTGAGTCCACTCCCTCTTCTAAAGAGGAATCATCTAAAAATAAGTTCAAATGTGCATATTATAAAAGGCTAGGACATGATGAGCATAAAAATTATAATAAGAAGATTGATGAACTCATAGACCTTCAAAAGAATAACATACAACTGCGCTAATCAGTGTCTTCTTCTTCTTCAACATCTCAATCGATAGCTCCTTCATCATCTCAGTTAGAGAATGTCGGATCTATAACTAGGCTACACACAATGAAAGGACAAGCACTCAGCCTCTACAAGTCCTGAATCTAATAGATGACTTCTTGATTCATGGTCATCTCATCATATGACATCATCTATGGGAATTTTCTCTTCTTTTGAGCTTTGTAATTCACCTCATATTTTGAAGGGTAACAATACATTTATGAAGGTGAGTGGGAAGGGTTATATTGACATGGGAGAGGGAACTTTTTATGTACTTTGTGTTCCTTCTTTGTCCACTAATATTATTTTTGTTTATCAAATTGCCCATGGTGGTCAAGGTAAAACATTTGAGTTCACTCCTGATAGAGTACATAAATGACTTGGAGACTAGGGATATTGTTACTATCAAGATGTTTGATCGTTCATCTTGTGTGTATTCCTTTTCAAATTTTTGCTTCAGAAGAAGATAATGTTTCTTTAACTACATATCACACTCCATCGAGTGTAAATCATGTTTGTGAGGAGAAGTTTGGTCATCTACACCTTGTAATTCTAGGGACCAGTGTTGATCTTCCTCCTCCTCCACCTCCTACTTCTTTAGCTAACAGTGCTTCTATTCAACAAGATGATCATAGTTTTTTAGATCTTGCTTTATGAGATGAATATTTGATAGGTATTTCTAACTTGTTTGTGGAGTCTCATACTATATATTTGGAGGACACAATCGAGGGGGTTTCTTTCCACTTTGATGATATTTTTAGCATAACTGTTATCCCATCTTCATTGTCTCTGGATATTGACATTTGTGAGTCTCATCATTCTCTTGATTTGTCATGTTTCTTGGTTGAGTTTAACTGTGATTGTGTTGTGAATTATTCAAGCTTCGATATTCCTAACCAGTTTTCAGAGGCATATATTTTGAGACTTCATCCTTCCTCCTTTGAATTGGAAATGGAGTAGATTCACCATCAACCCATGGTTTTGTTTCTTCTTAAGGGAAGATGTGTTTCTTGTGGAAATTGGATCATCTTTTGTTTTTAGACATTCTCCATTAGTATTGGAGCTTCTTCATTATGGGGGGATATCTTGTCTCTCTTTTTCCCTCATATGGGGGGTCATTGATTGTATATACATGATAGATGCAGTCCTTGGGGGTATTATTGAGTCCTACATGCATCATCTTATTTAGTTTATTTTCTCTCTATTGGAGAGGAGTTTTGTCCCAATAAGTTTTCTCCTTTTCTTTGTTTGTGAGAGATTGATTGTATTTTCTTTGTAAATGAGTACCTAACATGGCCTAGTATCCAGGATCCATCCTCATAGTATCTTTGCATAGTTTACATAATAATCTTCTCCCTAAGTTGCACTTAGGGGGAGGTGCAACTAGTGTGAATATAAAGTCTTGTACCTAGTAATTTATCTTACTAGGGACTTGGGAAACATACACATGTTAAGTTTACTTAGGATATAATATTCCTTCTAGAAGTCTTAGTTGTCTTTTCTAGAACTTATCTTAGCTAGCTTGTAATGCTTGATTCCTAGGTAGTTAGGTTGTTAGTTGTCACATGTTATAGGATTAAGACACTTGTCATGATCTTGCCTAATCCTATCTCTCCCCTTGCCTTTATAAGCAAGGCATCTCATGTAAATTTTCATATTCAACCAATATTCAACTTGCATTGTTGAAGCAAGTATTCTTGCCATTTTCTCTCTTGTGGAAGATATTTTGGTCTAGCAATTATTCTTGGGGTGTTGAGGAGTCACCATTAACCACTAATAACCCTAGGCACATGTAGGATTAAGGGAACAACTTAGGATAATCATTTGACATTTTGATATTGATTCACATTATAATTTTGATAGATTTGTAGATTGGGATTTCTAACCCTTATGTTTTTCACCCTTTATTTTAGTATTTTTATAAAATATAAATTTTTAAAGCAAAGAATCATAATATTGAATATTAAATGTATGTATTGTTCTAGTATGATAAATCATTAGTAGTTTGATAAATTTATCTTTGACCAGCGTATAAAAGTACCTGCAAGTAGAAAACACAAATTAGTTCTTGGATTTTGCAATTTTAACCCAATGCGCTAAAATAGTCATCGCATGTGCTAAAACATCAATGCGCTACAAGAACTAACCAATGCACTAAAAAAACTACTCAATGCACGAAAAGAACAACCGAATGCGCTAAAGCAGATACCAAATGCTCTAAAACACTCCTTGAATGTGCTAGAATATTTGCTTGATGCATCGAAAGAAAGGTCAAATGCACCAAAACAAAGATGAATGCGCTGGAAGATTCCTTGGATGTGTCAAAACAAAAGCCGTATGCACCAAAATATTTCATGATTGCGCTAAAATGTCATGTCCAGCAAGTTTACACAAACTTTTCCAAAAAAAATTAGAAATGGGGTTGGCCCCACGGTGGGCACCATTTTGTGTGTGTGAAATGTGGGAATTGTTAGTAAATCAACACAAACCTTAATGAAGCAAATTATATCAAAGATTTGAATCAAATAAACTACTCTATTTTGTAGCTAAACAAATCTTTTAAGAACATCTCATTGTCCTCTATTCTCAAGGATTTATTAAACCATTTGGCCCTCAGATTTCTATGTGTACTATGGTTGTTAAAATGACAACTTGAGAAATGAGATAATATTCAACATGCAAGCTAATTAAGTTCCTACATGAAACTATATGATGAAAATGATAATGGATACTATGATGAATGGATAATCATGGGGTGGGTGCATGGAGATGGGTAGCAAATTTGTGGCCACTTTCAAAAAAATGTGTTGAAGTCATAATGCGAACGTGCTATAACGCGAGCGTGTTATAACGTGCTCGCGCTATGGCTTAGTGTGCCGAGCCTGAGACTCGGGAACAATGAGCCCATAATGTGTACGCGTTATAACACTCTCATGTTATGACATGAGCACATTATTTCCTCCTAAAATGGTCACATCTCTACTTCTTCAAAATGCGCCCGCGTTATGTGAAAGTTAATTTTTTAATAGATTTATTTTCTTTCTTTGTCTATACCCTATATACCCTGATTCTATCTCTCTTCCCTCTAACCTTATA
>VDFB02086081.1:227925466-227964789 GCA_007258455.2 Sequoia sempervirens | reverse complement strand
TAGTGTTTGGTGATTTTTTCGTTATAAATTAACCATTCATCAAAATTTCAAATAAATTACATTTTTAGAAACTAGACTCCATTCTACAATTTAAAAAAAAATCAATTACCTTCAAAAAATTTTAGGGGGACTACAGCCACTGAAGTGCCCACTTAGAAAATTAGTGAAAATCAAATATTCATTAAAAAATTATTAGAAAAATCGTGCATGAACTAGATACTGTTAGCTAACTTTTGACCATAGCGATTTTAAAAATACTACAAAAGTTCATGTGCTCGGTCGTACAAGAGTTGCTATGTTATGTTTTTGAAAAAATAGCACCAATTTGTGTATGTCCCTCTTTTGAACCCCTTAATCTCAACCATTTTCAAAATAAATTAGTAGTTTAGAAAGTAGAGTCAGAGCACCTCGATACTTATTTTTGTTCCATCTCAAAATTTTGAGTGTAACTATCCTCAATTTCACGTCCAAGGTCAGTATTTCCTAATTTCAGAAAAAAAGTGGCCACTTAAGCCCCCTTTTTGGGAACCATCTTGGTGCACTTACCCCGTGTTAGATTATACAATGTAAATGATATGATATGAAGCTAAGATGATTCTACATATGCTCAAATGCTAACTATGAATATGCTAATCTAAAATACAACTATGATGCAAAGGATGACATAAAATGCAACTATGAAGCAAAGTGTGATTCTAAGATGTAACTACAAAAAAAAAATGATATGAAATGTAACTATAAGACTCCAAAATACTCCAATGCTCAAACAATATTTCTACATGATAACTCTACTCAAATGTGGATGCAAAATACAATGGCAAATGGTTGTATTTATAAGCTTTTCCAAGCATCTTCTGATGTGGCAATGATCGATGGTCCAGATTCAAACAAGAGGGATGAATAGTGGAGATGGAGAGAATCAAGAAGGTGTTCCCTTGACCAAAGAAAACATGCCAAATGGATGAAGGAATCCCTTGACCAAAGATAACATGCCAAATGGATGGAGGAATCAAGTGTGTGAGAAAAAGACCATGTATTTGAAAGTTTGTTGAAGATAATTTTAATTAAAAGTTAGAATTATTTAATTTCATGTGACCTTGGTGAGGTGGCATGAAAATTTGTAGACATGTGCTTGAATTCCTAATCGAGGATTAGTGAAACTTAATTAAATAAAAAAAACTTATGAAATTTGTTTATTTAATTAAATTAGAAGAATATGATTTTAGATTTGGAGAATTAGAAAATATGAACACTATAAATAAAATTGAGAATTTATTTATACGTAGTCAAAATATTAATTAAATAACTAGTATTTAATTAATTAAATGTCATGACCAATTTTAGGTGTATACGCTCAAATGCGAACTATGAATATGCCAATCTAAAATGCAACTATGATGCAAAGGATAACATAAAATACAACTATGAAGCAAAGGGTGATTCTAAGATGTAACTACAAAAAAAAACATGATGTGAAATGTAACTATAAGACTCCAAAATGCTCCAATGCTCAAATGATATTCCTGCATGATAACTCTACTCAAATGTGGATGCAAAATACAATGGCAAAGGGTTGTATTTATAGGCTTTTCCAAGCATCTTGTGATGTGGCAATGATCAACAGTCCAGATTCAAACAAGAGGGATGAACAGTGGAGATGGAGAGAATCAAGAAGGTATTCCCTTGACCAAAGACAACATGCAAAATGGATGAAGGAATCCCTTGACCAAAGATAACATGCTAAATGGATGGAGGAATCAAGTGTGTGAGAAAAAGACCATGTGTTTGAAAGTTTGTTGAAGATAATTTTAATTAAAAATTAGAATTATTTAATTTCATGTGACCTTGGTGAGGTGGCATGAAAAGTTGTAGACATGTGCTTGAATTCCTAATCCAGGATTAGTAAAACTTAATTAAATAAAACAAACTTATGAAATTTACTTATTTAATTAAATTAGAAGAATATGATTTTAGATTTGGAGAATTAGAAAATATGAACAATATAAATAAATTGAGAATTTATTTATACGTAGTCAAAATATTAATTAAATAACTAGTATTTAATTAATTAAATGTCATGACCAATTTTAGGTGTATACATTTTGCCCCTCTTTGAAGTAATGTGTTTACACATTGCTTGAATGAAAAATTTGATATCGATGCCGAGAAAAAATAAATTTTGATGCCCCAGACGTTGATTTTCAGATGATGACAGATATATGCCCCTCAGGAGATAAATTGGTGAATTTTTGAATTTTTAGGATTTTTTGAAAATTTTGATGATTTTTCGATGATATCAAAATTTTATGTTTCAAAAATGATTTATCTCCCAAAAAATGAGATTAAAGCCACCAGGTGATGATCTGATTAATTAAGGCCCCTTTGAAAGATAAAAATAAAACAACCCCATAAAATGCCACTTAATTAACCTTTAAAAGGTTAAAAAGTTAATTAGAAAGTTCATTTGTGCATTTTGCAATTTGAAAACTTTGTGAGTGAGAGTGATTGAGAAAACTTGGAGCAGAATGGTGATCCCTTACCACATGCACTGGTTCGAGTGAGTCAGGTGGCACAACCGTCCAGCAATGTACGGACCTTTGGTGAGTACCTCGAAAACCACCTCATATTTCGTGTATTTTGTTTTCCTTCTTGTTTTGTTTTAAATTCATATTTTGAAATGTTTTATCACATTGATAAGTCGAAGTAGCGCATACATAGTCTATTTTAGCGCATAGGATAGGCTAGCACATAGGTGACCCAAAGTAGCACATAGGTTAATTGAATTAGCGCATAGGATAAAGTAGCACATAAGGGACCCAAAGTAGCGCATTCATGAACTATTTTAGTGCATATAATAGTCTAGCACATAGGGCAATTCGATTAGTGCATAGATTAAATAGAATAGCGCATTGGGTATTTTGGCACATTAGGACTCTGTTCTGGCGCATTGGTGAAATGTTCTAGCGCATAGAGTAATTCAACGCATTGAAGGTCTGTTTTAGCGCATTGATGAATTTCTCTAGTGCATAGGGTTTTTTAGTGCATTTGAGCACTATTTTTGTGCATTGGGTAAATTTGATGTTTTTCTTGTTGAGACTCCTTGATTTCAATGATGTTTGATCGCGTCAGTCTATGATTTGATGATGATTGATAATTTTGATAGGTTAGATATCCATTGATCTCATGATAGGTGAGATTCAATGATAAGATGATGATAATTGACCTCATGATAAGAGAGGAGCAATTATAGGTTGATTGATCTGATAAACCTCATGATAGGCGAGGTTGAATTGATTGATGAACCTCATGATAGGTGAGGTACATTGATTGATTTGATAAACCTCATGATAGGCAAGGTTAATTTGATTGATGAACCTCATGATAGGTGAGGTTGATTTGATTGATGGACCTCATGATAAGTGAGGTGCATTGATTGATTTGATAAACCTCATGATAGGCGAAGTTAAAATTGATTGATTTGATAAACCTCATGATAGGCGAGGTTGAATGATAGATTGATGCTCACGAGATTTGATCAAAGTCTCACTAGAATTGATTAGATTGATATTTTGATTGATTTTGATTGGTTGATTGATTGATTGATTGATGTCAGTTGATTGATTGACTGATTTGCGATTTTGTGATGATAGGAGCCATTGACTGAGCGGTTCTTGAGGACCTGGGATATGATTCACCATTTGACACAGCTTGAGACAACTATTATTGCATGATGTGGGTTATCATCTCTTATTGATATGCCCCAGATCAGGATCAACAAGGGGTTATTGACAACCTTAGTTGAGCGGTGGCACGGTGAGCATAACACTTTCCATTTGCCCACTAGTGAGATCATGGTGACTCCTGAGGATGTGTATCAGATTCTATGGATTCCGGTGGTTGGAGAGCTGGTCATATATGATGCTCATGAACAGGGTGGGACCGATGCACTACGATGAGTTTTTCAGGATGATACGATCAGTGGTTACGAGATTCCATGGAGGGACATGGTCGATGCATACGCCACATTGCCATATGTTCTAGCTGGTTTCATTGGAGGGTTCCTTTGTCCTGATCACAGGTCAAAGACACTCTCACTTGGATGGGGTAGGATCTTAGAGAATATGATTGTGCATGGGATGAGATATGCGTGGGATTATTGTATGCTAGCCCATCTTTACCATGATCTGCACCAAGTGGTCTACCTTCGAGGGGCCAGTCTATCAGCGGGGGCCACATTGCTCTAGGTCTGGGCCTGGGAGGATATACTAGTTAGTCAACCAGTGGGAGACAGACAAAGGCAAGCCATGAGGCCCTATGTTCACATCTATTCCTGTCAACTTGCTCAGCCTAGGTTGGGCAAGCTAGAGTATTGGAGGAGGACACTTGATGATCTGGAGTTTGTTGTGTGGAGGCCCTATGTTGATTGTGAGTAGTGGCCAGAGGATGACACAGAGATGCCATTCTTGTGTCAGTCAATTTATCTAATTGGCCGTACCTGATTTATTATCGAGAGATTTATGCTGTTGAGAGTGTTGAGGTAGTATGGTAGGGTCCAGGGCATGCCCCAGGGAGTGGCCCATTATGCCCGTCGATGATAGGATACTATAGAGTGGGGGCCAATGTTGTCTTATGATGCAATAGTTGAGAACTTTTAGGGATTACAAGCCGTCCCTTAGGAGGTTCGTCCAGATATTACTGATGCACCGATATCAACTGAGTATGCTCAATATATGTTTAGCATACCTTCCCATGGATTAAAATTCTAGATGAGCTAACACCTTTGTTAGCAGAGGAGGAAGGAGGGCATGGGCGGAGGTGACAGAGAGAGGAGGTGGAGGAGGAGCAGGGAGAGGAGGAGGAGGAGGAGAGTAGCGATGATGGTTATGGAGATGGAGATGGTAGTGATGGGGGTGATGATGGAGGAAATGGGGGAGGAGGAGGACTAGGTCCCGATGTTAGAGAGATGAGAGTGCCTCACAAGAGGTGATCATTAGCAGCCCCATCATAGCAGCAGGTCCAGATCAGACTGCCATCATAGTAGTAGCAGACGCAGATTGCTGTGTTACAGGTGCAGGTTCAGATGCTACAGGGACAAATAGAGCAGGTACAATCTCTTCTCATGTAGGCACAGGGGTAGGTGTAAACTTTGATGACTGAGAGGGATGCTGCTAGGTAGCGGTGCAATAGGTACATGCCCAACTTGCACAGATACAGGTCTAGGTGCAGGGGCCAGTGTAGGGACAGGTGCAGGGACAAATTGCTACATTGACCACTAAGAGGGATGCTTTGAGATGGTGGGTAGAGTAGGCCGAGGCCATTATCGAGAGGCTACAATAGGCTACAGCGGCTACGGGTACATCCGATTATTTTAGAGAGATTCACCACACCGTTGAAGAGGATGAGTTCTATAGAGGTCGATATCATGAGGTGGTTCCTCCAGAGTGGTAGGAGAGCTTTGCACAGTCTTGGTCTAGCAGGTCTCAGTCTCAGACTATTAGTGTGGGTGTTATGCAACCATTTCCTAGAGATCAGAGAGATCCTAGTGTGGGTTTGTCGGGTGTAGGGAGAGGTACTGGTCCTGGGATGCTAGCACCGTCTAGGGGGAGCACGACATAGCTCCAGTTTATGATTTTCTAATGTATTTTTGGACATTTATACACTCTTTATTCAGTTGAGACATTGATGATGTACCTCTTGTTGTTAGACTTTATAATATAGTGCCATTTTTGATATTGATGTATCTCTTCCTACCTTTGGATATCCCTGTACACTTTGACATTATGATTTTTGAGGTTATATGATATGCGGCGATGATTATGATCTATGTGTCTATATGATGTTATATGAAGGATGTCTATGATGCATTTAATTTCTATGTTTATGATGGTATGACATGCTATGGATGCATTTAATTTCTATGTTTATGATGATGATGATATGACATGCTATGGATGCATTTAATTTCTATGTTAATGATGGTGATCTTGATGATATGATATGCTATGGATGCAAATAATGATGCAACTAATGTGTTATGATTCTATGATAATTTATGACTGATTCCTATATGATGCCTGTGATGGATTTTATTATGTCAATGATGCAATGAATGGATGAATGTTAGATGAAATGATTGTATGATGCGACCTAGTTCTATGTGTTTATGATGTTTATATGATGATGATGGATGATCCTATATTCTTTATGGATTTATGCAAATAATGTTTTATGCTATGTGATGATTATGTGATGTATGTAAGGATGATATGATAATGTGTGATTATGTGATATGCTTTATGGATTTATGCAAATGATGTTTTATACTATGTGATGATTATGTGATGTATGCAAGGATGATATGATAATGTGTGTTTATGTGATATGCTTTATGGATTTATGCAAATGATGTTTTATACTATGTGAGATGGATTTGATTATGCCAATGATATGTGATGATATGTGATGTTCATATTGATTATATAAATGATGTATATGATGTTTTGTAATGATGATTTATGATTATGTGATGCAAATGATTATGCTTAACTCAGTTTGCAAGACTTCAAACCTCTAGGGTCTCAAGCTTAAATGAGTGAATCTATCCAACTTCCAAGAGCTGTGGGAAGGTTGTCATCAGTTGATTCTTTGTTAAATTAAGCTTCACAAAACCTGACATATTTCCCAATTCTTTTGGAAATCTGAAGAGACTCACTCATTTAAGTTTAGTGAACCACTTTCCTAATGCAACTATATGAAATGATTTTGAGATGTGATGCACGTCTTTTTCTGTTTTCTGATGCAAATATTATGATGTGATGCATGGATGGATGAATGATGTGATAATGTTTTCTAATGTATGCAAATGATGATGCAGCTAATGTGCAATTATATGAAAATGATGTATTTTTGGAAATGTCAAGTGTACTCAATCCATTAGTGTAAGAGATAACATCATTGTTGCAGCTTTGGAAACTCCATAAATACATATGCAATCTACTCTAACCATGTAGATCTCATATGCAAAAGTTGTCATTCGTAACAACCGATTTGTTGTGATTTTTCTCATCATTGAGCCTTTAAAATGTTGAAAGTGAGTACAAGCATCAATGGCATATTTAGACCATGATGACTTGAGTACTACTTCCATGATTTTTTATAGTGCAAGTTAACACAAGAATCTAAGTATAATTAAACTGAGATGACCTGAGTATAGCTTGCGTAAACAGACAAGAGTTAACCATTTTCCTATGCAAATTCAGAATGTCATTAGTGATACTTTGTAGAGAACGTCCCATGACAATTTGCATAGTAATAATGATCAACTCACAGATAGCAGACAAAGAAAAATCATACTCCTTCCTGGCTCCTCTAGTTCAATACATCATTGAGGTGCTCCAGAGATATGATAGCAAAAATAAAAGTACAACAATTAAATATTTATGTTTGATGTGATAAACCTATGATTTAGAAGGAACATCATCCATTTGAAATTTTCTCTTGGTTTGATTGATTTGGATTTTTGATTTTAATGGTTGATGTGTTTCTGATGGTGTTTGATGTTCAATGTTTGGTTGCACTATGATCATGTTTGTTGCGTTTTCCCTACTGCTGTTTGTTTGTTGGTTCAAGCTCAGAGTTTATTTTCCCCTAGTGGGTCCAAGATTTTTCCCCCAACCTAGGGTGAGACACGACTGTGACTCCAAGATATGTACATGAGGCTTTTCGATGATAGGCAAATAGATGGCGAAAGTGAATGACAAAAGCGAATGGCCAACATGCTCAAATAGATGGAAAAGCTAGTGTATCACAAATAGCGCCTGTTGCCAGGTTTTCACTAGCTTTTATTACACTTTTTTAGATTTTTTATGATTTTTTTTTGTTGCTACCAAGACACATGTTTTCCAGGTTTTCATCAAGGCCACCATTTTTTTAGGACATTTTCTGATGTTTTTTGGTATTTTTTCAGAACTTTTTCTGATGCATTGGATGATTCAGGCATAGAACCTTTTGAGATGCAAGTTGTTGAGGGGATCATAAAAAAAATCCCCTTATGGTGTGGACAACTACTATGCTCCTGATCCGAAGGATGAGATAATGACAAAGGGACCTAGCCAGTTTGGTTCAAATTTCACCTTCTTCTCTCGATCTTGTTGGTTACAGGGGTTCTCTTTCATGACTAAATCACCCATATGAAATGTTCTAGGCTTGACTCTATGGTTATAAATTCTGGATATCCTCTATTGGTATGCTTTCAAATGGTCCATTGCATGTTGACAACTCTCATCCAATAGTTCCAATTTTTGTAACCTAGACACTCTGTAATCTTCATATGAAATAATCCCTTTTAGTGACACCCGAAGTGATGGTAGTTCAACCTCAATAGATAGAATGGCCTCTGATCCATAGACTAGGGAATAGGGTGTTGCTCCTATTGGGGTGTGAATACTAGTTTTGGAAGCCCATAAAGCAGGGTTTAGTTGAACATGCCAATCACGTCCAGCCTCATTGACCATTTTCTTCAAGATTTTTAGGATAGTCTTGTTTGAGGCCTCTACTTGGTTGTTTTTCCTTGAGGATAATATGGTGTAGGAAATCGATGCTGGATGTTAAACCTCTCACAAAGTTCTTCAACATCCTAATTTTTGAAAGATCTGCCATTGTCAGTGATGATGGATTGAGGGATGCCATACCTACAGATGATGTAGTTCAAGATGAATGATGAGATTTGTTTTCTTGTGATGATGGTTAGGGGGATAGCTTCAATCCACTTCATGAAATACTCTATGGATGATAATGAACTTGTGTCTATTTGATGAAGATGGATGAATTTTCCCTACAAGATCCAGTCCCCATTGATGAAAGGGCCATGTTGATGCAAAAGGTTGAAGTTCTTGTGCTAGTGTGTGGATGAGATTGCCATGAATCTAACACTTTTGGAATTTCTTGATGAATTGAAAAGAATCCCTCTCCATAGTCAGCCAGTAATATCCCAAATGAAGGAGTTTCTTGGCTAAGGTTAAACCACTCGAATGAGTTCCACAAACACCTTCATGAACTTGTCATAAATCCATTTCAAACTCGTCACGTTCCAGACATCAGAGGAGAGTTCCGTCAAGACCTTGTTGATAAAGGACATCCACGATAAGGGTATGTCGGGTAGTTTGATGAATGAAGTTTCATTTTTGATTGTGGGATAGGTCGGGTGGAAGGGTGTTGTATTTTAGGTACGTATAGATTTTTTCATAGAGGGAAGTGTCAGCCTTGGCTAGATGGTAGATAACTTGGGATTCAAGATTGTCATAGGATGGGTTGAACAATTGTTCCACCATGAACTCGTAATGGGCTTGTTTCTCTGGAATCTGCAAGAGAGAAGAAATGGTCTCCATGGCATCAAAAACTTTGTTGTTCTTTCGAGGAATTTGCTCAAATATTATTTCCACAAAGCACTTTTTGAAGTCATCAACCATTATTTTATAAGGCATCAACTTATCTTCCTTTGTTTGATAGTCATCATTTACCTGATTAATGACCAATTGTGAATCCCCATAGACATGTAACTCTGTGATCTTCCATTCGACTGCTACTTTGATTCCAATGATCAAGGCTTCGTATTCAGCTATGTTGTTGGTGAAAGGGAACATCAGTTTATAGGACTTGGGAATGGTATGTCCTTGTGGTGATATAAACAAGATTCCTGCTCCCGATCCATGTTGTGTATAAGAGCCATCAAAGTACAAGACCCATTGTTGTGTGGACACTATTAAGACATCGACATCTGGAAACTCAATGTTCATTGGATGATTGTATTGCAATGGTGCTTTAGCTAACTGATCTGCGATTTCTTGTCCTTTGATTGCTTTCCTATCAACATATTGGATGTAAAATTCACTCAAAATCATGACCCACTTAGCTAGTCTTCCAGTTAGATTAGCTTTACTAAGAAGGTATTTCAGTGGATCTATCTTGGCTATTAACTTGATGGTATGAGTTAGCATGTAGTGTCGTAATTGTTGGGTAGTGAACACTACTTCTAGACAAGCCTTTTCAATGAAGGTATAATTGATCTCATAGCCATTTAAGGTTTTGCTGATATAATAAATTTCCCTTTCTTTTCCTATTGAATCCTCTTACACTAACAAGGCTCCCAATGATATCTCAGATGTTGCTATGTACAATAAAAGTGGCTTTCCTTCTACTGGTGGTATTAATACAAGTGGACTCATCAGATATTGTTTCAATTGGTTGAAGTCCCCTTCGCATTTCTCATCCCATTGGAAAGATACATTCTTATGTAGCAAGTGAGTGAACGAATGGGTCTTGACTACTAGTTGTGAGATAATTTTTTGGATTGATTGGAATCTCCCTTGCAAAGATCGTAGCTGATTGATGTTCTTGGGTGGTGGCATCTCCATGATGACTTTAACCTTTGCAGGATCTACCTCAATACCATTTTCTAAAACTATATATCCCAAGAGTTTGGCTAAAGTCACCCCAAACACACATTTCTTTGGGTTCACTTGTACATTAAACTTTTCTAGTCTGGTAAATATTTTATCTAGGATCTCTAAGTGTCCTTCCCTAGTGTATGACTTGGCTAATAGATTGTCCACATCGTTTTCCATGAAGGTGTGCATCATATCATGAAAGATTGTCTTCATGGCACACTGATAAGTGGATCCCGCATTCTTCAACCTGAATGGCATGACATTCCAACAAAATGTCCCCCATGGGCATGTAAAGGTTGTCTTATCTTGATCTTTAGGTGCAATTTTGATTTGATTATAGCTGAAAAAACCATCCATGAGTGACAACATGCCATTCCCTACTGTCAGGTCCACAATGATGTCAATATTAAGTAGGGGAAAATCATCTTTTGGGAAAGCCTTATTGAGATCCCTGAAATTTGTGCATTCCTGATGCTCTTGTCTAGTTTGGAAATAGGTACGATGTTGGATATCCACTCGACATAGTCAATTGGTCTAATGAATCCAGCATCCAATAAATTCTTCAGTTATGCTTTTACCAATATGGCAATATGTGGATGCATTTTCCTTAACTTCTGTTTGAATGGTTTTACTCTTGTTGGTAGTGATAAGTGGTGCATGATGAGTTTGGGATCACTCCCTGGCATGTCGGCATATGACCAAGCAAAATTGACTTGTCTTTTTGTGAAGAATTTGATGAAATTCAATTTTTCTTGATCTGTCAAGGATTTTGCTAGATGGATAGTCTTTACTATTTCTTCATTGCTGATATTGATAGACTGAGTAGGTTTAACAATACTTTAGATCATTCCTGAAAGTGTTCAAGGAGTTTGTCAAATCTTCCATCCTTCAACACCTCAGAGAGGTTTTCGTCGTCAGATACACTCTTTATTTTTACTTTTTCTAGATCTGATACTGCCATTAAATGGTTTTCACCATTAGATATATTCCTTGTATTATTCATTTTGTAGCTAGAAAATTTGACACTCTCCTTGTTGGAAGCTTTGCTACGATGTTCAATGGTGGAATCTGTTTCGGGATTGGTAGAAAAGAGGAAGTTGAAAATGGCCTCATCATTTGAAAAGATGGGGATATTAGATGGCTCAGTTTGATCCCAATCTATGAGTTCAAGATGGACTAGGGGTAAGGGATCATTGGATTGGTTAAGGTCAGATGCAATAAAGGTCTCAATGGTAATGTCTTCATATTTTCCAATAGCGAAGTCAATGTCTATAAGGTAACTCTCCTCTGATTATCTATTTCGCTTTGAGTCTGGTCATCTTCGCTGGAATCATCAATATATTGTGATCCTATTTCAACTGGTCTGTAACTTGAATTTTGACCTCCTCACATATGGGTGTATACTTTTGTACCACATCAATGTCCTTGTCATGACAAGAATCTTCAGATAGGGAATCCCACTCATATTCATTTGAATTAGTTTCATGATCATCACTAGCTTGTAGTTGTAGGATTCTTTCAAAAAATTGCAGTCTGGTTTCTTGTCTGGATTCTTCTCTATACCCTAATCCTATTTTATCCTTGGATTGCATTGTGATAGGTTGTATCGGTTCTATGATTCCTTCTTTCCTTTTACCAATAGGACCCTTTCCCTCGTATCCCATCTTTTCCAAGATTGTCTTTCCTTTGCCATACTACTCTGTTTGTACACTTAAGGTGGATGCTTGTGATGATTCTTCGTCTTTATATAACCAATTTAAAACCTCTTTTTCATCTGAATCATCCACTAATGTGCCTGCTCTTACAAAGGTGCCGTCAAATAGTGTGGTTGGTTGTGATGATTGTTGTCTTGATGTTGATGGCTGCCCATGTGATCTAGGAGAAGAGGAAAGTTGTGATAAATATAAGGATTGCTCAAATGAGTATTCCCCCATGCCTTTTTATTTTAATTCTATCTTGGCCACTTGTTTTGACAAGGACTTAAGTTGACTTTCTTGATCTTGTGGAGTAGAATTACCAATACCTTTTTCTTTTGATTGATCCTTTATCTCGGGATGGTTTGATGAAGAATTTGATGTAATTTCTTTACTTGAGGGAGTGTAATCACCAATACCCTTATCCTTTGATTGGTCCTTTTTCTCAACCCACTTTGACAATGCATTTAGTGGTTTCCCATTATTTGATGAACCATGAGTTGGAGCTTCCTTGTTGTGTGGTACAAAATCATCTTGGGTAGTCTTGGGGGTGTTACAATATTGGGGGTTGTTTGAGTCAGTTGCAATGGTGATTTCCTTCCCATTGAAAGGGAAATTCAAACATTGGTGATATGTGGATGACACTGCTTGCATGCCATGAATCCAAGGCCTTCCCAAGAGTATGTTGTATGTTAACTCTTTTTCCAACACTTGGCATACTATATCTCTAATAACTGGTCCCACTTGAATAGGTAACACTATCAAACCTTATGAAGATCTCTCCTCGTCATCATATGCTTTTATTGTGATTTTCCTTCTAGGATCAATAACATTTTTTGAATAGCATAGTGCATAGACAAGTTTCAAAGTACAGATATTTAGGCCAACTCCTCCATCTATTAGGACATGCTTAATGCGGTGTTTGTGGATTAAGACCTCAATGTGGAGAGCAATGTTGTGCGGATGGTTAATAGATACATCATCGTGTTCAAAAAATGATTAGTGTGGTGCAGTCAAATATCCCACCATAGTCTAGAATTGGAAAACCTCTAGATTGTTCGGTACTGTGGTGGCGACTAGAGCTTGTTCCAAGATTTCCTTGTGAGTGGGTGAAATCTTGAGAAGTTCTAGTATGGATATTTGGGCGGGTATTTTCTACAACTAATCGACTATGTTATATTGGGTTGCAGGGATAGCAGTAGTTGCTTTGGACATGGAAGGGGTAGCTCCTTTCAATGTTACCTTGGCTTGTCCTCGTGTGATCACATTGATGGGTGTGTTGTCTTATTTCTCTCTGATTTTGATAGCATTAATTTGATGTGAGGTAGTGTCACCATCATGGTGATGATTTTCAATTGCAATGATGTTTTTTTCATGTTCAATGGTGTTGTCATTTGTTGGGTTATCATTTGCAATAAGATCTAATTTTCCATGGGTTTGATCATCAACCACTTCGATGTGTAGAATGGTGGTGTCATGGACATAGTTTATGTTTTTTCCTTTGGTATTTAAAGAAGAAGATTCCCCTTTTTCATAGTTGGCTAGAGGGTTCTTGAATGCCCCATGATCATTTTTTGTTTGGGGTCCTTCTTCAAATATCGTCTTGTTGTCAATTAGATCTTGTATCAAGTGCTTCAACTACATGCAGTTGTTGGTTTTATGTCCTTTGTTGTGATGAAAATCACAGAAATGAGCATCATTCCACCATGGAGGCTTAACTTGTGGTTCCCAATTTCTTTCCTCTGGTAACATTATGACTTTAGCTTCGAGAAGTTCCTTCAATGTTGATTCTAATGATTTCCCTAAAGGGATGAACCTCCTTCGATTTGAGGATGTTCGATATGATGGTGTTCTAGATCTAGCATTACCTTGATTGTTGATTTGGTTGACATTTTGGTTGTTGTTTTGGTTGTTGGGTGGGTTGTTGTTCTGATTAGTTTTGGTGGCAGTTGTGGTTAAGTTAAATACAAGTTTTGAATTTTGGTTTTCAATTGCACCATCGTTGTTTCCCACATTCTTGTTTCATTGCCAAAACTTTGGTTTGTCACCACTATTGTAATTGTTGGAGGAGTTTGATGAGTTGTTTTCATTGTAAATTTTGATGACTCCTCTCTTGACTAAAGCCTCTTCGATTTTAATTTTGTTTTCAATCAATTTTTTGAATGTAGGTGGACATTGTAATTCCAATCTGTAACTCATTTCATCATTAAGGTTGTCAATAAAGATTTCTATCTTTTCTTTTTCAAGTACAAGACGAGAATATCGTGCAAATAACCTTCTCCATTTTTGTAAGAATACAAGGAACGATTCACCCTTCTTTTATTTCAAGTTACAAAGATCTTTCATGGTGATGTCATGTTGAATGTTATAAGAATATTGGGTGATGAACTTGTTGACCAATTCTTCAAAGGTGTTAATTGGTGGTGTGAGTTTGGAGAACCATTCAAGAAATTGTCCACCTAAGCTTCATGGGAATAATCTCATCAAGTATGTTTCTTCATATGCAATTTCAAGGCTCATGGTTCTAAATTCCCTCACATGGCCTATTGGATCGGTTTTGCCATTGTATTTGTCGTACTTAGGAAATTCGCAATGTTTGGGAAAGGGGATCATGTGGATACTTTGATCAAACGGATATGAACAAATTTCTTGGATCAAGTATCGTTTTGAGGTTCCTCTTTGCATATCGAGAATTTGTTGTTGAAGGTTCTTCATTTGGTGAGTTAGGGCAACCACTTGTTTGGTTTCTTTTTTGGGCTGTTTTAGAGGTGCTTTCAATTGATTCACATCAAAGTCTTCAAGCAATTTGACACCTTGTTTAGCTAGCACAAGGAGGCACTTTTTCCCATTTCTTTCAAAAATATTTTCGAAGCACTTGTGGAAGTTGGGATCTTGTTTAGCATGTTGGATATCTTCCTCGGTTATTTCTTCCCCTTTATTGTTGTGGATTCCGTGGAAATGATTCTCTTCAGCTTCCGCCATAGTGTTTTGTATCTCATTGTTTTGAGTTTCAATGTTTTGATTCTCAATGATTGGAGTTTCAATGGTTGGAGTTCCAAGGTTTGGGTCTTCAATGTTTTGATTTTCACGTCCTTTTTCCTTGAGTTTTTGTTTTTGTAACCTTGTTTGAATGGGCATACAAGTGTTATAGTTTTGAATAAACTTTGATCTAAGGTTTTGGAGAAGTACCAAGGATTAAAACTAAGTCAAAATAGAATGACAAAATTCTAATGAGACTAAGTTTGATTTGACTATATAGCTTCGTTTCATGATGAAAGGATGATAAATCCCGATGATGAAACTAGGCTTAATAATCAAAGGTGTGATAAAATTTGGTGATTTTGGCACTTTGAGATGTTAGATCTTGGTTTAGGTTGGAGAATTCCACTTGTAGAGGTCAATTTTAACAAGTTTAGACTCTAAGGTACCTAAGGAATGATTTTGGATTGAAGAAGATTCTGAATTTTTTGTTCAAATTATGAAACAGGGGACAAGTTTAACTCTCAGGTTTTGAATTTAATGGATGTGCTAAAACATATCCTAGATGCACTAGAAAATTTGACAGATGCGCTAAAACAAAGGATATATGCGCCAAAAAATTAAACAGATGCGCTATAAGATTTCCTAAATGTGCTAAAACAGAGGGTCAATGCGCTAGAATATTGCACAAATGCGCTATAAGATTGGGTAAATGCAATGGAAAAATACACATATGAGCTAAAAGATTGACTGTATATGCTGGAACCAAGGACATATGCGCTAGAGTTTCGCACGAATGCTCTATAACAACAGTTGGATGTGCTAAAAGATTCCACAGATGCGCTGAACTGGAAAATGATGTAGTCTCTTGGAAGTTTGTTTTATTTTTCAAATTTTCTAGTTAGAGATTTGGTTGTTTCAATGAATTTTTTTCTGAATCAAGGTTTTACAGTTTCAACATGTGATATTTTTGTTTGAAATTGGTTGAAAAATACATTGGTAAAGACACATCAAGCATGTACAACTTAGGCTGTGTAGGACTATATTTGTTGAATTCCCACTTGGATTTTACTCCAGTTGCGCTTAGTTATAGCGGATGATTAGATGCTTGACCCCACTGGCTCCCCTCCATGACACTCACTTCTACAGGGCAGCCAAACATCAATACCCATGAATCTCCCATGGCATATTTTCCATCTCTACTAAAAGCCGCAAGAATGTGGGATGACTTCAGAACGATCGTTCTTGCACCAACAAATAGAATAAGGATTTTGGTCTTGCTACAACAAAGGGTTCTAGTATAGGGATTCCATTCATGGGGGATCATCCACATGGAAAGAGACCATTTCTGCCCTTCTTGCTAGAACAATCCTCGTGATACTTGAACTTTCCCCAAGTACCCACATTTATATCCCGGTTGGAAGTCGCTTGGGTTTAGCGTGTTACCGGTTGGGTCGTTCCCTTGGGTGATTACTTTTTCCCACAAGGCAGACCCTCTAAGTTTAAAACAAAAGCGAATGGGTATGGCTTTTTGGTCACCCAGTTAGGGGAGAGCATATGCCTACCATTCATCAAGCATGAAAGACATGGTGTTCTTTATCCTTCCTAGTTAAGCTAGATGCCTATTTTAAGCAAAAGAAAGCATTTAAACAACTCTAGCCACTGCATAAATCATTAGTAGTTTGATAAATTTATCTATGACCAGCGTATAAAAGTACCTGCAAGCAAAAAACACAAATCAGTTCTTGAATTTTGCAATTTTAACCCAATGTGCTAAAATAGTCATCACATGCACTAAAACATTAATGTGTTAGAAGAACTAACCAATGCGCTAAAACAACTGCTCAATGAGCTAAAGCAGATACCGAATGCGCTAAAGAAAAGACTGAATGCACTAAAAAACTCCCTAAATGCGCTAGAATATTTGTTGGATGCGTCGGAAGAAAGGTTGGATGCACTGAAACAAAGATTGAATGCGCTGGAAGATTCCTTGGATGCGTCTAAATAGAAGCCGTATGCGCTGAAATATTTCATGATTGCGCAAAAACATCACGTCCAGCTTGTTTACATGAAATTTTCTAGAGAAAATTGTTAGAAATGGGGTATAGCCCCACGTTGGGTGCCATTTTGTGTGTGTGTGAAATGTGGGAATTGTTAGTAAATCAACAAAAACCTTAATGAAATGAATTATATCAAAGATTTGAATCAAATAAACTACTCTATTTTGCAGCTAAACAAATCTTTTAAGAACGTCTCATTGTCCTCTATTCTCAAGGATTTATTAAACCATTTGGCCCTCAGATTTCTATGTGCACTATGGTTGTTAAAATGAGAACTTGAGAAAAGAGATAATATTCAACATGCAAGCCAATTAAGTTTCTACATGAAACTATATAATGAAAATGATAATGGATACTATGATGAATGGATAATCATGTTAGATTATAGAATGTAAATGATATGATATGAAGCTAAGATGATTCTACGTATGCTCAAATGCTAACTATGAATATGCTAATCTAAAATGCAACTATGATGCAAAGGATGACATAAATTGCAACTATGAAGCAAAGTGTGATTCTAAGATGTAACTACAAAACAAAACATGATATGAAATGTAACTATAAGACTCCAAAATGCTCCAATGCTGAAACGATTTTCCTGCGTGATAACTCTACTCAAATGTGGATGCAAAATACAATGGCAAAGGGTTGTATTTATAGGCTTTTCCAAGCATCTTCTGATGTGGAAACAATCGACGGTCCAGATTCAAACAAGAGGGATGAACGGTGGAGATGGAGAGAATCAAGAAGGTGTTCCCTTGACCAAAGAAAACATGCCAAATGGATGAAGGAATCCCTTGACCAAAGACAACATGCCAAATTGATGGAGGAATCAAGTGTGTGAGAAAAAGACCATGTGTTTGAAAGTTTGTTGAAGATAATTCTAATTAAAAATTAGAATTATTTAATTTCATGTGACCTTGGTGAGGTGGCATGAAAATTTGTAGACATGTGCTTGAATTCCTAATCGAGGATTAGTGAAACTTAATTAAATAAAACAAACTTATGAAATTTGTTTATTTAATTAAATTAGAAGAATATGATTTTAGATTTGGAGAATTAGAAAATATGAACAATATAAATAAATTGAGAATTTATTTATACGTAGTCAAAATATTAATTAAATAACTAGTATTTAATTAATTAAATGTCATGACTGATTTTAGGTGTATACAGTATCCATGACAAACTTTTAATTAATACACACTTTGAGTACCAATAATCAAAGATTTGGAGTAACTAAATCTTGTTTTAGGATGAAGTTTATTTTTAAGATAAGATAAATTTGTTGGGGAATTTTACTATAGTTGATAGTGTCAATAAATCCCATCAACAAATTGACGTTAGAATGAGGGGTGAATATGATAGAGTTATATTGATATTATGAGCTTTCAAGTTGCCAATTCGAGATAAGTTAGATCTCTAAAAAAAATTAAAAAAAAATTAAAAAAAAATTCAATAGAAAATTAATGGTGTGAAAGTCATAATGACTTATTTAAAAAAAAACTCTAGGTAGACATCCCTCTTTTTCAAGAAAGTTTGAATGAAAAATTATATCCACAAAATTTATCTCATTTTGCCTCACCAAGAGAGTCTAGGGTACATGATATAGCTAAACATGGTGAAATGTATCATTTGACCTTTTTAAGAAGGTTAGATTTAGCTTTTAAAGGACTAATTCCACACTTGAAAACATATAAACCTGAGGTTAGCCAAGAAAATGAAGAAAGTCTACAACAAGAAGATGTGGCATTGAGGGATATATTGTCTAGAAGATACATCAATTGGGATATCTTTTGAAGACACATGTAAAGATGATCCATACCAACTATTTTACCTCCAATTTTCTCTTGAAGGTTGCAAAGATGATATGCATATGGGTAAGAGTGAAACCAGATGAAATTTAATGTAGGGATGAGTCACTTTATGGTTTCTCAAAAGGACAAATTCCTTATTTTTAGTCATTGAACAACACATATAAGAGGGAAATATTGAATCATAATAGGGAGAAAAGGGGAGAAAAGGTGTAATTGTAAATTTTGAAACATTAAGTAATTCAATTGAAAGTGTAAATTAACAAGAAAATGCTTGTCAAATGGATAATTTGTGGACCAATTTTAATCACAAGGTTGTTCAAAATTCTTTATTTTAAACAATTTATTTTTTTAAAGTAGATGATCAAATACATGATTTTTGTAGTCTAGTATATCATGATAATTAGTCATGCAATATTTGTACTACTTTCTTGGATACTTTTCAAGTTAATTAAAGTAAGCTAATTGAAGAGAAAATAGTGAAAATAAAAGAAATCAATGAAGAAGATCTAGATATATAAATGGAAGAAATTTAGGAGGAATTATTGCTACTATACATGATCATGCATATCTCAATACCAACCAAAATTTGAAACATGAAATTTTGTTCATCTTGTAGATGACATTTCTATACTACATTTGAATAAATTGAAAAAGAAAAATTCATGTAAATATCATGTTTTGATCACTCAATCATGACTAATGTGTTTAATAATAATAAGCCTCATATAAATGATCCTGATATGCATTTAAATAGGGAAGATATATGTAAATTTACCATGTCAAATACATAATAATTTGGAAAAAGGTGAAAATTTCCATGTTGTAGAAGTAAAAAAATATTAAATTTGATTTTTACAATGAATTACTAAAATTGATAGATTTTATTGGAATTTACATGTAATTCATACATGAGGGAAGATATATCATGAGTTGAGGCCTCCCAGAAATGAAAAATTATTGGATGTTGAACCAATTGATGATAAATATACATTCTCAATTAAAAGAAATGCAAACCAAGTCGTATCTCCCATTTTTTCATTAAATTTTAATACTTATGAGTTTGATTATGGATATTGAAGAAAGAAAAATGTATGCATATGGATTAATCATGAATATAATTTGAATTACCTTAATTATTTTTTTTTCATGACTGGTATTTTAGATATGATATTAGTGTAATGTTTGAATAGAGGGATGGATTCAATATAGACTTATGACCATGTTTAAGAGCATAATAATTGAAAAATACTAAAGAATAATTAAAATAGGGTGTAAATATTAGTGATCATGAACTTTATTTGTTCAAAAATTGCTTTATACATTGATATTTTAAGTTTTCTTGTTTGTTATTTTCTAGATTAATTGTTATTTATTTGTTCAAAAATTGCTTTATACATTGATATTTTAAGTTTTCTTGTTTGTTATTTTCTAGATTAGTTGTATTTTTATCTTCATTTTTATCTTTTTTTTGACTCAAGATCTTTATTTTAGTAGGATACCTAAATAAAAGGAAAGAATGGTAAATTACAAGGTGATTTTTCTTTAAGTATTCATTATTAGGAAAATAGTGTCTCAACCATGCAATTACACAAGGTTACTTTTCATAGTATGTTTACATTTGAGAATGGATTGATGCAAAATTTTCTCCAAAGCTTCGAGTTGGCTAAATAAGCATGTTCATAAAGTTTCATCACAAGATCATGTCTAGATTTGAAGATATTGAAATTTTATTTTTCAAAGTTTCAAAGTCCATTTTGAAGCTCTTAGAGGCAATTTTTGGGCCTGAAAGTAGTTGTAACCAACATAGCAGGTTATAGCTTGATAGAGCACTTCAAAAATATTTTCAACGGTTCAAATGTTTCGTCAATCAGACACCCAAATTGAAATTTATGGCCTCCAAAATTCAGGTCTCCTAAAATAGAGATATAAAAATGTGGACATATAAATGAGTTGTAAAGGGGGAGTTACATGAGGTGGTGTATGTTTAGATACATCATAGGCATATGTTATTAGAGATAAGGATGGGAACCACTTTCTAGGTGGTTTTAGCTTGAAAGGTTTTGTAATATTGTTTGATGGTTTCATGTATTGTATCTCCTATATATTAGGTGCATGAGATGGAGGTTGCGTGAAAAAGTTTTATAGTTGTTGAGTTGCTTTTGGATCTCTGGTTGGTGATACTCATGTGAGAAATCTTGCTCTATAAGTATATTGTAATCTTGTTGATTTTTGATTAATATATTGGATGGATTTTGGACTATGGGGTTTTTCTCCCAAAAGGGTTTTCCCCATGTAATCATTATGTTGTGGTATGAATGCTATTTATGTTTAAGTTTTTGTAACTGTTCAAATCTTTGTTTTTTACACAAACCTCCTCTCAATATTAGTGTAGGAAGTTGTTCCACTACCTTAGATTCCTTACATTTATTTAATAAATGATACTCATAGTATAGGTTTATAGTTTGGTTATTGATGCTAGTTACATATTTGTGCCCCATGAAACCTATTTCAATTCTTGTATACATCCTAAACATATTGAAACCTTATTATGGATGATGAAAATGTGAATTGTATAAAATAGTAACAATACAATGAAAGTACCCAATTCACACTTCAACAATCACTCAATAAAGCTCAAAATCTTGGCTCAAAATTAAACAACAAACCAAGTCATCATAGCAAAGACCTTGATTTACTCCATTGTTGGTTGCTCTTCAAAGTAACATAACCATAAAAGCACAATGATGATATGATAGCAACGATAGGGATAAATTATAAAAAATAAATGATACTTATGCTTCATAATGCTTGATAGATAGTGCTTGATAATGCTCTTGATAGAGATAATGCTCAATAGTGCTCTTGATCATAATGTTCTCTAGGGGATATAAATGAATGAAGGTATTATATTTATATGCTTCACTTGATATTGATCAATGGTGGAGATTAATTAGAAAGGTTAATGGATAGGAAAAATCAAGATAGGTAGGAGCTAAATTTAAATATTGATAAAGGAGGGAAAGTTACAAGAATTAATTAAGTAAATTTATTTAATGCATAAGAGTGTAGTTGGAGAAATAAATAAATATTAATTTATTTATTTTAGAGGAAAAGATTTAATTTATTTAATTTAAAAGAGAAGTAAAGATTAAGATAATTAAACAATTAAAATTATTTAATTATAAAGGGATAAATATTAGCTTAATTAAATAATTAGAAATTATTTAATTAATATCAATAAAATAATTGATGAGGATAATGATGAAATGATAAGATGAAAATGTATTAGTCAATTTTAGGCTTCTATATTTTGTCTCTCTTTGATACAATACATTTTACAGTGTTGTTTCAAAGAAATAATGATCGTGATATGCCCCAGTGTGCCCCAATGGACCAAGGGATGGAGGTATGGTGCCCCCTCTTAGAGACCAACTAGAGAAAATAATGTTTTGGTTAGGCTCATGACGAGAAGGATAGGCTAGGTTACACATGAGAGGATTTATAAAGAATCCATAAAAGAAACTAGGGTAGGAAAGAAATAATTGAAGAGGGTTGGGGATGAAACCCTAGGGCTAAGAGGGATAGATATAGGGTTGGGAAGGTCAAAAGAGCTCATTTACACTCTCACACTCTTGAAAATATAGAGCCTCAAAAGCATCCTAGAGTGAAGTAGTTGGTGAGATGGTGGGAATTTTGAGGGAAATTCACTGAGCCAAGCATGTGTGGGTCTTTGAGTGACCAACTGATGCAAGACCAATGGCGAGTGCCTATCCATGGGGTCTTTAGGGATAGATTTATGTGCACTTATTAGGCCTAGAATTAGGTTAGATCAAAAGTGAAATTGTAGGTTATAGCTACATAAATGACACAATATTACATAATTGATAGGTAGTGCTGCAAAATTGATGCACAACTATGCATTTACAAGGAAATGCAGAGCAATTGACTTTCTCCACAATTGATGAATATAACTATGCAAATGCATGATAGGGTGCAAAGAAGTTTCCTTACTATAAGAAACCAAGATATTTGATCAGGAGGATGAAACACATTATTGAGTGGTACATGCTCGAACATGTACATAGATAGTTTGATCAGAGGTAGGGGTGTTGATAGGAAAGGTGGTGTTTTTCCAAACCTAGATAGAGGTGGAAGACTAGAGGTTGATGATTTATCCTAATACAATGATTAGATAGTTGGAGGCATTAACACCCATGCATTGGGAGTTACATGTATATGTGGTTAATGTGGGAACTACCACAAAGTATGATGCATGGTGGGATAGACATATGCCTACCAAATTAATATGGCCATGATAGAGTGGGCCAATCACAAGCAGGAGTTGGGCAAGGATGATGGGTGAGGTAGCGAAGATTGCCAGTTGTAGTGGTAGAGGGAGGTAGAGGGGATAGAGATGGGGATGGGTATGATAGAGGTAGAGGAGATGACAAATGGGGAGATTTTGGAGACATGGGGGTGGAGGATGGGGATCCCAACAAGTGGGTTAGTTGTAGGTACATGCATAGATACTAGCATAGGCATAGGGAGGAGGACAAAAGGAGGAGACTTAGGTGTAGGTATCCACAACATTATTTTAATGAGATGAGGATCATAAATAGAGGGTGAGGGAAAGGGTGAATAGGGATCAGGCCTAGGTTAGGAGGGATAGCCTCTAGACACAAGTGATGTAGCTAATAACAAAGAGGGGATATAGATTTAACTAGTCTAGGTACAAATGCAACTATCACAAGTAGAAGCTCAACTAGCACAAGTCATAGGAGGGATGGACTCTAAGAGGACCCAAAGGTAGCAAGAGGAGGACATAATGGGGCTACCTACTAAAATGTATGGGAAATGGATCCCTTTTTGTTTTTGGCCATAGGGTTTGACACCTTTCCCAAATTTCATTAAATAGGGGGTAGTATGAAGAGGAGGTGTGATGAATTGAAAATGCAAGGATGGAATGAAGGTTGATGGATTTGGAAAAGGTATGAGATTGGATTATAGCTTGAAAGGTGAGTCAACCAACCCTTAACCAAATCTAGAAATGTCCTAATGATGAAATGCAATGATCTAACTATGTAAATAATGCAATTTATTGTTCTAATGCAAATGCAAAAAGTACAAAAGTTCACAAACAATTTTAGACAACAGAAATGAGCAAAGCAGGATACCATGCACTGCGGTTCAATTTTGGGGTAGAAAATAGAGGACAAAAATGCTCAGGGTGTGAGTGTCTTTGAATTCTTTTTCTGGATCTATTTTTGGGGTCCTCTAGTGTTAGATCTAAGCTTCAGAATTCTACCTTTGGATCTGTTGGAACACTTTTGAATATTTTTGTAATTGAGTTTTTGTGACTTGACAATATGTATGATAATAAATGCAACAATATTGATTTGAATTCTAGATCCTTTCAATATCCTTCAAACTTGAGATCTGCACATTCACAAAGAGAAAAAATGTTAGTCCATTTTAGGGGCTTGCCTCAATCAAACCCTGTGTAAGCTTTTCCACTTCCACAATGAAAAATGTCAATGATAAATGGATAAATGATAGGAAAGAATGATGAAATCACAAAGTGTTACAAATCGCCACCCTTCAATGGCTTCCTTGATGGACTTAAGTCATGCACATCACCTTGAGGTCTTGATCTTGCTTGCTTGATTTTCTTGAATGCTTGAATTCTTTAGACTTACAAAGTGTTGGCCTTCATAAAATAATGATAACATAAACACACACAAACTCACATAGAATTCAACATGATGTTAGGATCTTGAATTGTTGAAATAAAGCTTTGAAAATGTTGCTCTTGATCATAAGTTTTCCAATTATTTATTGCTTATCTCGTACTAGATTTGAAATGATACAATAACTAGGTATTTATAGGTATTTATTCAATTTCCCAAAAATTGAATCCCGATAGCCAACTTTAGACAATTGAATTACAAATATTAAATTACCGACACTGACATATTTGAATTTGGTTCCAAAATAGGGGGACACTCATGCCTAGGGAGTGAGTGTCCTTGCCTTGTTTTTTAAGATTTTAGGTGTCAGGGGCAAGGTTTTAGATAGATGCAATTGATTCTTGGTTGCAATTCCTTAGAAATTACCAAAAATATTCCATAAAATGTATAATTTAGGAAATTAAATACTCAATTAGGTCCAATAATTTAAGGAGGGGCCAAACATAAGGTGAAATTGTCATGGGTGACAATTTACAACACTACATTTAGCTCCCACTTTAGTGAGAGTATGAACTTATGCTTAGACTCACACTAAAGTAGAGAAATATATGTCAAGAGGGGTTCAAATGCAAAAATATTGAAGAGATAGGATGACTAAGGATCTAGGGAGATGATCAAGCCCCCAAGATCGAAGATCCCATGGAAAACCAACATAGGCACAAAGGAATACACATGTGTATGAAATACAACAATACATCATACACTAACATACA
The DNA here is from genome assembly GCA_007258455.2 of Sequoia sempervirens. Taxonomy (NCBI): domain Eukaryota; kingdom Viridiplantae; phylum Streptophyta; class Pinopsida; order Cupressales; family Cupressaceae; genus Sequoia; species Sequoia sempervirens. The sequence continues at coordinate 227,939,331 of VDFB02086081.1, read as the reverse complement.
ATGTGAAAGTGAAATTCAAAAAGAGGGTATGGACCAACAAGTTGTATTATGCTAGGACCCATGTACAAAAGGCATCCATGACCAACACAATGGAAAAGTCTAATATTTGCTAGGTGAATCAAAAACCATAAGGCACACGGGCTAGTGAGGACCATTTTTCACTAGGTGATCCCCCAAGACAGGGTAGTGAAATGAGAAACACACTAGGTCTAGTGAGGATCCTTTTTCACTAGGTGTGTACTCATAACCATATCAAGAGTTATACTTCTCGATAACTATGATAAGGTGCTACAAAATGATCAAAATGCTATGCCAACGCTACACTAAGTTTAACACTTGTGAACAAAGTGAAGCAAAAGAAAATGTCAAATGTCGATGTCAATGCACCACTAAGTCCAGCCCTTGTGAACAAAGTGAAGTAAAAGAATTTCAATGTATGCCCCCACTTTAAAGAAATTTCTAAACATCCTGTTGTGAGCAATTACTTTAAAGTAGAAGAATTGAAAATGTCATGCAAAAAAAGATCACAAGAGATTATTTGGAAAGCCCTATGCCAATGATATGTTTTCAAATAAAGCTACATCATAATAAGGGGTTGCTGCCAAATACATTGTGACAAACAACATAGAAATGTAGAGGGATACACAGATCTAGGATCAGTATATGTCTTTGCTACAATGATATTATAGAGATCAAAACTGACATCATTCCCCAAATGCTCATGGAACAATGAACACAATGGAGAAATGACACATAGAGAGAGAAGAAAAATAAACTTTTGGGTCAACATGGAAGATACCTAAATATCTCAATGCCTTGCATCATCCCCAAAAGTAAAACAAAAGACACAAGGAAAGATAAAGTTTATGTCATATAGAAGAATAAAGATACAAATAAAAGAATGCCACAATGGGTTCATTTCCTTTGTATCCTTGTGCCGACAAAGCAACAAGGGTCATCTAAAGAAAAATCATAAACATAAAGACACACCAAACAACACAACACAGGAGATCACATCACGTGTAAGAAAACACAAAGAACACATGAAAAAAAAATGAAGGAGCACCACACGCACGAGATGACCTAAAGTAGTTCATTTGTATCCCAATCTTGCTCATCATATATGGAAGGAAAAGAACTAGCTAAAGGGACTATATCAAGTATTGTACTAGTAGCATCTCTAGGTGAAACATGTGGTGGGTCACTGTCATCAAGAAGAGTATCATGGTTTCCCCCATATAAATTCATTTGCTTTGAAAATAAAACATTATGAGCTCATTATGCACCTCCTCATCAATTTTAGCAATTTCATGACCATCATTCAAATTAATAAAAATTAGAGGTTTTATAACAATTGTATTTGAATTTTCTTGTCTCATTTCTTGTGTTGGTTCCATATCTAATTTTTGTGAAAGTTGTATTTCCTCTTGATTTGTTTCCATAGGTGTTGGTTTATCATGCACCGTTTTGTTCTTTTCTTCCAATTGACAAGCAATAACATGACGTTTGAACCTACACTCCTTAGAATTTTGGTTTCTTCTTGCATGATTTTTAATTTTTAATGTGGTGGGAGCAGGTTTCTCAACTATTGGTTTCTTTTCTTCCCTTAAGGGAGGAACTGAAGGAACCATCGAGGGTTGGGAAACCACTGTCTCTTTAGGTCTATACACTTGTTTTATCTTTGGTGGCACAAAAGGAATCATTTTATTATCTCTTGGTCTCTTATAGGATATGGGTGGTGGGATTGTATCATACTTACCTTCATTTCTTGGAAGGGTCTTGGCTTGAGGCATAGGTTCATCCATAATGGTCGGGGAAGGAGGAACAACCATGGGCCTATCGTTCGTAGTAATATTGCTAAGAGATAACTCTGCTATGCACTTTGCCTTGAAATTTTGATATGACTTGAAAAATAAATCTTCATGAGGCTTTACAGGTTCCATAGGTTGAGGCCAAAATAAATCCAATGAAAAATTCTCATAGGAAGATAAATGATTAAACCTATTATGATGCATTGTAAATATCTCATTTTCAAATGGAAACTTTATGCATTTGTGAATAAATAATGGGATGACATTCATGGAGTGTAGCCATGGGTAGCCTAGCTTCACACAAAACTGTTCTAACAATGGGATGATGGAGAATGAGAAATCCAATTGCTTTGGTCCAATTTTTAGAGGAAGAGTGATTAAACCTATCATAGGCCAAGCAAAACCATTATGAGTTTTTATCCATGCTTTTGATTGTTCATAAGAATCTTGATAAGGCTCTTGCACAAACAAGAACTCCTTAGTCATCACATTCTCTACACATGCGAGATCAATGAGTATTCCTTGTATAGGTTTTTTATTAATTCGACCAACAAAGTAGAGAGGACCATCAAGTACTTCTTTAAGTGCATCACTATTGGTGAAATGAAAACAATGTTGGGCAACTCAGTGGTTTGGCCCTTACAAGGTTGAACATCTATTAGACCAACCATGTGATCTACTTCCTTTTCTTCATTATTATCATCATTCATGTCATCACTCATATCATCATTCTTAACATCACAAGCTTGCACAAAGTTGGATGAATGGTTGGGCATCGAGTTGGTAAAAAATTACAAGTTTTGGTTAGGTGGGGCAATAGAATTATTCCCTTGGTCATTAACACCACCCAACTGGATGTGATTATAATCGATGAGGTCTTGAACTTGATATTTAAGATGCATGCATTTTTCTATATCATGTCCATTTGTGCGATGATATTAACAAAAAGAATTTGGATTGAATTTTGGAGGTAAAGGTTTGGTTGTGTCCACATGTTTAATATGAGGCAATTAGATTAATTTCTTACTTAAGAGTTGAAACATGATTGAATGAAGAGTGAAAGTAGCTGGATGAATTGATTATCTTTTAGTCTAATTGGTATGGAGTTGGACTTATGGCAACAACTTGAGGTTCAATGCGGTTAGTTGTTTGAGGTGTATGAAATTTGATAAAAAAATTAACTTTCTTTTTAATGGTTGATAGTTGTTTAGATGTATGGGTGATTTATCAGTATGGGTCAATGAAGATGCTTCCTCATATTTACTAATCGAATTCTCATATTCATGAAGCATTGTACACAAACTTATAAAGGATGAAAATTTCATTAATAGAACCTTGTCCCTTATGTCATTTTGAAAGTTGTCAATGAACATTCTTTGGATATTTTCCTCAGGAAGAGTTATATTAATTTGTGATAATATCAACTAATAGTGACTTATGAAATCTATAATATTTTCACCTTGTTATTGTTTACATCGCATTAAATCAATTATGTTGATCTTAGGATTAATGTTGAATTGAAAATTATTGAGAAAAGCATCAACAATCTATCATTAAATGAGTGGATTGAATTATTCGACAACGAATAAAACCATTCCAAATCTATGCCTTTTAGTGACTTGGGAAAGAGTTTAGCCAAGATTTTATCCTAAAAAATGAAGTCACTACATAAGGTTGTGTATGCTGATATATGATTGATAGGATCCCCTTTACCGTTGTACTTGTCAAATCGGGGTATCTCTATGTTTTGTGGCATTTGTGCTTTCAATACTTCAAGTGATAATGGGCTCCTTTTGACATATTGTGATGGTTTTCCATTTTGGTTTTGGTTCAAAGTTGAGATTTGTTGTTGGAGTGAGGTGAAATTTTGCAAAAGTTGGTCGACGATGGAATCATTGGTTGACATGTTTTGGGAATGTGGTGAATATGGTGGAATTGTGTATGTGCTAGGTGGGATACTATGTTGCAAATTTATTAGAGTGAATGAAACTTGATGTGTGACATGGGAAGATCCAAAACCATAAGGATTTCTAGTGGAAAATCCTACTGTTGGAATTATATCAATGCTTTGATGTATTGTTGAGGCAATAGTTGGATTTGTGTATGTAGGAATAAAGGCTATGGTTGTAGGGAGGGATACTTGACTTCCTCCTTGACTTTGAGTGTATCCCAAAGCTTGAGCGTAAATAACTATCATAGGTAGACTATCAACTATATGGGCTATGATACAAAAAATATCTAATCCATGATCATCATTAATAATTTTCCTCATGTTTTCAATTATAGAAACCATTGTACTAGTGAAGTATTTAGTACTCACAAAGTCTTGAAGTTTTTCTAGGTCCTTGTCCAGTTTTTTCAAATTGTCTTCAAGAACATGGGAAAACATAGTCTTAGCATCTGTAAAGATAGGTGTTTGTAATGTCATCATTGGCATGGTAGCATTAGGAATAGAGTTCAAAATAGTTTGAGTATTGACAACAATTTTCATGAAAGAGTTAGAAGATTCATGATCCACAACAGATGTAAAACTAGCGCGGGATGCCATAAGTCTAGAACTATGTTTTATTGAAGTATTGGCAATAGGGACACAAGGTTGTGAAACTCATGTAAGTCTCAAAACACTAAGTGTACCCAATATGAATACTATATTGTCAAACAGAGATAACACTATACTCAAAATCAAAATTCAAATAATAAGAGCACACTGAGAACACAAAAATAAAGGTTTGATTCAAAATTCAGTCAAAAACAGCAAGACATAAGTGCCTAGGGCATCTGTGTCTTGGAAAAGGTTTCTAGAGTTTCAAAGTTTGACTATTTAGGGTGTTGTTTGAGGTTCTCAGATCTATATTCAAAAGGTCTGATAGTAAATTGTTTTCCATATTTTTCTAATTTTAGAATTTTGAACTTAATAATTCAAACATGCAACAATGCAGAAAGTAAATGACAGTTTTAAAATGCAAAAAGGGAATTCAGACAACAAAATTCAATAGAGAACACAAAAACAGATCTTTAATTCAAATTTTAGTCAAAAATATCAGGACATAGGCACCTAGGGAATCTATGTCCTAGATAGGGTAATTGGAAATTCAAAGTTTGATTATGCTTGTTATTGTTTAAGGTTCCCAACTCTATGCACAAATAGTTTTAACAATTGTTATCATGGAATCTAGCAGTGCTCAATCCATGGATAACCCCCTATGAAACTTGTCTGTTTCATAGGTTCGTGGTGTTCAAGCATGCAAAATGAGGTCATTTTCAATCCACCTTGATGTGCATTCAAAAATCTCAAACAGTTCGTTTGAGTGTCCTCCCTCATCCGTCTTTTGAAGAGCCTCGAAACAAGCATCTTCGTCCGTGTCCAGCCTTTGGGAGTTGTGAAAATTGTCAAAAATGTCGGAGCGCTAAAAATCAACGCTCCTACATTTTGAATTAGTCATTTTTACACTTTAGGTGTAGGAGCATTGATTTTCAGTGCTCCTACATATTGTTTCTTTTGCAAAAATTGCACAAGCGGTGAAAATCACCGCTTGTGCACTTTATGTCCCACCAAGTCTAATATGCATGAGCGGTATTTTTCATCGCTCTTGCACTTTTTTCGCCACTTAGTCTGCCATATTTAATGCACGATTTAAGTCTATTTATGGTGCCTTTTATAAAATTTTAAAGTGGTTTTAAGATAATCACTCTTCATTAAATCCTTCATTCTTCCATTCCTCCATGTGTTGAGCGACCTCTAAACCACAGTGAACTTGATTTTGAAGATTTCTCAAAGCATCAAGTTAGGGTTTCGATGTATTTCTACTAGGTATGTTGCCATCTTTTTTCATTACGTTTCGCCACCCTTTCATTTTTTGAACATGTCTATAAATATTTTTTTCCATGTCACTCTTACGTTTTTCTTGATTGGGATTTGTATCCTTTCACCCTTCAAATTCGATTCTTCCCTCTTCATTTGTGCCATGTGTTTACATTTTTTATTTTCGCCATGTTCCCTTCTTTTTCGTGCCCTAGGTTTTTAAAGTCTAGTTTGCTTCTCTTTGAAATATTTTTTTTATCTATCTTCCATCTGAGTCATCTTCTCAGAGTGGTGTTTTGGTCTATCTTAACCATTACGTCGAAACCTCCAAATGAACTGAGCGATCATCACTCAAATGTTCGAGCGGTGATTTTCACCGCTCGAACATCAATCATCTTTTTCCATCATTTCTAAGGTGGTGAAAACACCAGCTCATCCATTCTGGATATTTTTACACCAACTCCAAGTGTAGGAGCGGTGAAAATCACCGCTCCTACATGGAGTTCATTTTCTTTCAGATGACAAAGCGCTAAATAAACCCGCTTCTACATTTCACTACTTTTCCAAGTAAGATAAGATGTCAAGGTGCTGATTTTCAGCACCAGTGACACGTTTGGCAATTCTACATGAAGAACATGTAAGGGCATTGATTTTTAGCGCCCTTACATATAGAACTATTTTTCTAAGTGTAGGAGCACTAATTTTTAGCCCTCCTACACATTTGGTAGTTTTTCATCCTAACACTTACAAATCACTCCATTTTCACTCTAGACCCCGTTTCCTCACTCACGCACCATTTTCTGCACATAATTGCTCATTTCATGCTTGCTCCACATTGCTTTCTTGTCTCACGCTTCCCCATGATATAGTTTTTCCTAACGTTTTTTGATTCATCATCCTTGTAGTTTCTCCCCAGATCTTGTCAAGTGATCCTGAAAGTAATATCCCTTGATCCAAATTCTTCTAGATGACAACAAAGAAGCCTCCATCATCTTCTAAGGCTAAGGGAAAAATGAAATACAAGTCCCAAGGTGTCTATCCGCCTACAGTGGTGATCTTGAAGGTGGACGAAATAAAGGACACTGAGGTTGGTCATCAAGACCTTGTAGACTTTGTTAAAAGAACTAAACAAAAGCCCTTGGAAGACAGTTTGAGAGCTATTGTACATATCAATCTGCATCTGGTGTCCACGTTCCTGACATATGATCATCATACAAAATTCATTCTCTAGATTGCATCCCACTACATCCGAGAGAGCAGAAGTGTGATAGATTCCTCCGAACAAGTGATGATGAGGCTCAACCCTGAATTCTTTGACATTATGTTCAGAGTTCCACACATGGAAAGGTACACCGAGATCTCAATGCAACAAGCACAGGAAGTTTATGATGCAGATCCAACCAAGTCTAAAAATTTGACCAATAGCTAATGGTTGAAAACACCTAGGCCTACCATCTCAATATGGCCAGAGGGGATTCAGTGAAGTGTCTTCAAAGAAGATGTCAGGGACATGATTACACTCCTAAGCAGGGTTAAGGGATTGCCTAAATCATCTCATTTTCAGGATTGGATGTATGAATACATTTGGATCATAAGAAGACATAAGGCTCATATTGATTGGGGAACATAAATCAATGACAAAATTCATGAACAACTAATAAACGTGCCAACCAATTTGAAGTTCTATATGACTTCTTATTTGGTGTATGCTGCAGCCGTGATGAGACAGTTCCTAGGTTTATCTACAAAGGAAAACCGACACTCGATGCATGTGTACAAGTATTTCTATCAGCTGAAGCTGAAGGAAAGCCTTCATCATTTTAGGAGGGTCATAGATGCCTTCTTTGCACCTCTCCTTTTTAGTTTTGACCCAACTCTCGAAAAGAAGAGAGTATTTGACAAGGACTACAAAGTGGTGAGTAAGGTCGGGTGTGTATTCTTGCAATTTCCAAATTTCACTTACATGAGGGTAGGTTGCTACACTGGGTGTCCTTACATGTTGCCCAAATATCCCTCACATAAGTGGATACTCATGGAGCTATGTCGATAGCTTATCTCAGTTCACAAGGAATGAATGAGGATTCATAAACCAAGTTTCAAGTTTCCTCTAACGATTGGTAGATATACCATTCAAAGTGTGAAAAAACCCAAATCAGTCTATGCAAAAATGCAGATCATGACAATAAGGACATAAAAATACATATTTGAATTTGATTACCAGAATGTGAATAGGAAGTTGAAAAAGGATCATAGCCACAAGTACTTCTTCGAAGACATATGGGCTGAATGCAGAGATGAAGAGGACATATGGAAAATGGATTACTATAGGATAAGTAGAGCAGATCAAGGATCTTGGTGTTGCTAACCTACTAAAAGGTTTCAAAGATCCTAGTGACATCATGAATGCTATCTATGATGAAAATTAAATTTCTAAGAGACCTTTGCCTGGAATACAATGGTCTAAGAAGGAAAGTGCTTCCATTAGGGAAAGGCTTGCTCCCATATTGGCCAACACTGTAGAATGGTTACACAAGCATGGTTTCTAGATGAAAGCCTTCACGATAGAGTGAGAAGGAGAAGAACTTGGAGCAGAAGCTGACCAACAATAGCAACTCCACACAAAAGACAAGCATGCGACTATTCCCTCTTCTTCTCGAAGAGGCCCTAGAATAAAGTTCACTATTGGAAAGAAGGATACACAGGCATCTCAAGAAGAAGAGACCATGGAATTTGAACCATCTCACTCAAAAGGAAAAGGGCCTGTTTCTGAAGAGGTAGATTCTAAAGAAGAAGAAAATTCAAGCAAAGAATTTGTTGAAGAAGAAGGTTTTGAAGAAGAATCTAATCAGGAAGAAGATTCCGTAAGAGAACAAGAGTCTAAAGATCAAGAAGGTGATCAAGAAGGAGAACAAGAAGGTGATAAATAGGAACTCAGGCATGATGAAGAACAAAATCTATCTCCACATGAGAATGTTGCCGAAGATTTTACCCAAACATCATTGCCCGTAACTTCAAATGTTCCTCACACACCTCCTAATCCTAATACTCCTCCACCTCCTTTTCCCACATCACCTCCTCCCACATCCACAATACCTGTAGTGGACATTTCTCATCCCCCTACAGTGTCAACTGTGCTTGCATCTCCTCCATCAGTTTCAAATACACAAATTGTTGATATTTTGTCAAGCCCTCCATCATCCATTCCCAATTTGTCATCTCCATCCTATGACATCACTTTTGAAGCTGAATTCAATAGGTTCATGAATGAATCCTTGCATGGTCAACTTGGCGTGCAATCTACTAGAGCAGTTATGCCAGATACTACCCCAATTGTCACCATACTAGTCATTTCTATAGAAGTGGTTGTGCCAAAAGAGTTGATAGTCAGTGAAGAAGCTCATACTTCCTCTCTTCCCCCTTGGTTGGTATCTCAAGTATTGAAAAGAAAGAAATAAATGATCTCTCCAGAAGAGCTCTATCTTGAAGAGATAGCCCCTCCAAAAGCCAAGGGGAAGAAAAATTCCAAAGTACATTCCAAACTTCAAGTTGGAAAAACTAGCCATAAGTTGTAGAAATTGGTATACCGCCACAAGAGGAAGGAGATGTAAATATGGAGGACTACATAGTCACTAGAGTCCAGCTCAAAAAAGTAACAAATGAAAGTGCCAAGGAAAATGCACAAGTAGTCCTAGATGTGTTGACAGGAAGGCTTGAGAAAATGGAACAAGCCCAAGATGTGTACAAGCAATAGACCGAGCATTATGCCACTGTTTTGAGGAGACTTGTAGGATCTTCAAGCAATGCACAACCTTTGGCAATGATAAGCGTTGAGGACCCAACTGTGAAAAAGGCAGAGAAGTTTTCCTCCAAAGGCAAAGTGTTATATGATTTCATTGATGAAATTGTAGAACATGGTTCACAGATTATAATTGCTGCAGATGAGAAAGCCACCCAAATAGCCAAGCTCAAAACAGAGCTTGATAAAGAAGAAAATGTTCTTCCCAAGAGCGCAAAGAAATGTTGGAAATGTGTGCCTCAATCCCATAGGCTGAAACCTCTAAGAGAGCAAATTCACTGTGACATTATTCATGTCTGTCCGACTAGCTATTCTGAATCCTTTTGAAATGTTCATGTCGCCGAGATAGAGTTGATGTCTTGCCGAATGAAGTCTATCACTGTGACCTATTGTGTTCGGTGTGACCTTTTGTCGAGTGGAGACCTCTGGCTGATAGAATGCTCTTATCAAGGGCGTCGGGGAGACTCATAGCGATCGGGGGCTTCGAGGTGACTTGAACACTATAAGGAAAATCAGATGCGGAAATAATTCTCCTAATGTCAATACCTCAGAGAAGAATGTAGATATACTTTTAATTTTTCAATTACAGTTCAACTAAGATGCACTATGAAGTAAATAGCAAAAACAAAGTATTTGACAATCACACAGGAACACCAGATATATGTGGGAAAACCCTTACGGGAGAAAAACCCACCACACCAAGAGAAATCACTTTGTATTACAATAATGGAAATTACATACAAATATCAGACTTATCTTTTTGGTGTCTGTTTACAACAGCATTCACCATGATTAATCTTGTACAAGAACCTTCAAGTTACAATCACTACAGATTAGATTATATTTACTGATCATACAACCACACAACAATCCGTCGATGCAACCAACCGATCACAATCTACAATCATAGAGTATATCCATGTTGTTCCATGTCCGTCGAGCTTCCTCACAGAACAGTCACAACGAACTGTCTCCCAACGGTTCCAATTCGGCTCCTCTGATTGGCCGAATACCAGCCACGTAGATAGTCATCGTTCGGTCAGAATAAACCAACTTTGTTGGCATCTCGGTGAGACACTAACAGTGTCTCGCCGATGCCACAAAGTCTTCATATCGATGTCACCAAGAGTCATTTCCATCGGCAAGAGGTTTCACCGAGCTTACAACTAGTATCGGTTTTAGTTTTCCTTTCGGCAAGACTATCGCTCTCGCCAAGACATCCCAATGAGCCTTCATGTGTTACACCGAAGCACTAAATAGTCGTCGAGACCTATCACTTTCGCTAGGACATCATAGCAAGGTCCAAAAAGTCTCATAGGTGTTAGTTTACCATTCGGAAAGAGTATCATTCTTCGCCAGGACCTCACACCAAGTTATTCAGGTTATACTGAAGTCACATGTTATGCCGAGCTCCAATCATCAGTCGGCAAGACTTAACACCTTCACCAAGAGTTCTTATCGAACACATATATGTTACACCGATGACCACCATTTGCCAAGACCTATACCAAAGACTTTACTTTGAGGTCTTTAAGTTATACCGGGACCACCACTCATCGCCAGGAGTCACACCGAGAGAAAACTTTAACATCGGAAAGACATTAACACTTTGCCCAGACTTCATAACGAAACCTTAGTGTTATATCGATGACTCTCGAGTGTGTCCACGTTGGCATGACTTTCATCTATCGCTAAGACCTCACACCGGGAACTTTATGTTAATGCAAAGACATCATATGTATTCCTGTCGGCGAGACATTCATAGTTCATTGGGACTTCTTCCCGAGTGTTGAAGTCACTTCGAAACCCCTGGTCGCTATGAGTCTCCCCGACGCCCGATTGAATGGCCTGTCGGCTAGAGGTCTCCACGCGGTGAGAGGTTACAATGATCACTTCTTGTCACAGCGATAGACTCCATAGTGAAAACTTTTGGTGAGACAAAAGCTAGGTCATAGCGACCTGTACAAAACATGATGTTCCAAACTGCTAGTCGGCCAGACATGATGGATGTCATACCGACTTGGCTCCAATGGAGGTTTTAGCCTGTGATGATTGAGGCATACTTTTCCAACAAACACTTGGGAAGAAGTCTCCGCGATGAAGAGAGGTCTCGCCGATAGGGAAAATCTTGTAGTCATCGGTGTAACACACTTGGCTCGATAAGAAGTCTTACCGATGTGTGATGTCTTGCCGAACGATTTTGCATTGAAGTCATCGGGATAACTAAAGGGGTCTCGGTGTGAAGTCTCAGTGATGAATGATAGTCTTGCTGACTGCTGATCACTTCGGAGAAAGTCTTAGAGCTCGGTGTGATGTCTTGGCGAAAGACGATAGTCTCGCCGATGTAAATTCTACTGTCTATGTGACTTCGGAGCTTCAGTATGAAGTCTCACCAAAAGCGATAAGTATTGCTGACTGTTGAACATCTCGGTATAACATAAAGGCTCGCTATGAGGTCTTGGCGACATGGCGAAGTCTTAGCGATAGCTCTCTAGACTTGATGTAACATCTTGGCGATAAGGATGACTCTTGGCGACATCGATTGTTAAGTCTTGTGGCATCGGGGAGACACGGTTAGTGTCTCACCAACATGCCAACACAGGTTGATCACTTTGACCTAGAGAAGACCATCCTACGTGGTGAATCAATGGCCAATTAGAGGAGCCAAATGGGAACCATTGGAAGACAGTTCATTGTGGCAGTTTTGAGAGGAAGCTCGACTAATAGGAACAACATGAATATATTCTGTAGTAGCAGATGATGTCTGGTTCAATGGATCGATGTATTGCTATGTGATTGTATGATCAGTGGATGAATTCTATTATGTGAAGACTATAACGTGAATGTTCTATAACAAGGTTGTTCATGGTGAATGCTACTGTAAACTGACATCAGAAAGATAAGTCAAAACTTTGTTTGTAATCTTTATTACTGTAATACAAAGTGACTTCTCTTGGTGTGGTGGGTTTTTCTCCCGTAAGGGTTTTCCCACGTATATCTGGTGTTCATATGTGTTTGTCAAATACTCTATTTCTGTTATCTCTTTCATGTGCATTTTAATTGAACTGTAATTGTAAAATTTAAAAGTTATCTCTACATTTTTCCCTGAGTTTTTGACGTTAGGAGAGTTGTTTCCGCATCTAGCTTTCCTTACAAGTGGTATCAGAGCCTGGCCAGTTGTGTTATCCTTGTGGGTACGTTGGGTTTTTTATGTCAATTCTGTTCAGTGGGAGTCTTGTAGAAGTTTGTCAAGTTCTAATTATAGATTAAGATGGCAAGCACGTCAGGAAAGATTGAAATAGAGAAGTTCAATGGAAACAATTTTGAGTTGTGGAAACTTAAGATGGAAGATCTATTGGTTGATCATGATCTTTGGATTGCTGTGTCTGGAGTGAAGCCTACATGCATGAAGCAAGAAGATTGGGACCTTGCGATAGAAATTCTAAGGTATTGCACTGTTTGGCAGACTTCGTTCTTCTCAATGTGCATGAAGAGAAGACTACATCTTCTTTGTGGAAGAGACTGGCATCTATTTATCAAGGGAAGTCCTTGGTGAATAAATTGTTCCTGAGGAAGAAGTTGTACACTTTAAGAATGCAGGAAGGAGGTTCTATAGCTGATCATTTGAACGCATTCAACATGCTGATTGCACAGTTAACTTCTGTTGGTGTAAAGATTGATGAAGAGGATCACTGTATTCTGATATTATGTTCTTTGCTAGATTCATGGGATCACCTTGTGATGGCTATTGGGAGTACAACATTTAGTTTCAAGATGGAAGATGTTGTTGCTTCTTTGTTATTAGAAGAAATGAGAAGGAAATCTTCTGAGATGGCAAAGGAGTCCCTTACTGTTAGAGGAAGGTCGAAAGAGAAAGGCAAGAAGGATAAGAAATCTAAATCAAAATTAGAGGGGAGATCAAAGTCTCCTGGAAAGAAGTCCAAGGTGAAGTGTTAAAACTATGGGCAACTTGGTCATGTCCGAAAGGATTGTAAAGAGGAGGAGAAGAAGAAGAAGAAGTATTCTTCTAACAATGATTCTTCTCATAGTGATGCAGACGCCTTCGTTGCAGCCTTGGCTACGCAGGCATCAGATGATGTCTAGCTGATTGATTCTGGAGCATCTTTCCACATGACATCTCATAGAGATTGGTTCACGAAGTATGAAGAATACGATGGTGGAAAGGTGTACTTGGCAAGTGATTCAACTTTGGAAATTGTTGGCCGTGGAAGAGTCAGAATCCAATTCCCTAATGGCAGAGCGAAGGGAATCAATAATGTAATGAATATACCAGGTCTGGCTCGAAACTTACTTTCTGTAAGTATGCTAAATGATATTGGAGTGCAAGTCACGTTCTCTGGAAATGGTTGCAAGATGACTAGAGGCTCAATGGTGCTAGCAAGGGGTGCTCGTATTGGTACCTTGTACAAGCTGGACAAGCTGGATGCACATGTTG
>VDFB02086081.1:227901227-227923540 GCA_007258455.2 Sequoia sempervirens | reverse complement strand
CCATGATTTTTAGTAGTTTTGTTGTGCTCTGGAGGTGCCTGTGAGATCTTCGTCAAGTGGGAGATTGTTGGAAATATGTGCCTCAATCCCATAGGCTGAAACCTCTAAGAGAGCAAAGTCGCTGTGACATTATTCATGTCTGGCCGACTAGCTGCTCTGAATCCTTTTGAAATGTTCATGTTACTAAGACAGAGTTGATGTCTTGCCGAATGAAGTCTATCACTGTGACCTATTGTGTTTGGTGTGACCTTTTGTCGATGGAGACCTCTGGCCGACAGAATGCTCTTATCGGGCGTCGGGGAGACTCATAGTGACCGGGGACTTTGGGGTGACTTGAACACTCGGGAAGAAGCCCCAATGACTGAAGAATGTCTCACCAATAGCATATGGTCATCGAGGTAACACAAGGGTCTCGGGAAGAAGTCTCCGCGATGAAGAGAGGTCTTGCCGACGGGGAAAATCTTGGAGTCATCGGTGTAACACACATGGCTCGGTAAGAAGTCTTACTGAATGGTTTTGCATTGAAGTCATCGGGATAACTAAAGGGGTCTCAGTGTGAAGTCTCAGCAACGAACGATAGTCTTTCCGACTGCTGATCACTTCGAAGAAGGTCTTAGAGCTCGGTGTGATGTCTTGGCGAAAGACGATAGTCTCGCCAATGTAAATTCTACTGTCTATGTGACTTCGGAGCTTCGGTATGATGTCTCACCAAAAGCGATAAGTCTTGCCGACTGTTGAACATCTCGGTATAACATAAAGGCTCGCTATGAGGTCTTGGTGACATGGCGAAGTCTTAGCGATAGCTCTCTGGACTCGATGTAACATCTTGGCAATAAGGATGACTCTTGGCGACATCGATTGTTAAGTCTTGTGGCATCGGGGAGACACGGTTAGTGTCTCACTGATATGCCAACACAGGTTGATCACTTTGACTGAGAGAAGACCATCCTACGTGGTGAATCAATGGCCAACAGAGGAGTCGAATGGGAACCATTGGAAGACAGTTCATTGTGGTAGTTCTGAGAGGAAGCTTGACAGACAGGAACGACATGAATATAGTCTGCAGTAGCATATGATGTCTGGTTCGATGGATCGACGTATTGCTGTGTGATTGGATGATCAGTGGATGAATTCTATTTTGTGAAGACTGTAACGTGAATGTTCTGTAACAAGGTTGTTCATGGTGAATGCTACTGTAAACTGACATCAAAAAGATAAGTCAGAACTCTGTTTGTAATCTTTATTACTGTAATACAAAGTGACTTCTCTTGGTGTGGTGGGTTTTTCTTCTGTAAGGGTTTTCCCACGTATATCTGGTGTTCATATGTGTTTGTCAAATACTCTATTTTTGTTATCTCTTTCATGTGCATCTTAATTGAACCGTAATTATAAAATTTAAAAGGTATCTTTGCATTCTTCCCTGAGTTTTAGACATTAGGAGAGTTGCTTCCGTATCTAGCTTTCCTTACAAGAAATGGAAAAATGCCTATCATTATGGTCACAAATGAAATAGGCAAAGCTCAGCAAGTTGGTGGAAGTTGGGGTAATTCCCGACAAGAAGAAATATGTGGAAGTAAGAGAATCACTCAAACACCGCATCCAAGTGATCAAGTCTCTTCTCAAAGATCTCCACCAAGTGCAAGAAGATGTTAAAGGACATCATGCTATCCTTGAAAAGGGAATTAAGGAGTTACCGGGACAACTCCTTAAAGAAAACAATATCTTTCTCCCGGCCAGTGAACTTTTTGAGATCTTCAAAGAAGCCATCATGAAGCAAGTAGAGTGCAAACTTTTCAAAGGCCTCCATGCATGTTATTTGTGATACACGACTAATTCTTGACAACCTCAAGACACATCTTGACAAGTGCAAAAAGATTCACTCATCTGCCAGGAGATCAATCACCAGAATTCACACCATTGTGGATTACACTGTTGGTCCAGATGATGCATTTGTACTGGAAACAAGAAAGAGATATGAAGACTTCTGCGCCCAAAGCAAGGAAACATGAAGGCTTCTTTTCTCCAGTGTTCAATATTTTTATGCTTCCCTTTACACATTTTGTAAATAGTTTTCGACATCTTAAATGTCTTTTGAGCAAATGTAATTACATGTAAAATCTAAGATGTTTTCCCAAAAAGATGGACAACATTTTTGACTAAGTCAAAGTTAGGTGAGATTTTCCTAAATTAGCTCACCTACTTTCCTAATTTTTCTCAACTAATTTCCTAGATTTAATCTTCCCTCTCTTTTATAAATAGGAGGGAATTCTATTGTAATATTTATCTTTTATCTCTAGCAACAAAGTGCTGCTCATTTTGAAACAAATGTATGAAACTTTGTGTTCAACTTTGTGAATCTGAATCTAATCAATAAAGAAGAAAGTTGCATACCAAACTTTGTGTTGGATCAATCGTCTTTTGAATTTGATTAAGATTGGTGGTGATTAGTGTGTGAGATCTAAGGGATTTGGATAAATATGTGTAGACTTTGTGTTACACTCTTTATTCTGATTTATGTTATGTTTGGTTAACTATTGGTGGATGATCTACAAGACTTTGTGCTTCTAATATGATAAACGTTACATATCTCAAGGATCCATCAGTGAAAAAGCTACGGAATGACTTTGTGCCTTCGTGAGCTTTCCTTTCTCATTTTATTGTTATTATTATCATACCTAGTATCTCTAAGCTTTGCTTTGACAAAATAGAGATATTGTAATTACTACTTGTTTTTAGTTTAAAGTTATTTTGAATCAGAACTAACAACTGTGAAGCATTGTAAAACATCTTCTCTGAAAAAAGAGAGAAGTATGAATGTGACACACACCCCCATCTCGTAATTGTAGTGTACATTTTGTAAATATTTAGTTAGTTTTACTTAGCTTTTGTTAGTAGTAAGAAGGGCGCCTCCCCTTTTTGAGAGGAGAGATCATATCTCACACAGCTGTGGTTGAAATCTAGGTTGTGTAATCTATTGAAAAGGTGATTACATAATTTTCACCCAACAACAATGAATATTTTTCTATATTTTACTAATTTTATGACTGAGGAAATGGAAAATGCAAGTGTGCAAATCTATGAAATATGAATGATAACTTTTGAATGTAGTTTTTAGATACATGATGCAATGATTGACTAATTCCAAGATGAAAAGCCCTAAAAATGATGATTTGATGCAATTTTGAAACAAAACTATGTAATTTTTCACTTTTTGACCTAAATGAAAGATGCAATTTTGAATGCAATGAACATTTTGTAATAACCACCCAATTAATCACTAATAAAGTATATAAATTAGTGAATAATTACTCAAGAAAGCACTCATTAACAAATAAAATGATTTCCTAACTGCTACTATTATCACAAGTCTATCTATAATTTATGTAGTATCTTTAAAACTCAAATCAAATCACCCTAATTGTAGTCATGCTCTTCCATAACAATTTCAGAATTGTAACAGACAATATATTCAAATAAGTAAATGCAATAACACTTGTATCACAACCATCCTTGGTTTCCTTCTTCCATAAAATAATGAAGCTAATGTAGATCAAATCTAAATGAGTCAAACAGTTGATTAAATTTTTTTCTAACATATAAAATGATTCTACAACTATTACCTTTATCATATTATTATCACAAATCTACCTACAATATCTTGGCATAGGTATGAAATTTGAATCATAATAAGTTACATCTTCGAGTAGGCATATTTGAAATTAGATTAATAACATATGCAACCAATCTAATTATAACAACCATGCTCTCATAACAATTTAAAGCTATCGTGTTGTAAATGATGAATTTACACAACTGAATAAATAAGACATGAAATAAACAATATATCACCATTTTTATTATTGGATATATACCATTTACTTCTATAACTGAAAGTGGAAAGGAGAGAGAGCATCATCAAGGTGATATCCACCCTACCATGAAGCATTAGCTTCATCGTGCTACTTCACTAGAGAAGCCCAACCCATCATAAGGATCTAGCAATGTGTGGCCAATATGCATGATGGAATCCAATTCACTATGTGAATCAATATCAAGCTAGCATACGTACATGCTAATGCAATGCATATCTTATGCATTCATCCATTGTACACATTTACATGGAGATAATGTAAGACACTCCAAACAATGCATTTATGAAGGTGATCAATGACAAGGTTTTTAGCATAGAATGTTTTGACCATCTCACTTACTCTAACTGACCTTCTACAAGAATAACTAAATAATGTCTCCAAAGGATATGCCCATAGTAGAATTAATTCAAGTAATAAGCTCTCAAGGCAATAACATTACCAAGTAACCATGATAACAATTCATAATATAATCATAACTCCCAAATTCACTTACTTGCTAGAGGAAACAATGTGTCTTACCTCCTTACTTTCTAACTCCTCACACCTAGACCCCTTTCTAGAAATTAGTGGGAGGACTAATATTATTCAATATGTTCACCTATTACAAAATAATACATTTAAATATAGTGAGCACACCTATTGAATTGCATATCTTCATCATACAATCACTTATCAATTTTCAGCCTGTTAATTGCAGCAAAATAAGACAACATTTAAATTGGCATAACTTTTACGTTATTGGGTCAAATTCAAAAATTCAATATGTTTCAGAAAGGTGGAATAATGAAAACAAAACCCAGAAATATTTTTGCAGGGATCCTAACCATGTAAGAGCAGTTTTTTCTGCAATACAGCTCACTAGATTTTGTGTAAAATCAACAATTTGTCAAAAGGCAGCCTTGATTTGTTTGTAGACTAAATAAGGACTTCACTAAATTTGTTCTCCAAACCTGAGAAATAAATCTTAAGACATTACCAATAGTATATGGCTGACCCAAAGGGGAACATCTATTTGTTTTAGTGCAGACCCAATTTTAAAAATCTGCTCAACAACAATTGCAAGAAAACAAGATTCAACAATCCAAAAGATATTATTTATTACACAAATTGAATTCTTCTGCAACTATTGGAAGGAATATTAGGCTCTTTATTTTTGAAAATCTTGCACAAGAAGCATACTTGTCTCTACAACAACTCAATTCTCCGCAAAATGTTAACAAACCCAAGCAGATACAAGTTAGGAACATATCACATTCCTCAATGTCATAGTTTACAACCTATAAAGTTAATGCCCATTGAATTCAACAACCTAGACATAATTTTAATGCAAACCAAAATCTAGGTAGATAAGAAGACAAAAAGGAACTGTGAGCATAGTTCTTAGCAACCCATTATGATAATCCTTTGTTTTTTTAAATTTTTTTTTTTAATTCCAATAGAAATGAAAACTTATTGAAAGACCCCAACTAATGCATGCCAAAGAACTAATTTTGAGTCTATTATTTTATTAATCATGGATCAAATTTAGTAAACATTGCAGTTATTTGTAATTCAAACCTAATTATTTGAGAAAATCAACTTACAGCGGTAGACTTGATAATCTCCTCTAGCTGCAAGATCTGCATTCTCCAAAACCAAAAAAAAAATAAAAATTTAAATGCTTCCCCAAATTGAGATATCTGTTATACCATATTGTGGTAACATCTGCAACTGGACTCAGTATTGAAGCAGAGAAAATATTGTGTTCAAAGGAATCTGCATTGGGTCTATAATCAAGTCTACGTGGGGGGTGGAGGAATTTACTTCAAAGCTCATTTATTATAATTTATATTTTTTGTTTTTGTTTTATTTAGGTTTTACCTTTTAATTTTATTTCTTTACATAACCTTGAATTAATATTATTTTAAAATAATTTTTTGGCCCCTTTCAAAAATAAAAGGGTTCTCTAATGTCTTATTAAAATATAATATTATTAATAAAACTTATTCCTTTTATATCTACGCATGCGCATATAGAATGAAAATTGATTTCCAAAGTGAAAAGTGTGGGCTATTTTCATAAATCTTGGGATGTATTTTATAGGATTTAGTATGCATATAGATGTATTTTCATACAATATGTTTGATAGAAAATTAAGCCATTTTAGGCAATATGCATACCTACATCATATACATGTATTGCATATACATATATATACATAATTACAATAGTAAACTTTGCATTCTTGTGCCAATTCCTATTTAGTTTGAGCTCATTTTGACAAAATGTCTCAATACAACTACAATCATCAACTAGCGCACACTTGCACTAAGTTTGGCTCATTACCCAATACTGACATGAACTCTCTAGGCTTCATCCTTCGAAAAATATATGCAAGTAAGAACACATATATACACTCATTTTATGTATCTTAGCTACATGACTCTAAGTGTGTGTGTGTGTGTAATTCCATCATGACAAGTTACCCTCACCAACTAGAACCTTTTCCCCAATGATACTCTCTCTCCAATAAAGAAAAAATGTCAACAATCCATGATGCACTTATAAACTAGAATGCATAATTAACCATCATCATCATAATCATTTATATTAATTACCCTTCAAGTAACAATGAATGCAATCAAATTATCTTTCATAATCACTCATTATTAAACAACTAATGCCACAATTAAGTGATTAATATAAGCTAATTAAATGAGATGTGACACATTTTCAGATTTTAATGACCTTATGGATGCAATTTTGAATGTAGACTTCTATATGATCTAAGAGGATTGAAATAAACCCTAAATTAACCTTTTATGCTATATGAATGCAATATTTTTGTATTTTTTATGATGCAAAAAGGAAACCCTAAATGTAAAACAATGATATGCAAGACCTAGATCTAGGTTGAATTTTTAGAATGTATGTAATGTTAAGAGGTTGGGTTCACCAAAATGAAACAATGGGAAAGGGAGCCCTTTTGGTTTTTGGCCTTAGGGTTTGGCACCTTTCCCAAATTTCATTAAATAGGGGGTAGTATGAAGGGGAGGTGTGATGAATTGAAAATGAAAAGATGGAATGAAGGTTTGATGGATTTGGAAAAAGGTATGAGATTGAATTATAGCTTGAAAGGCGAGTTAACCAACCCTTAACCAAATATGAAAATGTCCTAATGATGAAATGTGATGATGTAACTATGCTAACAATATAATTTGTTATTCTAATGAAAATAAAAAAATGTAAAAAAGTTCACAGACAAATTCAAACAACAAAAATGAGCAGAGTAGGACATTATGCACATGTGGTTCAAATTTGGGGAAAAATATGGAGGACAAAAATGCCTAGAGTGTGAGTGTCCTTGAATGCTTTTTTAGATCTATTTTTCGGGTCCTCTGATGTTAGATCTAAGCTTCAAAATTTTCCCTTCAAATTTGTCAAAACACTTCTGGATATTTATGTAACTAAGTTTTCATGACTTAACAAGATGTATGACAACAAATGCAATAATGAATGATTTGAATTCAATATCCTTTCAATGTCCTTCAAACCTAAGATCTACACATTCACAAAGAGAAGAAATGTTGGGCCATTTTAGGGGCTTGCCTCAATCAAACTCCGTGTAAGTATTTCCACTTCCACAATGTAAAATGTTAATGATAAATGGATAAATGATAGGAGGGAATGATGAAACCATAAACTGCTACAACTCACCACTCTTTAGTGATTTCCTTGAAGGATTGAAGTCATGCACATAACCTCAAGGTCTTGATCTTGCTTGCTTGATTTGCTTGAATTCTTGAATTCTTGAATGCTTAAATGATTTGGAGACCTACAAATTTTTTAGCCTTCACAAAATAATGATAACATAAATACACACAAACTCAATAGAATTGGACATGATGTTAGGATCTTGAATTGCTGCAATAAAACTCTGAAAATGTTGCTCTTGACTTGCCTAATAGTGCTCTTAATCATAAGTTTTCCAATAATTTCTTTCTTAGCTCTTGTTAGATTTGAAATGATGCAATAACTAGGTATTTATAGGCATTAATTTAATTTCCCAAAAATTGAATCCCGATAGCCAACTTTAGATGATTGAATTGTAAATATTAAATTGCCAACACCATATTTGAATTTGGAGCCAAAATAGGGGGACATTCACACCTAGGGAATGAGTCTCTTTGCCCTATTTTCTAGGATTTTATGTGTCGGGGGCAAGGTCCTAGATAGATGCAATTGATTCCCGATTGCAATTCGTAAAAAATTGCCAAAAATAAGCTATATGATATAAAATTTAGGAAATTAAATACTCAATTAGTTCCAATAATTTAAGGGGGGGAAACATAAGGTGAAATTGTCATGGGTGACAATTTATGATGCTACACCTACATGATAGGTTATGGATGAGGTGAGATAGATCACCCAAAAGGCCACATATTATAAGACTTTCTATGAGATGTCAGTGCCTATGGAGCAACAAGCTCCACCCTACTCAGCCAAAACACAGAATCAGACACAATCCGGGGCTAGATCAATTGGATCTAGTAGTAAGGGGAGCATGGGTCAACCACAAAAATTTACCCTTAAGCCAAAAATTAAATGATAAACAAAAAGGTCACCTATTGATCAAATTTAGTAATCCTTTTATCATTATATATTGAATTACGAGTTCAAGGATCAAGTTCAAAACATGATTTACTTTCCCATTAATATTAAAAAAAGCTATCAAATTTCATTAGGACTATTGCCTACTCAATTTGGAAAGATTTTTAATTCCAATCCAAATAGTCATTTTTAAATAATAAATACTTTATTAAGATTTCTTTTCATAATAATAATAATAATAATTTTTAGACTCCAGTAATCGGGTAGCACGACGCCTGATAAACTTTTTAATATGACCGGCAACACTGGCGCGACACGCCCTTCGATACCACGAGGGTGGGGGAGACTAGACCTCATGACCAACCTTCTGCAACAAGAAATATTTAGCCAATTGAGCTAGGGCCCCAACCCCACTTTTCATAATTATTTGAGCAATGATATCATTCTAATTTTTTTGATAATCTTAATTAATTCCAACTTATTATACATTTCCCAAGATTAAATGCTAATTGAATATTTTAATATTTCTAAGTGATTGTAAAATTGATATAACATTTTAAAAAATCTTCTTAAAAATGATTAAAATGCATGGTTTCACATAAATATTGACTTATAATTAGATCAAGTGAGACTTCCTTTTACACATAAATATTGACTTATAACATTTTAAAAAATCTTCTTGAAAATGATTAAAATGCATGCTTATAATTAGATCAAGTGAGACTTCCTTTTACACTTACTTTCAAAATTTGATTAATTATATATAATTCTCTACATTACATATATAGAACACATTTCAAGTTAAATATTTCATTTAAATTTTCCTTGGTCCATAGATTCAATTATAGACATACTTAAATGATTCTTATTTACAATTCTTTAAATATTTTATTACTTGATATAATCGAAACTTTATGCTTAACTCTAACTATACCTCATACATTCTAATCTTTATCCATTACTTATATTAATCTCTTTAACTTCACTCCTAAATTATAATTCATTCTCTAATACGCAATTTATTTAATGGCTACTGATTGAATTCCAACTAACTTCTCTCCCCTACCTTAACTTATTATATTAATATTCTTGATTGTAATTTTTTTGTATTCACTCAACTCATTCTGGCATGGCGAAAACCAAACATGATATGTTTATGAGATCTGGAGTTTTCTTTTTTTCCTTTTTTCCTACTTGAATTATAGTGTTTTTTTACAAGGCTTTGTTCCTATGAGATACAAACTTTACTTTTATTTCCTTTTTATCAGATTCATAAAGAAACTTGAGAAGCATATTTCTACCACACAAACGCCCAACTTAGAGGCTCGACGTAGGGATTGTTTTGGTTTCTAGTTTATTATTTCTTGTAATACAATAATAACATTACATTCCAATCAGAATACCATGCAATCAAAAATCAAATCACATAATTTTTTTCTTGCACAGTAAATAGGTAATTAAAATATGCTTTTCTTAATTTACAAAATTATTTTCCAATAGATGCTTAGCCCATAAATATTTAATACTTAACAAAGTTCCCATTTTGGTTATACTATATGACAAGCATACATAAATGACATTTCTAGTTATGGAAATAACATTTCTTTGAAATCTTTTTTTCAAAAATACATAGAAAATAGCACAAAACCCAATACATATGCCAACAAAATTAAAAAGGATTTTATTGAATAACTCTCATAATTGCACACTTGAAAACATCTCAAAGGTTACAAATTAAACCCTTAATAATTGATCCTCAATGTACATCAATGAGAACCACCATGAAAATTTCATAGGCATATTGAATTCCCAAACTATGAACTTGAACTTCTCCCAAACACATTATTCATGACTCCAACCAAAACCTAGAAAGGAAACAAGAGAAAAACAACAATATGCCAATGGGCTCTCCACCCATCCGTAGGGTTGTGAAGAAACCCACCTCCAAAAAAATGGGAAACCACTCAACCACACACACAAACTCAACACAAGACATAAATGTTGCAAGTATATGAAAATTGGTGTTGTCATTGATGTCCACAAGCTTGTGTTGTTATTGGTGTCAACTCTATGTGTTGAAGAAGATTGATGTTGAAGATGAACTGTTGGGGTTGTCTATGCTTTGATTTGTTGTGTTATGTTGTCATCAATTAAACAACTGGTGTTAACCTCTACTGCTACTTTGATAAGCTTCTATAGATATGGATGTAGTAGTGGTAAAGATGATGTGGATGTGTCTTTGGGGCTTGGTTTCCAAGTGCTTTTGAGAAAATTTAATAAAAAGAGAAAACTGTGTGTTGCAATGTTGTTCTGGGATACAAAGAGATGTTTTGGTTTTGCTTTGTATTTCTTCTAGGTTGAAGATCTACCTATGCAATTCAAATATGTTGATGAGAGGTGTTTAGAGATGTTATATTCAAGAGATGGTATGTTGGATTTCCGTATAGTAGAAGTTGTGTTCACCAATGTGTGATTGTGCATTGCAGAGGTGTCTAAGAGAGATGTTTTTGCTCCATGTTTCTCCACAATTATGCTTCAGATCTTGTGATTCTAAATGTGTGTTGATGGTGTTTCTAGTTTACCTCAATCAAAAGGATTTGGGGTTTGGTGCTTCAGAAGATAGTTTTTCAAGTAACAGTGTATGATAGAGTCGTCTGAGTGTATTGGGTTTGTACATTCTTCAGGTGGAAGTTGTTGCAAAGGAGTTTGTTGGATTTCAGGATATTTGAGGAATATTCTAGATCATGGTCAAGCATGGTGTGTGGTTCACAAGTTATCCTTGGGTTTGAGGAAGTGTGTACTTGAAAGTTTAATGGTGTTTGCATGGGTAACGACCGACCTGGTGTTTACACTGCATGTGAATGATACATATTGTTTGTGGTAGCATGTGGTTAAGTGGTGCTATTGATTTAGGTCCCAATTTAAGTTTTGATGTGGTCCACATTCACTTCTATCCTCCACGAAAGTTTTTTAGCACCGACCTAATTTAAATTTACATGTTTGAGGTGCATTGCTAACCTTGGAAAGGGTTTCAAGGTTGAGGACGTTATAAGTATGAGTTGAATTGTTGGAGGTGAAGATAGATGAAAATGCAAAGTGTGTGATGCGAATGATGCAAAATTGTAGACCAATGCGAGCTATCAAGTGTTGGATTACTAGATGCAGTGAGTAGAAGGTGTCTACAATCATTCAAACAGATTGCGAAGGTGTTGGAGCTATTGTGGTGGATTCCTTGTTGCATTGATATCATGTTCTCTATGTAACATTTCTTCTCTATCTTCTTTTTCTACTTCAGTAGTGAGCCTTGTTTGTGAGCCTTTTTGGACAGTGTGTCCTATTTTGGCAATGAGCCTTTGTAACCAATTTGTAATTACTTATATTGTGATCTAAGCCTCATTATGATTTTTCCTCCTTGGGTTTTCCACGTAAATTTGGTGTTCTCTTATGCATGTTGTTAAAGTTGTTTTAGTTTCTATTATTTGGTTTTCATGTTAAATATTCACAATAGATTAAGGGTTTAATGAATACATGTGGATTTGAATGTTAAAGATGGTTTTGATGTTTTGATAAGATACAATTGATTCACCCCCCCTCTCAGTTGTCTTGTTCATTCAACAATAAACGCTTCCCAATTACACAAGACACATATCTAACAAATTGGTTTGCTACAAGGGAAAAACACTTAGGGGGAGTAGGGGCTCAACCTAAAATGGGGAACATATGCATAACATCATAATCAAATCTCCACAATAAAACTCCACATAAGTTCCATACCAACACAACAACATCACAACATCAATGCCATATCAACCCACTATCATATCAACACCCTTATTCCTCCCAACACCTAATCTGTAGAAAGTAAAATGGGATACTCATATGGTCCCCATATCTGTAAGGGTACTCATACATTGGTAATGACCATTACCCACAAGGGCACTCATATCCCATTTATTAAAATTCCCCTATGTGTGGGAGCCACTCCCACTTGAACCCCTGTACATGGAGGACCAAAGACTCCTCTTCACAAGAGGGGGTCAACTCCCCTAAAAAGCACATAAAGAAAGGGATAACTGAAAACATACAAAAAACAAATCACATCACGAAACCCTCAAATCTAAACCCCATAAACATAAGTTTTACACATTATTGTATAACATCAAATAAGAAGAATACCTCTAATCACTATTATCCCAACAATGGTAGAATTTCTTAGATGGTTATCCTCCTCCTCCAAGCCTTCTCCTTGGCCTCCTCCTCTTCCCAACACTCTCTCCTCTTCTCTCTCTCAAGAACTTTAAAATGAAGAACACAAAATTCCAACACACAAAATGAGAAAGGTAACCTTCTCCCCCCATAAGGAAGGAGTTTTACAGAGGATGAAGAGATGACTTCCTCCCATAACCAACACAACCACCCAACCACCCTCACTTTTTCGCCACTTTTATGAGTGGGGGTAAAAGGAGGGTTTAAACACTTTCTATAAGATTAAAAATGACAAAAATAACATCCCAACTTATACATCTAGGTCCTAGGCTAACTTTTAACACATAAAACACAACCTAGAACTCTTAAAAACACGTTTAAAATTCACTTAAAAAAATTGTAAATCAAAACTTGCACAAAGCATAATCCACATAACACATAACACTTTAAAATCACATAACCAAACATAATGACCAATAACCCATAGGATCCCATGCCTAGGTCCTATATTACACAAATCAATACAAGTGGCTAAGTGTCTCCCCATTACTTCCATCGGTATTAAATTCCCTGTACACTCAATGAAATGTGTTAGTACAATATACACATATATAAATCGAAATTAAATTCATCACATTTGCATATCATCACGCATCGATTGATCAATCATAAGCTATCATATACAATACATAATTTCACAATGCATTAGTCATAAATAACCATATCAAATATTATTACATGAACAATATAAAACATGGCATCTATAATATATCAATATCATCTAGAGAAATAAAGTGTGTATCATCATCATAAATACTTTGTGCATCAAAATTTATCAGGTATGTTGGTGTTTCCAACTAATTTTTTGGGTTTTCCTAAAAATTAACTAGTTTTATGCTCAAAAACCCTAGGTTAGTGGCCAATGAATAGGAGACAAATTTTACAAGTTCTCCTTTGCACTTTAGGCTCTGTAAAACTAAGGTGGGTTTCCCTATAACATCATGCAACAATAATGACTTGTAATGATGCTTTTGCTAACAGATTTGAACTTGATTGGGGCTTGCAATTATTCCTAATGAAGGTGTTGGGCCCATTATATTTTGTCCTAGATCAACACTTATAGTAAGTGGCTTGACGTATGTGGCCACTAGGATTTGTGGAGAATGGTTAGCCCTCTTCACAAAGGTTGAGGTAAGATTGTTCAAGGCTGCATTATAAACTTGCTTGGTTGAGGCATCATCTATATTATAAGGGTCTTGCAGTCTAGTGTAGGCCCTATGAAATCTATTATTAAATGTGCTAATGGGCTCATTATTCTACCTTTTTGAAATGTAGAAAAATAGGTTAGGTTATGAAAAGTATGGAAACTAAGGTAACCTATCTTCCCACAAATCATACAAGAAACGAGATCCCCTCAAAGAATTGACTAACAACCCTTTTAGGTGAATCAATTCAATGTGGGAATCTGCTGGTTTCTTTCTATACTTGAGGAAGGGGGTTCAAGTCAAACAACACTTTGGGGAGAAAAAATAAAAATAGTAAACTAACTCCAAAATTCAATCCAACACTTGGATCTTGAAGATAAAACACAATGCTAATAGAAACAAGAAATAGAATGTAGATCTGAGAAGGGGAGAATCTTGTGCACCTTTCACAAAATGCTATTTCTGGAAGCCTTCCTGTGAACCATTCACCCATGGGTGAATGGGTCTCTAGCGAGGCTTTTTTTGCAACTTTCAAGAGCTTTTGGTCCTATCTTTGCACTTCTAGATTCTCAAATTTTCAGTGTCAAAAAGTCTAAAACAACTTCGGGATCTAAGTTTCTGTGAGAAGATGACAACTTTGATGACTTTGACAACTTTGACAACTTCTTCAATTTTTCTCTTAAAATATCTTCAAGCCTTATTCAATCTAAATTTGCAATCACACACACAAGAGGGATTTTTTTTTTTTTTGGTGAATGGGGGTTTGCCTTGGTCAAACCTCATTTTGCTAATCAAACCTTGAATTGAAACAATGAAACATGAAGGAATGATGAATGAACAATTGCAATGTTACCACTCAACAAACCCTTGAATGAAACTTGATAATGTAGATTAGCAACTTGCATGAGATGGCTGAAATGGATGTGGATCTTGATCTTGAATCTTGCTTAAAATAATGCTTTGAACACTTCAATGGATCATTAAACCTACATCACAATGTTAGCTCCAAAAACATGCATGATGCAAGAATAATTTGACATGATGATTAGATCTTGATTGTTGCAATAAAACTTTGATATTTCTTCCCTTGAATTCTCTTCATCATAAAATTTTGCTCTTGTGAAGTTACATAAAAATTCTAGGTGAAACACAGTGAAATGACCTTATATTTATAGGTACATGTATCCTTAATTTCCCAAAATTCAAATATCACAAGTCGACATCTGAATAGACACTTAGAGACATTAAAATCCCACCAAAAACATAGTTTAAACTATGGTTCAAAGGCCTAGGGAGGACTGATTCACCCATGCGCGAATGGGTCGTAGGTCCCTATTCTTGGAACACACATTGATCAAGGTAAAGTGTTATGTGTAAGAATTAATTATTGTTGGGTTTCCCTTTTGGAAAATGCAATTTATTAGGCTTGCAAATGAATTATGGGTCCAATTAAGGCATAATTAATCTCAATTAATTAAGAGGTCCCAAAACTTAGTGTGAAGATGTAAATAAATACATTTTACAACACTAAATTAAGGAAAAATTAAGTCCATTTTAACTAGGAGGGCCCAAACAAGTGAGAAAATGTAAAGGGATATATTTTTCATCACTACATTTAGCCCCCACTTTAGTGAGAGGATGAGCACAAGCACAAAATCATAGTAAAGTAGACAATCAAAAGAGGTCTAACTATACAATTGTTGGAAGGATAAGATAACAAAGGTCAAGGAGGATGATCAAGCTCCCAAGATCTAAGATCTTATGGAAAAAACAACAAAGGCACAAAGAGACACATGCCTATGTTAAACATATATATATGAAAAAATGAAAAGATACTCAATCATACAATGACAAAGACTAAAAGAAAAGAAACAGAAAAAAAAGGGTGGATCAAGCCTCAACTATTTGTCTAACTCGATGTGGATCAAGCCTCAACTGTTTGTCCAAAAATGTT
Source organism: Sequoia sempervirens (assembly GCA_007258455.2). NCBI lineage: Eukaryota > Viridiplantae > Streptophyta > Pinopsida > Cupressales > Cupressaceae > Sequoia > Sequoia sempervirens. The sequence goes on along the minus strand of VDFB02086081.1, from coordinate 227,907,713 downwards.
TACAAGTGAAACACAATGTTCACTACACAAATAACGCATGCTCACATGGTCTAGTGGAACCTCAGGCCATCCACTAGGTGAGCCCCCAAAGAGTGGCTAAGTGATAAAGTCATACTAGGTCTACAGACTCTCATTGTACTAACCATACCAAAGTTATACCTTTGATAAATTTGATAAGGCACCACAAAATATGAACTTCGAGCTTCATAACCTGTTAACAAGCTACCCTATGCTAAACACTTATGAACAAAATGAAAATAGACATGTTCAAAGGGAATTTTCTTAGTTCATGTAAGGTCTTCTCTTAGGGAACATCGTGCCTAATGTCTCCAAGAGAGGACAAGTCTAGGATAAAAGATTCACAACTTAAGGAATACAATGCGTAGTATTACCACTAAGAGGAAAGTTTTATGCTAAGAAAGGCCACACTCTTGGAGGACATCAAACCCAATTTCACCACGAAGAAGAAGAAACGTCATGTGAAGTAAGAAGATCATACTATGAAACATGAGAAATAAAAATGATAATGCCAATGTATTCCCCCACTTTACAGAAATTGCTAACACCATACTGTGAGCAATTACTTTAAAGTAGAAAAATGATAAATGCTAAACAAGACATGAGAGCTTATTTGGAAAGCCCTATGTCAAACATATGTTTCCAAATGAAGCTATGTCATGAAAGAGACGGGTTTCCCCAAACATAAAATCCAAAAATAACACATAAGGGATCCATAGATTTAGGGTCAACGTATGTCTTTGCTACAATGATATTATAGAGCTTGGAAACATCATCATTCCCCAAATAAATCATGGATCAAGGAAGAATGAAACATAGAGAGAAAAAAAAAAGAAAAGATTTTGGGTCAACATGGAAGAGACCTAAATGTCTTTATGCCTTGTGTCATCCCCAAAAGGAAAACACAAGACAAAAGAAAAGATAAAGGTTTACGACATATAGAAGAATGTAGGTACAAATAGAGGAATGAACATGAAGACACATCAAAAGAACAATATGAGGAATCACATTACCCATGTATGTAATCACATAAAGAACATGAAAAAGAAAATAAAGAAAAAGACTAGTAGGGCGCATGTGAGTCAAACTATAGTAGGTGATTTGCATCCCAATCTTGTTCATCATATGTGGAAGGTGGAAAACTAGCCAAAGGGACAACATCAAGTGTCAAACTAGGGCAATCACCAAGCTCAGCATGTGGTGAAACACTCTTTGTAGGAATATCATCATGATTGTTATCATTTAAGCTCATGGAAGAGGAAAACAATTAATTCAACTTGTTATGCACTTCCTCATCAAAATTTCAATTTCATTATCATCATCTAAGTTAATCACAACAGGACGTCTAATTATAATATCCATAGAAGGTTATTGTTCTTGTTGTGTTGTAGAATTTTTTTGTTGTGATGAAGGTGTAGAATCATCCTATAATTCTTCAGTTTTTGTTTGTTCATGTTTTTCTTGTATCAGACGAGCAATAGCATGAGGTCTATATCTACAATCTCTAGCATTTTAGTTTCTCTTTGTTTGATTTTCAAGTTGTAATTGTGTAGGAGTGGGTTTATCAACCATAGGTTTCTTTTCTTCCCGCAAGGGAGGAACCGAAGGAACCATGGAAGGTTGTTCAACCACTTTCTCTTTAGCTTTGTAAACTTGTTTGATTTTAGGAGGCACAACAAGACTAATTTGGTTATCTTGTGGTCTCTTGTATGAAGTAGGTGGAGGATTTGTCATAGGCTATTCTTGGTTACTTGGAAGAGCTTTTGGTTCAATCATAGTCTCATCAAGGATAGGAGGCTCAATCATGGGTTGAGTCATATTGGTAAGGGATAACTATGCTACATGCTTTGCCTTAAAATTTTGGTAGGATTTAAAAAAGAAGTCTTCACGGGGTCTAATAGGCTCTATAGGCTCAAGCCAAAAGAAATCCAATAAAAAATGAACCCATGAGAAGATACAAGATTAAATCCACTATGATGTACAATAAATATCTCATTTCCAAATGGAAAATTTAAACATTTATGCACAACCGATGGGACAACATTCATGGAGCGAAGCCATGGGTAGCCTAACTTCACACAAAATTGGTCCGATGATAGGATAATGGAGAAGGAGACACGTGATTTTTTCAGTCCAACTTTTAGAGGGAGAGTTATCAAACCTATCATAGGGAAAGAAAAAACATTATGCATTTGAATCCATGCTTTTGGGTTTTCGTAAGTATCTTGATAAAGCTCATGCAAAAATAAGAATTTTTTAGTGATCACATTCTCTACGCAATCGGGTAAATGTTTAAGTATGTCATTTTGTGAGAAAGCAATGCCAAGGGGCATATCTATTCGGACCTTACGAGGTTTAGCTTCAATAAATCCAACCAAACCATCCATAAGGTTTTCCTCATTATCTTTCATGTTTTAATCATGTCCATGTCAACATGTTAGGATATTTGTTATTACATCATTAATAAAACAATACATAACTATGTAATTAGTTATATTTTTCTATTGATCGGGTATGCTCGGTCAAGTTGGTTATTCACCAACCTTTCTTTGTATTTATTCTTACCTTCTTGCATAATGAAATCACTTGATTGCTCTATTTTATTCTTCATGGTATCAGAGCAACTAGAATCCTGAGCTCGTGCATTGCATCGGGTGATTAATAATTCTTTTTGAAGAAGTGCTTGTAGATGAGTTTGCTGAAGGTGATCGCTCAAGAATTTGTTCTTATTTAAGAATTACGTCAAGGCATTCTATACTCAAATAAAGCATCATTGAAATATTTTTGAAAGCAACGTTCATCATAAATTTTATCGAAAGAGATAAGAAAAAAGGAGTCGGGAAGATCACTGTTGGAGAAGCAAGTTGCAATGGGGAAGCAACTGTTTGATCACGTCGGTATTATTTTTGGAGACTTGGCTATATGCCTAGAATTTTTGAAGGCCCATTTGATTACAAAGGAACATAATGCTTCGTTTCTTTCTGTAAGAATGATTGATGTTATAGTGTCTTTGATTGCTAAAAAAAAAAGATGTTGCGAAAGAACGATTGATGTCCTAAAATGACAAGAAGTTCTATAAGAAAGCATAAGCGACATTCTATGTGAAAGAGGCATTGACGGGAATATATTTGTTGAATGCAGTGTGAACAAACACGTTGGCACATACTAAAGAAGATACGAGTCTCCTAGTGATGTGAAGAGATTTCTGAGCCTATGTGATCCGATTGTTGTATGAGGCGAGACATTCTGAGTAGAGAATGTTGTTCAAAGGTGCTTGCGTAGAAAAAAAATCTGGCTATTGAATGTGTGACAAGTTTGGCATCTAAACGTGTGCAAATTTCAAACTAAAAAAATGTGCATTTTATCATTATTTCTTTCACAAAAATAAGTCAAAGTCTTCTGTTGCATTGAAATTTTTGAAACTAGGAGCATCTGGTTTATATTTTCTAAAAAAAAATATAGTTTTGAGTCATTTGAGAATTTTTTTTAGAACTTTTGTGATTCTACATTTGAATTCCAAAACACAAAGTACTTGCAGTTTTTTATTTTCTGAAAAGAAAATAGAGTTTTGAATTTGAAAGGGGTTATAAGGATAGTTCAAACAAAACCAGAATGGCCTCTTGTGCACCTAAATTCCTCTTGCCTGATTCCCAACTCCTAAAGGGTGAAAACTATGCTGCTTGGAAAACCAAAGTCCAAATGCAATTAGAGTTTGAAGACCTTTGGGAAATTGTCTCAGAAAATAAAACCAAACCAACCACAGCTAGTGATGAGCAAAATAAGTTTGATAAGGCCAACTAGAAAGCCAAGTTAATCATCCTTTTTAGTATTTTAAATGAGGTTCAACCTCACATTCGTATTGTAGCCTCTGCAAAAGATGAATGGGAATGCTTCAAAACTATTTATGAGGCTAAAAAAAAACCAAATCCTTCATTTGCAGTGTTAATTACATTGTCTCCAAATGCAAAATGGTGAGAAGGTAGAAAATTTCTTTAGAAGAGTTGTTGAATTGAGAATTGCACTTCAAGCGTTAGGGGAAGAAGTCACAGATGACTATCTTGTACCAATCATCTTGAGAGCACTGCCCCCTTCATTTAGAGTGTTTGTTACATGTTTAAATGTGGCACATAAAACACCCTCATTTGAAGAACTGGTCAACTTGCTTCAACAGGAAGAAGCAACGTTTGGTGAGACTAATACTCAAGACAATCAGGCCCTTGTTGCAAAACAAAAGGGAAAACAACTTGAACATCGAAGTGGTCCATTAGGACAGTCAAATCAAAATCAAGAAAACTCTTCCAAAAAGAAAAAGAAATGCCTCATTTGTGGTAAAAAGGGCGATGAACTCAAAAAATGCTGGTATAGCTGCTATGCCAATAGAGAATCCAGTAGCAAAAAGCCACAAAAATATTCTCAAGGGGATAAGAAGAAAAAAATATGCAATGGCAAAATGTGATGTCCCCGTCCCTTTTGAAGCTCTAAAAATAAATTGCAAATTAATTAATTAAATTTCCATTAAGTCTTATTTAATTATTTGCTTACATATGACTTTTGGAAAATTTAATTAATTAATGTTTAAAGACTTTATAAAAGGTTATTACAAATATTTGTTTCATTTTTATAAAGTCTTGTGATAAATAAATCGGTTATTTCAACGGAAGGTGGCGAAGCTTATAGGAGTATCGAAGCATTTCTCTGGGGATCACGGAAAAGAATGAAACTGGTACTGTGTTTTGGCAATTTGAGAACGTAGCCTCTCAGGTTGTTTGTGCCATGAATGGACGGAAACCCAGGCATGGTCGTGTGAGGTGATTTGGGAACCACTGTTGCGAATTTCTGTAAATAGAGGCAAGAAAGTCAATAACTGTTGCGGCGTTTTTGTTTCACCATGGATCAGGTATTTCCTATGATTATCTTACTATCAATGAATGAGTAATCTGGCGAGCATTCACAAACGCGACAATTTCAGAATCACGATATCAAGTTCGGGCGGCTCTTTCAGTGCCGGGACGCGTATTTGAATTTACAATTGAATGTCACTTCTAGTAGCCACGAAATCCAATTCAAGGCATGGAGATGAATATTAATAGTTGCAGCAAGGTGCGCATCTGTCTTTTCTGGCGTCAGGGAAACCATAACGCGATTTTCTTCTAAGACCCGATATCGGGTATTCAGTCGGCAACAATCATAGGCGGAACAGGGGCATTCGTTCTGAGTATAGCGTCATTGGTATTGTGCTCTTATTTCTGTTGCTGTCGAGTTATCCCCTGGCTACTAATTACGGGTATGTACATGGAACTTAAAATTACAGTTATCAGTGTTGGACGCAAAAATGCATATTGAGAAATTAATGAATAATGTTTCCAGTTTCAATTCTCTGCATCTGTAAATTAGTTTTTGTAATCTGTGGCATCTTGTAGTGGGCCAGACTAGATCAAAATAAATATATCCTGTTAAATCTAGAAACGTATATCCTGTTATAATTGGAAACTGGTAATCTGTTGGTGTGCTGCTCAATTCATTATGTCAAAATGTCTCCTAAGATATGAAATTACATGAATACAATCTCAACATTTGAATCTACAAGGAATTATCTGTGAACGGGACTTGACTGGTAACAAAAATAAGCTAGCATAAATTCCTTATCAGTGATCCATAGGAAGGGAACATCTCAAAAAGCCCAACAAACAACATGGAAATGTTGCATGTAATTCAGATGAAAAATATTTTTTGTATGCTGTAGAGAAAAAGGCTGCCACATCTAATAATTCAGTTTGGTATGTTGATTCTGGTGAATTTAGGTACATGATAGGGGAACAAAAATGGTTTTGTGCCTTAACTCCATCCACCTCTCATGGGCATGTTTCATTGGGTGATGACACCTCATATAAAGTTCAAGGAATTGGTGATATTTCACTTCCATTGAGAACTCATACATGTCGACTTATAAAGGTTCTACATGTTCCAGGGCTCACTAAGAACCTCCTTTTGGTAAGTCAATTACTTGAGCACAATTTTCAAGTTGAATTTGATCAAATCAATGGTGAGAAAGTTTGTCTTATCAAAGAAAAGACTTGCAATGGGGCAGTTGTAGCTCGTGCTTCAAGGGCAAGCAAGATGTTTTAGTTGGTTGATGTTTTAGATGAAGATCAAGCCCTTGTAGTCAAAACCAATTCATCCACAACTCTCTGGCATAGAAGATTTGGCCACCTCAGCATTGGTTATCTTCTTGCATTGAGTAAGAGAAATATGGTAAGAGGACTTCCTCCCATTTAGAAATCAAAAGTTATCTACTCACATTGTCTTGTCAGGAAACAACATAGGGCTCCTTTTCTTGCTGAAGAAAACTGAGCCTCTAGTCCCTTAGAATTGGTTCACACTGATCTCTACGGACCTATGCCTTGTAGTCATTAGAATGCTCGATATTTTTTTCTCTTTGTGGATGACTATACAAGAAAAATGTGGGTC
>VDFB02086081.1:227868806-227901127 GCA_007258455.2 Sequoia sempervirens | reverse complement strand
GTTTCCCTATAACATCATGCAACAATAATGACTTGTAATGATGCTTTTGCTAACAGATTTGAACTTGATTGGGGCTTGCAATTATTCCTAATGAAGGTGTTGGGCCCATTATATTTTGTCCTAGATCAACACTTATAGTAAGTGGCTTGACGTATGTGGCCACTAGGATTTGTGGAGAATGGTTAGCCCTCTTCACAAAGGTTGAGGTAAGATTGTTCAAGGCTGCATTATAAACTTGCTTGGTTGAGGCATCATCTATATTATAAGGGTCTTGCAGTCTAGTGTAGGCCCTATGAAATCTATTATTAAATGTGCTAATGGGCTCATTATTCTACCTTTTTGAAATGTAGAAAAATAGGTTAGGTTATGAAAAGTATGGAAACTAAGGTAACCTATCTTCCCACAAATCATACAAGAAACGAGATCCCCTCAAAGAATTGACTAACAACCCTTTTAGGTGAATCAATTCAATGTGGGAATCTGCTGGTTTCTTTCTATACTTGAGGAAGGGGGTTCAAGTCAAACAACACTTTGGGGAGAAAAAATAAAAATAGTAAACTAACTCCAAAATTCAATCCAACACTTGGATCTTGAAGATAAAACACAATGCTAATAGAAACAAGAAATAGAATGTAGATCTGAGAAGGGGAGAATCTTGTGCACCTTTCACAAAATGCTATTTCTGGAAGCCTTCCTGTGAACCATTCACCCATGGGTGAATGGGTCTCTAGCGAGGCTTTTTTTGCAACTTTCAAGAGCTTTTGGTCCTATCTTTGCACTTCTAGATTCTCAAATTTTCAGTGTCAAAAAGTCTAAAACAACTTCGGGATCTAAGTTTCTGTGAGAAGATGACAACTTTGATGACTTTGACAACTTTGACAACTTCTTCAATTTTTCTCTTAAAATATCTTCAAGCCTTATTCAATCTAAATTTGCAATCACACACACAAGAGGGATTTTTTTTTTTTGGTGAATGGGGGTTTGCCTTGGTCAAACCTCATTTTGCTAATCAAACCTTGAATTGAAACAATGAAACATGAAGGAATGATGAATGAACAATTGCAATGTTACCACTCAACAAACCCTTGAATGAAACTTGATAATGTAGATTAGCAACTTGCATGAGATGGCTGAAATGGATGTGGATCTTGATCTTGAATCTTGCTTAAAATAATGCTTTGAACACTTCAATGGATCATTAAACCTACATCACAATGTTAGCTCCAAAAACATGCATGATGCAAGAATAATTTGACATGATGATTAGATCTTGATTGTTGCAATAAAACTTTGATATTTCTTCCCTTGAATTCTCTTCATCATAAAATTTTGCTCTTGTGAAGTTACATAAAAATTCTAGGTGAAACACAGTGAAATGACCTTATATTTATAGGTACATGTATCCTTAATTTCCCAAAATTCAAATATCACAAGTCGACATCTGAATAGACACTTAGAGACATTAAAATCCCACCAAAAACATAGTTTAAACTATGGTTCAAAGGCCTAGGGAGGACTGATTCACCCATGCGCGAATGGGTCGTAGGTCCCTATTCTTGGAACACACATTGATCAAGGTAAAGTGTTATGTGTAAGAATTAATTATTGTTGGGTTTCCCTTTTGGAAAATGCAATTTATTAGGCTTGCAAATGAATTATGGGTCCAATTAAGGCATAATTAATCTCAATTAATTAAGAGGTCCCAAAACTTAGTGTGAAGATGTAAATAAATACATTTTACAACACTAAATTAAGGAAAAATTAAGTCCATTTTAACTAGGAGGGCCCAAACAAGTGAGAAAATGTAAAGGGATATATTTTTCATCACTACATTTAGCCCCCACTTTAGTGAGAGGATGAGCACAAGCACAAAATCATAGTAAAGTAGACAATCAAAAGAGGTCTAACTATACAATTGTTGGAAGGATAAGATAACAAAGGTCAAGGAGGATGATCAAGCTCCCAAGATCTAAGATCTTATGGAAAAAACAACAAAGGCACAAAGAGACACATGCCTATGTTAAACATATATATATGAAAAAATGAAAAGATACTCAATCATACAATGACAAAGACTAAAAGAAAAGAAACAGAAAAAAAAGGGTGGATCAAGCCTCAACTATTTGTCTAACTCGATGTGGATCAAGCCTCAACTGTTTGTCCAAAAATGTTTACAAGTGAAACACAATGTTCACTACACAAATAACGCATGCTCACATGGTCTAGTGGAACCTCAGGCCATCCACTAGGTGAGCCCCCAAAGAGTGGCTAAGTGATAAAGTCATACTAGGTCTACAGACTCTCATTGTACTAACCATACCAAAGTTATACCTTTGATAAATTTGATAAGGCACCACAAAATATGAACTTCGAGCTTCATAACCTGTTAACAAGCTACCCTATGCTAAACACTTATGAACAAAATGAAAATAGACATGTTCAAAGGGAATTTTCTTAGTTCATGTAAGGTCTTCTCTTAGGGAACATCGTGCCTAATGTCTCCAAGAGAGGACAAGTCTAGGATAAAAGATTCACAACTTAAGGAATACAATGCGTAGTATTACCACTAAGAGGAAAGTTTTATGCTAAGAAAGGCCACACTCTTGGAGGACATCAAACCCAATTTCACCACGAAGAAGAAGAAACGTCATGTGAAGTAAGAAGATCATACTATGAAACATGAGAAATAAAAATGATAATGCCAATGTATTCCCCCACTTTACAGAAATTGCTAACACCATACTGTGAGCAATTACTTTAAAGTAGAAAAATGATAAATGCTAAACAAGACATGAGAGCTTATTTGGAAAGCCCTATGTCAAACATATGTTTCCAAATGAAGCTATGTCATGAAAGAGACGGGTTTCCCCAAACATAAAATCCAAAAATAACACATAAGGGATCCATAGATTTAGGGTCAACGTATGTCTTTGCTACAATGATATTATAGAGCTTGGAAACATCATCATTCCCCAAATAAATCATGGATCAAGGAAGAATGAAACATAGAGAGAAAAAAAAAAGAAAAGATTTTGGGTCAACATGGAAGAGACCTAAATGTCTTTATGCCTTGTGTCATCCCCAAAAGGAAAACACAAGACAAAAGAAAAGATAAAGGTTTACGACATATAGAAGAATGTAGGTACAAATAGAGGAATGAACATGAAGACACATCAAAAGAACAATATGAGGAATCACATTACCCATGTATGTAATCACATAAAGAACATGAAAAAGAAAATAAAGAAAAAGACTAGTAGGGCGCATGTGAGTCAAACTATAGTAGGTGATTTGCATCCCAATCTTGTTCATCATATGTGGAAGGTGGAAAACTAGCCAAAGGGACAACATCAAGTGTCAAACTAGGGCAATCACCAAGCTCAGCATGTGGTGAAACACTCTTTGTAGGAATATCATCATGATTGTTATCATTTAAGCTCATGGAAGAGGAAAACAATTAATTCAACTTGTTATGCACTTCCTCATCAAAATTTCAATTTCATTATCATCATCTAAGTTAATCACAACAGGACGTCTAATTATAATATCCATAGAAGGTTATTGTTCTTGTTGTGTTGTAGAATTTTTTTGTTGTGATGAAGGTGTAGAATCATCCTATAATTCTTCAGTTTTTGTTTGTTCATGTTTTTCTTGTATCAGACGAGCAATAGCATGAGGTCTATATCTACAATCTCTAGCATTTTAGTTTCTCTTTGTTTGATTTTCAAGTTGTAATTGTGTAGGAGTGGGTTTATCAACCATAGGTTTCTTTTCTTCCCGCAAGGGAGGAACCGAAGGAACCATGGAAGGTTGTTCAACCACTTTCTCTTTAGCTTTGTAAACTTGTTTGATTTTAGGAGGCACAACAAGACTAATTTGGTTATCTTGTGGTCTCTTGTATGAAGTAGGTGGAGGATTTGTCATAGGCTATTCTTGGTTACTTGGAAGAGCTTTTGGTTCAATCATAGTCTCATCAAGGATAGGAGGCTCAATCATGGGTTGAGTCATATTGGTAAGGGATAACTATGCTACATGCTTTGCCTTAAAATTTTGGTAGGATTTAAAAAAGAAGTCTTCACGGGGTCTAATAGGCTCTATAGGCTCAAGCCAAAAGAAATCCAATAAAAAATGAACCCATGAGAAGATACAAGATTAAATCCACTATGATGTACAATAAATATCTCATTTCCAAATGGAAAATTTAAACATTTATGCACAACCGATGGGACAACATTCATGGAGCGAAGCCATGGGTAGCCTAACTTCACACAAAATTGGTCCGATGATAGGATAATGGAGAAGGAGACACGTGATTTTTTCAGTCCAACTTTTAGAGGGAGAGTTATCAAACCTATCATAGGGAAAGAAAAAACATTATGCATTTGAATCCATGCTTTTGGGTTTTCGTAAGTATCTTGATAAAGCTCATGCAAAAATAAGAATTTTTTAGTGATCACATTCTCTACGCAATCGGGTAAATGTTTAAGTATGTCATTTTGTGAGAAAGCAATGCCAAGGGGCATATCTATTCGGACCTTACGAGGTTTAGCTTCAATAAATCCAACCAAACCATCCATAAGGTTTTCCTCATTATCTTTCATGTTTTAATCATGTCCATGTCAACATGTTAGGATATTTGTTATTACATCATTAATAAAACAATACATAACTATGTAATTAGTTATATTTTTCTATTGATCGGGTATGCTCGGTCAAGTTGGTTATTCACCAACCTTTCTTTGTATTTATTCTTACCTTCTTGCATAATGAAATCACTTGATTGCTCTATTTTATTCTTCATGGTATCAGAGCAACTAGAATCCTGAGCTCGTGCATTGCATCGGGTGATTAATAATTCTTTTTGAAGAAGTGCTTGTAGATGAGTTTGCTGAAGGTGATCGCTCAAGAATTTGTTCTTATTTAAGAATTACGTCAAGGCATTCTATACTCAAATAAAGCATCATTGAAATATTTTTGAAAGCAACGTTCATCATAAATTTTATCGAAAGAGATAAGAAAAAAGGAGTCGGGAAGATCACTGTTGGAGAAGCAAGTTGCAATGGGGAAGCAACTGTTTGATCACGTCGGTATTATTTTTGGAGACTTGGCTATATGCCTAGAATTTTTGAAGGCCCATTTGATTACAAAGGAACATAATGCTTCGTTTCTTTCTGTAAGAATGATTGATGTTATAGTGTCTTTGATTGCTAAAAAAAAAAGATGTTGCGAAAGAACGATTGATGTCCTAAAATGACAAGAAGTTCTATAAGAAAGCATAAGCGACATTCTATGTGAAAGAGGCATTGACGGGAATATATTTGTTGAATGCAGTGTGAACAAACACGTTGGCACATACTAAAGAAGATACGAGTCTCCTAGTGATGTGAAGAGATTTCTGAGCCTATGTGATCCGATTGTTGTATGAGGCGAGACATTCTGAGTAGAGAATGTTGTTCAAAGGTGCTTGCGTAGAAAAAAAATCTGGCTATTGAATGTGTGACAAGTTTGGCATCTAAACGTGTGCAAATTTCAAACTAAAAAAATGTGCATTTTATCATTATTTCTTTCACAAAAATAAGTCAAAGTCTTCTGTTGCATTGAAATTTTTGAAACTAGGAGCATCTGGTTTATATTTTCTAAAAAAAAATATAGTTTTGAGTCATTTGAGAATTTTTTTTAGAACTTTTGTGATTCTACATTTGAATTCCAAAACACAAAGTACTTGCAGTTTTTTATTTTCTGAAAAGAAAATAGAGTTTTGAATTTGAAAGGGGTTATAAGGATAGTTCAAACAAAACCAGAATGGCCTCTTGTGCACCTAAATTCCTCTTGCCTGATTCCCAACTCCTAAAGGGTGAAAACTATGCTGCTTGGAAAACCAAAGTCCAAATGCAATTAGAGTTTGAAGACCTTTGGGAAATTGTCTCAGAAAATAAAACCAAACCAACCACAGCTAGTGATGAGCAAAATAAGTTTGATAAGGCCAACTAGAAAGCCAAGTTAATCATCCTTTTTAGTATTTTAAATGAGGTTCAACCTCACATTCGTATTGTAGCCTCTGCAAAAGATGAATGGGAATGCTTCAAAACTATTTATGAGGCTAAAAAAAAACCAAATCCTTCATTTGCAGTGTTAATTACATTGTCTCCAAATGCAAAATGGTGAGAAGGTAGAAAATTTCTTTAGAAGAGTTGTTGAATTGAGAATTGCACTTCAAGCGTTAGGGGAAGAAGTCACAGATGACTATCTTGTACCAATCATCTTGAGAGCACTGCCCCCTTCATTTAGAGTGTTTGTTACATGTTTAAATGTGGCACATAAAACACCCTCATTTGAAGAACTGGTCAACTTGCTTCAACAGGAAGAAGCAACGTTTGGTGAGACTAATACTCAAGACAATCAGGCCCTTGTTGCAAAACAAAAGGGAAAACAACTTGAACATCGAAGTGGTCCATTAGGACAGTCAAATCAAAATCAAGAAAACTCTTCCAAAAAGAAAAAGAAATGCCTCATTTGTGGTAAAAAGGGCGATGAACTCAAAAAATGCTGGTATAGCTGCTATGCCAATAGAGAATCCAGTAGCAAAAAGCCACAAAAATATTCTCAAGGGGATAAGAAGAAAAAAATATGCAATGGCAAAAAAAGCCCAACAAACAACATGGAAATGTTGCATGTAATTCAGATGAAAAATATTTTTTGTATGCTGTAGAGAAAAAGGCTGCCACATCTAATAATTCAGTTTGGTATGTTGATTCTGGTGAATTTAGGTACATGATAGGGGAACAAAAATGGTTTTGTGCCTTAACTCCATCCACCTCTCATGGGCATGTTTCATTGGGTGATGACACCTCATATAAAGTTCAAGGAATTGGTGATATTTCACTTCCATTGAGAACTCATACATGTCGACTTATAAAGGTTCTACATGTTCCAGGGCTCACTAAGAACCTCCTTTTGGTAAGTCAATTACTTGAGCACAATTTTCAAGTTGAATTTGATCAAATCAATGGTGAGAAAGTTTGTCTTATCAAAGAAAAGACTTGCAATGGGGCAGTTGTAGCTCGTGCTTCAAGGGCAAGCAAGATGTTTTAGTTGGTTGATGTTTTAGATGAAGATCAAGCCCTTGTAGTCAAAACCAATTCATCCACAACTCTCTGGCATAGAAGATTTGGCCACCTCAGCATTGGTTATCTTCTTGCATTGAGTAAGAGAAATATGGTAAGAGGACTTCCTCCCATTTAGAAATCAAAAGTTATCTACTCACATTGTCTTGTCAGGAAACAACATAGGGCTCCTTTTCTTGCTGAAGAAAACTGAGCCTCTAGTCCCTTAGAATTGGTTCACACTGATCTCTACGGACCTATGCCTTGTAGTCATTAGAATGCTCGATATTTTTTTCTCTTTGTGGATGACTATACAAGAAAAATGTGGGTCTATTGTTTGTCTCACAAGCATGAATCTTTGGAGAAATTCAAGGAGTTTAGGGATTTTGTAGAACGGTAATCTGGTTAGTCTCTTAGAGCCCTTCGATTAGATTGAGGGGGGAGTTCACAAGTAAAGAATTTGGAGCCTAATTGTAGAAGCATGGCATATAAAGATAGTTGACCACTATACATATTCCACAATAGAATGGTGTTGCTAAGAGGCGTAATCGTACTATTGTTGAAATGGTGCGATGCATGTTGAAGGATGTAGATCTTGCTCCTGCATTCTGGGTTGAAGTAGTTCACACAACAATGTAATTGTTGAATCGAACACCCACCAAAGTGCTTGATAATATCACACCCAAAGAAGCTTGGATTGGGAAAAATCCCTCTATTTCACATTTCAGGGTGTTTGGATGTGCTACCTTCATGCATGTCCCCAAGGTTCAACATGCAAAATTGGATGATAAGTCTACCAAGTGTATCTTTCTTGGATGTAGTTTAGAATCAAAGGGATATCGGCTCATGGATGCAGTGAAAAAGACGGTGTACATTATCAGGGATGTAGTCTTTGATGAGGAATTTGGGAGTAGTCCCTCTTCTTCTCCATCACCTATTTGTACCCAAGCATCACAATTGGTTGAATCTGTTGATGAGGACATTGCAGAATAGTAGGAGGTTGCTGAAGAGAAGGAAGTTGATGAAGGCACTTCAGATGAATTTTTTTTTCCATTGGATGAGTTTCCTCCTCTTACTCCTCCATCCTCATATTCTGTACACAACAAAATTCCTAAGTGGTACCATACCAATATAAAGGCTTCCAAGGATGAGCAGTTATTGATACATCTTTTTGATGGGCCTAGGACTCACAACAAGTCTTGTGAAGAATTGAAATGGCCCTTATGTGTATAGTTTTGCAGAGTTATGAACTTGAAACAATACACCAAGCTCTTGAGTCACCACCTTGGAAAGATGCTATGGATGCTGAATATGGAACAATACATGGGAACTTGTTGATCTTCCACCAGGGAAGAAGGCTATTGGCTGCAAATGGGTTTTTTGGATCAAATACAAGGAAGAAAATATCATTGACAAGTATAAAGCCCAACTTGTGGCTAAGGGCTATGCACAGAAGGAAGGCATAGATTATGATGAGATTTTTTCCCCTACAACAAAGATCAAGACTATCTGTATGGTGTTGGCTATGGCAGCGCAATTTGGGTGGAAATTTCAGCAGATGGATGTTAAGAGTGCCTTCCTTAATGGAGATCTCATGGAGGAAGTCTATATTCAACTCAACCAAAGGGATACACTGAACCTGGGTAGTAGCACAAAGTATGCAGACTCATCAAATCCCTCTATGGTCTTAAGCAGGCTCCTCAGCCCTAGTATATCAAGATTGATGAGTATCTCCTTAACCATGGATTCATTAGGAATCCATATGATCCCAATATCTACCTCAAAGAGAAAGGGGGGGAGATTGTCATTTTGGTTGTTTATGTTGACGATTTGGTCATCATAGGGAGTTCTCCACATATGATTGATGCAACAAAGAATGATATCAAATGGTCATTCAACATGACAAATCTTGGGCTTTTGCATTATTGTCTTGGACTTGAGGTATGGCAAAAGAAGAATAAGATATATGTTTCTTAGATGAAATATGCCAAGACACTGCTCAAGAGATTCCACATGGAAGATTGCAAACCTATGTCAACCCCCATGGAGAAAATTTTACAACTTTTCTGCTATGATCCATCTACTCAAGTGAATGCTACTCTTTATTGCCAATTGATTGGGAGTCTCATCTACCTGACCTATACTAGGTCGAATATCAATTTTGCTGTCAGTTATCTTTCTAGGTTTATGTAGGAACCTAAGGTTGTTCATTGGAAGGTAGTAAAGAGGGTTTTGAGATACATCTGTGGCACAGTGGCATATGGCCTGGAATATAAGAAGAATGCAGATTTTTCATTGTATGGGTACACAGATGCAGACTATGTAGGTTCAATGGATGATAGGAAGTCTACTTCAAGCTTCATTTTATTTTTGGGATCTAGTCTAGTTTCTTGGGGGAATAAGAAGCAAACCACTGTTGCTCGCTCTTCCACAGAGGTAGAATATTGCATCGCAGGGGGGGCTATCTGCAAGGCAATATGATTATGTGTCACATTTTGACAGGTATGGGTGTTCCTAATACAATTCCTACCACTTTGTTTTGTGACAATTAGAGTGTGCTGAAGCTTATTCGCAATCCAGTTTTCCATGAGAATACCAAGAATATTGAGGTTCGGTGCCATTACATTCATGAGCATGTTCAACAACAAAATATACAACTCTAGTTTTGTCTAACTCAAGAGCAGCGTGAAGACATGTTTACCAAATCACTTGTAACTATGAAGTTCGAGGCTTTCCAAACTTTCATGCATTGGTCTCTTGGGCATATGATGTGATACGGGGGGTGTTAGAATAGTTGTTATTACATGATTAATAAAATAATACATAACTATGTAATTAGTTATATTTCTATTGATCGAGTATGCCTGTCAAGTTGGTTTTTCACCAACCTTTCTTTGTATTTATTCTTACCTTCTCACATAATGAAATCACTCGATAGCTCTCTTTTATTCTTCACAACATTCATCACATCATTCTTTGTTTCACTAGCTTTGACAAAGGAGATATTATGACTTGGCATAGGATTAAAGTAAAGATTTACAAGTTTTGATTATGAGGAGATATAGATTTATTACCTTGATCATTAAAACCACCAATTAAAATATGATTAGAATCAATGAGGTCTTGCATAAGATATTTAAGATACTTGCAGTATTCCGTCTCATGTCCATTTTGTCGATGGAAATGATAATAGGCATTTGGTCTATAGTTTGAAGGTAAAGGTTTAGTAGGATCAGGAGCTCTAATAGGAGGTAAGGAAATCAAATTCTTGTCTAAGAGCTACAACATGATATTATCAAGGGTATCAGGAAGAGGAGCGAACTTTTTATTCCTATCTCCAAGTGTGTATGGATTTTTCATCTTTATAGAAAACAATTGGGTGTCAATATGTTGAGTTAGTTGAGGAGGAACTCAGTTGTAAAAAGCCCTTATTTTGTTTCTTAAATGTTTGGTAATTTTTTTGAGGTGTGGATTCAAGTTTTTTAGGATAACTAGAGGGAATTTTCACTTCACGACTACTTACCAAATTTTGATAATCATGAAAGGTTGTACACAACTGTATGAAGGAGGGAAATTTCAACATCTCAAGTTTATCTTGGATTTCGTTTTGTAAATTGGAAATAAACATTCTTTGAAAGTCAATGTCATGAATCTTAATGTTTATTTGTGAGTAAAGCATTTGGTATCGCGAGCTATGAAATCGATGACGTTTTCATCATCCTTTTGTTCACATGTCATTAAATCAGCTAAGGTCATCTTAGGACCCATGTGAATTTGGAAGTGATTGTAGAAAGCATCAATAAGTTCATTGAATGAATGCATTGAGTTATTTGGTAAAGAGAAAAACCACTCTAATGCAATATCTTTCAAGGATCCATGGAAGAGTTTAGCCAAGAGTTTATCCTAAAAAATGAAGTCACTACATAAGGTTGTATATGCAAAAACATGGCTAACAAGATCTCCTTTTCCATCATATTTCTCAAATCTAGGAACCTCTATACCTTGTGGCATTTGTGTTTTCAATATCCTCAAGGATATTGGGTTGGTTTTGACATATTGTCAAGGTTGGCCATTGTGATTTTGATTCAATGTAGAAATTTATTGTTGGAGGGATGAAACATTTTGTAAAAGTGTTTTAAGGATGGGATCATTATTTGTCTTGTGAGATGGAGGTGAATAAGGTGAAGGTGTATATGTGTTCAGAGGGAAAGTGAATCGCAAATTTTTGAGGGGAGATGGATTAGGAGATATGAGATTGGAATGCACAAATCTAGAAGGATTCCCAGTGGAAATACCTAAGGTCGTATGGACATTGCTAGTAGGTTGTATGGTTGTAGTAACAGTTGGATTAGTGTATGTAGGAATAGAGGTCATAGTTGTGGAAGGAAGAATTGGATTTCCACCTTGACTTTGAGTATATCCCAAAGCTTGAGCACAACCATTCATCGTAGTGACATGTTTAACAAAAATGTGAGCTAGGCTACGCATAATCTCTATTCCATGTTCATTTTCATCTCATGTCATCTATGTCACGAATCATAGTATCAACGATGTAAATAGAACTCACAAAATTTTGCAATTTCTCTAATCCTTCATCCATTCTTCTAAGATTCTCTTGAGGGACATTAGCAACCATTGTTTCAACATTAGTAACATTGGTTGTTGGTAAGGAGGTCATAGGGAATGAAGTGTCAAAGGTATGATCCATAGTGGGTTGACTAGTGTCAACACTATGAGTGAAAGAGTTAGTGAGCCCAAGATCCATGGTGATTGATGTATCACAAGATGACATGAGTCTCGAACTACGTCTCATGGTAGTATTAGCAATATGATGCCAAGTTGTGAAGCTCATACAAGTTTCACAAACCTAGGTGGACTCAAAATGGAGGATAGGCACTGGATGAATTTAACTAACAATCAATGCAATGTAAATATGTAAAAGGAGATAGAAATTTTCAGATTCTAAATAAGATAAGTTTCTGATTACACTCTGTAAAAACCTGAAAAATGATGCAATTTTGAATTGAAACAATGCATTGATTTTGGCAATTTAACCTTAATATGATCAATTTTAGAAAATAGAAATTCTAGAAACTGAAACAACAAAATAGAATACAAAAAAAAAGATTCTGATGCCTAGGAATGCAAGAAAAAGTCCTAATCAGGGAATCATTTTCCCCTAGGAAAATGGGTCCTAGTTCAGGGTTTTTAAAAATGATTTTACAGATTTCTGAAATAATTTTTAAGGTTTTTAGATTATGGACTAAGATAGGTGGTTACAGTTTCAGATTTCTAGAAAATGAAGTCTAAATGGAAGTGAAAAATGATGTTAAATGACAAACTAGGAGACCTAATTTTAAATGCAATTTTGATTCAATTTTCTGTTTAAAAGTGTTGATCATGAAATGCTATGTAAATGCTTTGCAAAATGACTGAATTTTTTTATTTTTCCAAATTTTAAAGAATGCAAAAATGCAAACCTAAAACCCTAAATGAGATGCAAGTTAATGCAATTTAAGAACCCTAAATGAGATGCAAATCAATAAAATGCAATGCAAATGAATGCAATCTACCTAAATCTAGGGTTAAAAATCGAGTCCAAAATTAAAAAATTACAATGCTCAAAAGTTACGTTCACCAAGATGAAATGTAGAAAAATAGGTGGGGTTATACAAAGTATGGAAACTAAGGTAACCTATCTTCCCACAAATCATACAAGAAATGATATCCCCTAAAAGAATTGACTAACAACCCTTTTAGGTGAATCAATTCAATGGGGAAATTTGCTGATTTCTTTCTATGCTTAAGGACGAGGGTCCAAGTCAAACAACACTATGGGGATAAAAAAAAAAATAGTAAACTAATTCAAAAATGCAATCTAACACTTGGATCTTGAATATGAATCTCAATGCTAACAGAAACAAGAAACATAATGCATATCTGAGAAGGGGAGAATCTTGTGTACCTTTCACAAAATGCTATTTTTGGAAGCTTTCCTGGGACTCATTCGCCCATGGGTGATTTGGTCTCTAGTGAGGGTTTTTCTACAACTTTCAGGAGCCTCTGGTCTTATCTCTGCAATTCCAAATTCTCCAAGTTTTAGTGTCAGAAATTCTGAAACAACTTCGGGATCTGATTTTCTGTGAGAAGATGACAACTTTTGCAACTTTGACAACTTCTTCAATTTTTCTCTTCGAAATATCTTCAAGCCTTCTTCAATATAAATATGCAATCACACACACAAGAGATAAAAATGTTTGTTTTGGTGAATGGGGGTTTGCCTTGGTCAAACCCCGTTTTGATAATCAAACCTTGAATTGAAACAATGAAACATGAATGAATGATGAATGAATAATTGCAATGTTACCACTCAACAAATACTTGAATGAACCTTGAAATTGTAGAACTGCAACTTGCATGATATGGCTGAAATGGATGTGGATCTTGATCTTGAATGTTGTTGAAACAATGTTTTGAACACTTGAATGGATCTTGAAACCTACATCACAATGTTAGCTCTAAAAACATGCATGATGCAAGAAGAATTTGACATGATGATTGGATCTTGATTACTGCAATAAAACTCTGATATTTCTTCCCTTGAATGCTCTTGATCATAAACTTTGGCTCTTGTGAAGTCACACAAAAATTCTAGGTGAAACATAGTGTAATGACCTCGTATTATAGGTATGAATCCTTAATTTCCCAAAATTCAAATAACACACTTAGCTAACATTTGAATATACACTTAGAGACATTAAAATCCCACCAAAAACATAGTTTAAAATGTGGTTCAAAGGCCTAGGGAGGACCCATTTTCCCATGGGCGAATGGGTCCTAGGTCCCTATTCCTGGAACACACATTACTCAAGGTAAAGTGTTATGTGTAAGCATTAATTATTGTCACCTGTTTCCCTTTCAAAAAATGCAATTTATTAGGCTTGTAAATGAATTATAGGGCCAATTAAGGCATAATTAAGCTCAATTAATTAAGAGGGCCCAAAACTTAGTGTGAAGATGTAAATAAATACATTTTACAACACTAAATTAAGGAAAAATTAAGTCCATTTTAACTAGGAGGGCCTAAACAAGTGAGAAAATGTAAAGGGATACATTTTCTATCTCTACACTTTTAATAATGATAAACTATTGATACAACTCAAAAGGGTTGATAACGATCTTAAATTTCTATAGAAAAGTATTTTTCATCTCCTCCCAATCGTGAATTGACCCAATTGGTAAATGGATGAACCGGTATAATGCTTCATCTGCTTGGGAGTAAGGGAAAATTTTGCAGGCTGCATCTTGATGATCAATCACTCTGTTCTTGAGGGATCCTTCAAAAATATTAATATGTTCTTTTGTAGTTCTATATGGGTATGAAGAACTTCAAAAGAAAATTAATAGGATTTTTAGGCATTTCATAGTAATCGTTAAATATAAGAGGAGAGGGGTTATTAGCCAACCGAGCCATTGGTGGACATGGAGGTGGTAATGGCTATGGACCAACAACTGGAATCTAAACTATAGGTGGGGATGGAATGGATAAAGCAGATGATGTAGAACTGAAATATGGAGAAGGGAGAGATGGAGGTGAAAGAGATATGGAGGGTGGCAATTTAACCTTAATATGATCAATTTTAGAAAATAGAAATTTTGGAAACTGAAACAACAAAATAGAATACAAAAACAAAGATTCTGATGTCCAGGAATGCAAGAAAAAATCCTAATCAGGGAATCATTCGCCCCTAGGAAAATGGGTCCTAGTTCAGGGTTTTTAAAAATGATTTTATAGATTTCTGAGATAATTTTTAAGGTTTTTAGATTTTGGACTGAGATAGTTGGTTACAGTTTCAGATTTCTAGAAAATGAAGTCTAAATGGAAGTGAAAAATGATGTTAAATGGAAAACTAGGAGACCTAATTTTAAATGCAATTTTGATTCAATTTTCTGTTTAAAAGTGTTGATCATGAAATGCTATGTAAATGCTTTGCAAAATGACAGAATTTTTTGATTTTTCCAGATTTTAAAGAATGCAAAAATGCAAACCTAAAACCCTAAATGAGATGCAAGTTAATGCAATTTAAGAACCCTAAATGAGATGCAAATCAATACAATGCAATGCAAATGAATGCAAGACCTAAATATAGGGTTGAAAATCAAGTCCAAAATCAAAAAATAACAATGCTCAAAAGTTAGGTTCTCCAAGATGAAATGTAGAAAAATAGGCGGGGTTATACAAAGTATGGAAACTAAGGTAACCTATCTTCCCACAAATCATACAAGAAATGATATCCCCTAAAAGAATTGACTAACAACCCTTTTAGGTGAATCAATTCAATGGGGGAATCTGCTGATTTCTTTCTATGCTTAAGGACAGGGGTCCAAGTCAAACAACACTATGGGGATAAAAACTAAAAATAGTAAACTAATTCAAAAATGCAATCTAACACTTGGATCTTGAAGATGAATCTGAATGCTAATAGAAACAAGAAACATAATGCATATTTGAGAAGGGGAGAATCTTATGTACCTTTCACAAAATGCTATTTTTG
This sequence comes from Sequoia sempervirens, assembly GCA_007258455.2. Lineage (NCBI taxonomy): Eukaryota > Viridiplantae > Streptophyta > Pinopsida > Cupressales > Cupressaceae > Sequoia > Sequoia sempervirens. The sequence continues at coordinate 227,885,469 of VDFB02086081.1, read as the reverse complement.
GAAGCTTTCCTGGGACTCATTCGCCCATGGGTGATTTGGTCTCTAGTGAGGGTTTTTCTAAAACTTTCGGGAGCCTCTGGTCTTATCTCTAAAATTCCAAATTCTCTGGGTTTCAGTGTCAAAAATTCTGAAACAACTTCGGGATCTGATTTTCCGTGAGAAGATGACAACTTTGACAACTTTTGCAACTTTTGCAACTTTTGCAACTTTGACAACTTTTTCAATTTTTCTCTTCAAAATATCTTCAAGCCTTCTTCAATCTAAATATGCAATCACACACATAAGAGAGAAAAATGTTTGTTTTGGTGAATGGGGGTTTGCCTTGGTCAAACCCCATTTTGGTAGTCAAACCTTGAATTAAAACAATGAAACATGAAGGAATGATGAATGAATAATTGCAATGTTACCACTCCACAAATCCTTGAATGAACCTTGATAATGTAGAACTGCAACTTGCATGAGATGACTGAAATGGATGTGGATCTTGATCTTGGATCTTGCTTGAAATAATGTTTTGAACACTTGAATGGATCATGAAACCTACATCACAATGTTAGCTCTAAAAACACACATGATTTGCAAGAAGACTTTGACATGATGATTGGATCTTGATTACTGTAATAAAACTCTGATATTTCTGCCCTTGAATGCTCTTGATCATAAACTTTGGCTCTTGTGAAGTCACACAAAAATTCTAGGTGAAACATAGTGTAATGACCTTGTATTATAGGTATGAATCCTTAATTTCCCAAAATTCAAATATCACAAGCTAACATTTGAATATAAACTTAGAGACATTAAAATTCCACCAAAAACATAGTTTAAAATGTGGTTCAAAGGCCTAGGGAGGGCCCATTTTCCCATGGGAAAATGGGTCCTAGGTCCCTATTCCTGGAACACACATTGCTCAAGGTAAAGTGTTATGTGTAAGCATTAATTATTGTCAGGTTTCCCTTTTGAAAAATGCAATTTATTAGGCTTGTAAATGAATTATAGGGCCAATGAAGGCATAATTAAGCTCAATTAATTAAGAGGGCCCAAAACTTAGTGTGAAGATGTAAATAAATACATTTTACAACACTAAATTAAGGAAAAATTAAGTCCATTTTAACTAGGAGGGCCCAAACAAGTGAGAAAATGTAAAGGGATACATTTTCTGTCTCTACACTTTTAATAGTGATAAACTATTGATACAACTCAAAAGGGTTGATAAGGATCTTAAATTTCTTCATAAAAGTATTCTTCATCTCCTCCCAATCGTGAATTGACCCAGTTGGTAAATGGATGAACTAGTATAATGCTTCATCTGCTAGGAAGTAAGGGAAAATTCTGCAGGCTACATCTTGATGATCAATCACTTTGTTCTTGAGGGATCCTTCAAAAATCTTAATATGTTCTTCTGCAGTTCTATATGGGTACGAAGAACTTCAAAAGAAAATTATTAGGATTTTTAGGCATTTCATGGTAATCGTTAAATGTAAGAGGAGAGGGGTTATTAGCCAACCAAGCCATTGGTGGACATGGAGGTGGTAATGGCTATGGACCAACAACTGGAATCTAAACTATAGGTGGGGATGGAATGGATAAAGCAGATGATGTAGAACTGAAAAATGGAGAAGGGGGAGATGGAGGTGAAAGAGATATGGAGGGTGGAGCTGAAGATGAACTTTCCCCTTTAGCTTCTCTTCTAGCTCATGTAGGGTTTTTAAGCTCTGGAAATTCTCCTTTGTTTAGTATAGATTTGAGTACTCTATAAAATCTACTAGGAGAAAATGATTCTATACACTCTAGCTTTGCTCAAGAAGTCCTCCATCTAGTGCCAATTTTGTTGATGAGTTTTTTTGCACTACACATCACAGATAAAACATAAATGTTTTATCTCTCTTGAAAGGATACTTCTTTTAGAAAATCTTCAGAAAAAGATCCCAAAGTTTTGGATGTCAGGTATTGACTATGTAGAAAAAACTCAGTGTTTGATGTGATTTGCTAGTATGACAAAGGGAAGTTATGGTTTACAATGACCAGAAGATTATAATATGGAAATAAGGGTTTACAAAGTCTAAAGACTGGCTAAAACTCTAACTATAATTTCATAACAACAACTTGAATAAAACCTTTTATCATCAAATATAATAACTTGAGTGATACTTTGAGCCTAAACTAACTCAAATTTGATAAAGAAATTGTAAAAGATGGAGGGCTTGAGAGGAATCCTAATTCTAAAAATCTATGGACAACTACAACAATGGTGGATGCTTTAGATAAAAAAACTTGGAGGTCAATAAACTATTATTTGCTTAACCAAGGACCAACCTACAATGCTACAAAGAAAGTGCAATCTTCTAAGGTAAACTTCAGATTTTTAGACTGTAATATCCACAATGTATATGCATAAATATTCACAGCTGAACTTAAGAAAATGAAATTAGCTTAGACTAACCTTACGCTACAATCCACAATTAGAAAATTAGAAAAGTTATGAGTAGGAAGTTCATTAAAAATACCTTATTAAAGCTGAAGGAAAACTAGTAATGCTGAAAATAAAAATTGGAAGATAGAATCATGCATGCATTCAAAAATAACAAGGAAGATAACCAACACTTCAATTCCTTCACTTATATTACTCCAAAATTCTTTTTACAACAATTCTCTTCAACCCCTTTCAAATGAGAGGGGGCTTCCTTTTATAGAAAAGTTCAACAAAATCAATAGTGGAGATCATCTCAACACCAATGGCCAAGATTTAATTTGCACTTAGGGTTTGGGGTGCATTATATACATTTGTAATTATTCATAATTTTAAAATAGGGTCACATGTTCAAGCCTAGGAGAATGTAAAATATCTTAATATATTCTATATAAAATACCCTACAAAATTCCCTAGAATTGGGTGCATGCACTTGGAGGTAACTAATTTTGCCAGCTAGCTAGAAATTATAGATATTTGTCATCTATGATAGGATTTCCAGCTTCTTTTTATTTTATAGCATATTTAACAAAATTAAATAAATTTTCCATAAGTTGTTGATGTGCTAGAGGCTAGGCCCTATGAATTTTGTGGTTGATTAGTTTGTATTCATTCAACAATTCACTATGTAACTTTGCACAGGTCTTTCTTTGCTTAACCATCTCCTCTGATCTTGAGAACACTTGTGCAATATCATCCAAAAAAGTTCCCTCCAAGATGTCTATTGATCCTTGTTGAATTTTCCTCTTCTATAGCAATTTGAGGGTTGCATTATCCAATTTCTCTATAGCAATTATAGTTTCCGCTATATTTCCCAAAAAATGATCATAGTCTGATAATACATCAATTATTCTATCAAGAGTCATTTTTAATGCTAGAAAAACTTGTGATAAGATTTCCTTATGGAAATCAAGTGCATATGCCCACAATTTGGGCTCCCCTATCTTATCTTTTCTCATTTGAAATTTGCTCTTTTTCAAGAATTTTTTGAAGAAAATGTTTTGATGACCTGTAGTTTTGAATATGTGAGCCTAATAAATTTTTCCTCAAAGGCAACACAGTCCTCCATTTCATTGTCAACTGCCTCCTTCAAAATCAAGTAATTGTTATGCATTTCTGCTTCGACATTGATTGCCTTATCCCCTAAGATAGCAACATGACCAATCTAATCTGTGGTTGCTTTGGTCAAAGTCTTCATAGGTTCTACTTTGTTGACCTCTTCTTTTGACAATATTATGGGAGTGGAAATTTTTTGCGGAAGCATCCTACCCCAAAGTTACCAATTGCTGAAAAGGTAGTCAGTTCTACCATCTGCGCTTTCAACTCCTTTGTTGCTTGGTCTTTATTCATTATGCTCAAGATAGTTGACATAGTTCCCTATAATTCATCAATTTCTTGTGTTATGTTAGTTGGACCAATGTTCATAGAACTAACCCTAAACTCTGAGGGATGAATGGAAGCATCGTCCTTATCCACAATCGGAGTAGTAATATGGACGGTTTGTGACCTCGAGGCATCCTTAGTAATGTGTGATCTTACTTTATCTTTCTTCTTCTCCTTGGGTTGCTGACTATCGCGGGCCAGGATAGGCTCAAAATGAGCTCTAGGACATGGACCATAGGAGCTCTATCTTTCAATTGTTTCTCCAACTAGGAAAGAGTAGTCGTTCACTCTATGCAAGATGTGGCAACAATCTCATGTTGCTCCATTCGTGGTTCCTCTTTTTCCTGCTTTCGCTTCCTCTCGCTTTGGTTAGACTTTTGATCTCCAATCTCCCTCTCACTCCTTTCTTCTTCTATTTTCCCATGTTGAGCAACCTCAATATCTACTTCCCTTTCCTTATTCTCTTCTTCTTTCTCCTCGGGGATCTCTTCTTCATGTGCACCTTCTATTTTGTCATCTTTCAAAGTCTCCTCTTCCTTAGGCATCTTTATGAACTTCTTCCTTCTTGTCCTCCTTTAGGATCTTTTCTTCTTTTTCATCATCTATTACATATCCTTCAAACTCAACAAATTTAAATCTCTCACTCGATTCTTTAGCATGTTCTTCATGCTTAGGAATTCTAGATTCTTCCTCTATTGCGGCTACATCCTCAAGTTTATCTTTTCCTTTCTGTTGCATTTCTTCCCAGATCTTTTCAACATTCTCCATATTTAGAGGCCCAAGAATAGGCGAATTGGGAGCAGTGGTGATAAAGGTAGTAATTTGAGCCTTAAGAAGCCTATTATCCTGGGACAGTGTTAGCAAATGGATTGGTCATTGTGGTTTAATGTGAGAAAATGACCCTAAGATGCCATGTTTGGCAACAACCAACAAACTAACAACTTGAGAGATTGCTATTGAAATAGAAATCTTCCTCTGAATTTTAGAGGTACAACTCCCTCGTATGATTTAATGTGTTTTCAAGTATGTTTTTGATTGGAAAACAAGGAAGGAAAACTAACACATGTGCATAAAAATGACACAATTGCAATAGTAACATGGAATAAAAGGATAGACGTAAATGACACAAATATAATTCACTTATACTTGCAAAAGGTAAGGTGAAGAGAAGACAACTTTATCTTATTATATGAATGATTCAAGGCTCATAGACCTCACAATAAACATATCTATAACCTGATATAACAAAAAATTAACATAAAAAAGAGATTATGAATTCACACAAAAAAATCAGCAATAAAAGGAAAAGTATTTGACACATACATTCAAAAAAACTGTTTCTTTTATGAAAATAAAGAGCTCCCAAGCTCCCTTCCTAATACAAAGATTAAGTTCAGAAAATCACCCTCTTCCCCTCTTGAACAACACAAAAAAGATCCCCAACTTCGAAAAACTTTACAAACTTTACAATAAATAAATCTCCAAAGGGAGACCTTTCGGTTTCCCCTAACTTTTTCTTGAAAACAAAATTCTTTTTATGAAAGATTTTCAACTTCCTTGTAATTGACCTTTATTTGGAAATTTTATAAAGTTTGATAAAATAAACCCCGAGGAACTTCACTATACATTTCTTTTAACACATAAAGTAAATGGGAACATAATGATTATAAACTTTAAATAATATGCCAAGTAGGATATTGGCATGGCACTCTGTTTAGTATATGACAGGTGACACCTTATGAGAATCGCACTCAAAGCATGTTGAATGGTTTTTGAATTCTTCAAGATTCTCATTCCATATTTGATTATTAAGCTATTTGGAAATTGATTTCCTTTACAAACCAAATGCACATTGTATAATTTTCTTCTATATACACAAGCCAGGTAGTGTAATCCATCATTAATGATTGAGTAGTGAGAACGTCTTCATTGTTGTTTAGAAGCAAAGGCACGGCTATGGGAACTTGATAGGCCAAAAATCCTTTTTACTTTCTAGTAACTCTTTCTTTTAACAAATCGTCACTCAATATAAATCCAAATGAAGAATATTTTCCAAATGTACTTAAGCCCACACAAATATCGATTCACTAAATGATAAGACTATTCCATTGCATCGATATTTCTATTTTTCTAACTCTTTGTATCACACAAATATGCATGAACAACTTTGAAAGTCATTTTGGATGCCAACTGATAATGATGATCACGAACTTTGTGAATGATACCATCAAATGCCTTCCCATCAATGTCGTTTTCCCAAGTATCGCCTGCAAATTTTCCTCGCATGGTGCTATGGCCTTGATGGCAGACTTTAATGAACATAAATTATTGACTGTGAATCCTTTTCTCTTCCTTATTGCCACTTTTTATGGTTCTCATAACCATTTTGGGGGGCCGCCCGTAGTTCGGAAACCGAATGTGAATGTCAATGAATCATTTGATGTTTTTATTTCACCTATCTTTGATAATGTTTTCGGCCCTTTGGAAGGTTTTAGTAACCACATCAGGTGTCGATAAGAGTCTCTAATGCAACTTCTCTGTCCAATAAGAGTTCCAATAGTCGTATTGTATTCTATAGTTCTCATGCTCCAATCGGGCATATGCAGGCAAGTAAGAGACTCTTTCTCGATCTCACATCCATTTAAACTGTTAGTGACGAGTGATGAAGTCTTTATTTCCATTGTTTACCAAGTTTGGAAACCTATTTCTGAGGGGAGCCATTTGATTTTTTCCACCATAAACTTGTCCAGAAGTAACATATATCTGCATTTCTTTCGGGCAGAAATGCCACTACTATTAAAAACCATGGCAACTGCTCTTTTACTTACAATCTTAACTGCCCTGAACACTTTGATTTCCTATAGCATATATTGGTTCGATTCATATTGTAATAATGGTTCATCTAGTAGAATTTTGTATTATAACATTCTGAGCACAATATAGCCTTCACCTAGAAATATGTGTTCCTTTATAACCTTCAATGCTTTTGTTCTCATGATGATCTTTGTCATCCTTTGGTCGATAACCAAGAGCATATGATGACGGATCCACTTTTGAGAGAGATGTTTTTCCAAGGGAACAATGGAGTTATATATCTATGAATGCATGATTATCAACTTTGATGACATTGATTGAAATCTTTAGAAGGGATTAGTAGAAGATACCAGTCACTAGTTGAATCCATATTACTTTCCTTACTGAAAGTTCCAACCATGCGTAAAGTTCATGAGCCATAGTGGGTTTTCGATCATAAGCAAGGTAAGATGTCACATTAAAGCCTTTGATGAATGCTAGCCACTTCTTTCCACCTGCAAACATCAACATGCCTTATCTATGCTTCCATCTTTGGATTGTAATGTTCCATGTCATAGGGACCTTTATCATCAAGGAATTTTTAAAACTATATTGAGATTTTATCACATAATTGTACATGGTGCAGATATTGTATACCAAAAATTCTACCTCTTCACTGATAGCAAATTCAACCTCTTCACTGATAGCACATGATTTACTTATTGTAACTACAATATCTGACAAAGCCTTATTGCTAGTATATTTATTGGATTTCTCTTCAATAATACCCCACTATCTTCATTTTCTAAGATAATTTCTCCAACCCATACAAAGCATAGTTGTTTTATAGGAGGACACAAGTTGCAATATTTGAGGATTCAATTGTAAGAGTATTACTTGAAATACTTAGCTTTTGTTCATAAATGATCCATGGGTGCCAAGAAAACATATTAGCACAACCATCACAAGCTTGACTGACACTTGGAAAATGAAAATTTTAAAATTTTCAATGGTCCTAAATGGGGGTAATAGACAATAAGGCTTGTGATAACTCCTTTGGCATATTCTTCAAATAGGCAACAAAAGTCTCTGATAGAGTAGTGGGAGGGATAGAAGAAATGGTGGGTGGCAATGTTGAGAAGGTGAGTTGGGGAAAAGGAAGAGTAGAAGAAGGAGAAGATGTGGCAGAAGAGGAAGCCTCAATCAGGATGGCAGAGGTGGTAGGATTAGATAATGGAAGGTGGACAAAATTGTCCACTGTGGGTGGAAAGGATATGACTGGTGGAAATGGAGTGGAAACAAAGAGAAGCAAAGCGGTAGAATGAGGTGGTGAAGGAAGATGAGGTGGTACCTAAGATTCATCCAGTGGTGAAGGATCCTCTTGGATGGTTTCCATGACTAGTGTTAGTTTTCTTTGCTTCCTTGGACATGGGCATGTTGCCCTCTATGCCTTTTCTTTAATATACCTGTTGTTTTTCTGTTGGGTGTCTTTCTTGCACTTCTTTCTTCTTTCGAGACCTAGTAATGGGAGGAGATGACACTCCCTTACTAGATGAGCTTGTCTCTAAAGCATCACCTTCATGCCCTTCATCATCGGTTTTATTATCATCGTCACTTTCTTGGGCCCACCCTCACCCCCACTCACCATAGGTAAGCTCCACTCCATGTTTCTCCAATTGAGCCACTTGTGTGTCAATCCATGCCTTTCTCTTTCTTAGTACTAAACAGGTGATCACATTGATGTCCATATCTTCTTATTCAGTCCAATCCAACAAAGGAAGAAGTAGTTTGGCCACCTTGTTGTGAGTTTCTTCATCAAGGTTGTCATCTTCCTTCAACTGATCAAGAATGGTATACAAGTCGAGAGTTCGAATAAACTCAAGGGACACCCTCATATACATTCTCTTTCTGACCTCGTGGTCATCCTTGCACAGTTTTCATATAAATATTCAATATGAATGTGATGGGCATGTTGTTTTCTAACTTTCTTTTGCATCTTGCCCATATGGTTCACATTACCTTGTGTAGTGTGAAAGAGGATACCAAAATCCTAAACCTCCTTGTCAAAATTCTTCACAAATAGTCATGGGGTATTAGACTCTAGATTTGTGTTTTGATTACAACAATTGGTGTGAAGCACATAGTTGCCTTGTCAATTCCAATAGCACCATCTTGTCCACCGGGTATCTAGGTAGCATGTACAGAGCACTAGAGAATCTTAATTCTGAAATATGTAAACTTTGGGAATTGGATAAACTAGTATCCAAAGTTCTTCACCATCCCCTTTGCTAAGTATGACATCTGTGTGCCAAAGTCCCCTTGTAGTGATCAGATTATATGCATGATGAAGGCGTCATTCACTCTCTTGTAGTTGTGTTTGAAGTTCCTATACTATAGTTGAGGGTAGCACTCATAAACAATATATTCATTAGGACCTATTCCCAAATTTCCCTTATAGGTTAGAACTCAATATGGGAAGTTGGCTAGAAGGTAGACAACATAGGAGGTCATATAGAACTTTGATGTCTTCTTCAACACTACATCTTGGGCATGAATATTATAAATGATCATATTAGCCCAATCAAATTTGATTTCCCCTCTCAATATTTCTTTAATAAAGGACTACATCCATTCTTCAAACATGTTGGAAGTGGGGAGCCCTCAAGTCATTTACTTCTTCAACAAAGTCGCTCTTGTACAACTTCTTAGGGAGCTTCTCGGCACTTGGTGGAAGAGTATACATCCACTTCTTATTGATGACTTGAAGGTAGCCTGTAGTTCCTGTTTCCCAGACCATAACGGCATACTCTTAGTGACTACCTCCATTTTAGAGAACGAAGGAATGTTGAACACTCTTGTAATAGATGAGGCAGAAAAGTTTTCCACTGCCCTTCCCTCTGTTGTTACTATTCTTCAAGAATCCTTGTGATAAAAGTCCCGAAAACCATGAATGAGCTACACACTAATCAAGGATGGTGGAAAATCCATTCTATGTGTAAACCGCTTCGTTTGATTTTCTTCGAGAGCTCAATTTTGGAGTAGTGAGGGTGCGTTGTCTAAGTTCATCAATGTCTATATGCTTGAGGTCTATGTCAGATATCTTATCCCATGTGGACACAATCTTAGAGGTTACTTCGACATTGGGGAACTCGTCCTTCATCTTCGCTGACTTTTTCGCTTTCTTGGTCTTTCTTATTTTTTCTACCTTTTCCATATAACCTGCAAAATGTCGCGTAATGATTAATGTCGATCAAGCAATCAAAATTGGTTAGTATGAAAAAAAATGCATCAATCATGATCAAATCATCATTAAATCATCAAATGTCAGAGAGAAACAATTAAATTAGCAAATTGAAACAATTTCTGACACTTTGCAGGTTTTGAGTGATTGTGGTCCATCACATTGCGGAAGCCATCATCGTGCGGGCCGGAGCAGTAAAAGAACTAGACAGATGTGGGACAGAGCAACGTGGAAGCCAAACGATATGGCACAAGCACATAGGAAACCCACAAATGACATCCTATAACACTTTTCTCTAGGATATCAATTACTTTGAATTTTAGTGGTTGTTCATTTCAAGCGCATGGTAATGAATTTCAAAGACGTTAGTGCTCAATACTTAATGATTTTACCTTTTTTTAGCCTATGCAGAAAAATGTTTGCATATTCCATTTTCTCTAGGATATCAATTACTTTGAATTTTAGTGGTTGTTCATTTCAAGCGCATGGTAATGAATTTCAAAGACGTTAGTGCTCAATACTCAATGATTTTACCTTTTTTTAGCCTATGCAGAAAAATGTTTGCATATTCCAAGGGTGTAGAAGCTAATGATGCTTATGCCATCATGTTCGGTATGACTCAAGTGGAGATCCGTGAGAAGATTACCACATGGGACCTCCCGCGAGGTGGACTCTTAGAGTTTAAGCCTTCAAAGTTTAATCGTTCTCGATTTTTGACACTTCAGTAAATTTGATCACTTGGTGTTTGCAGGAAATGATAATGTGGAAGCCGAGGGTACCCATGCCATCATGAGTGGAAATACGCAAAGGGATCCCTTCATGGGGATTCCCACAAATGAACCTTCTACAACGAGTTCAAAGTGTTGAGGTTACTAACTTTTAATGGGGCCTAAGTTATGGTTCTGCGATGATGGAAACCCATGAAGGAGGTTTTGCAGGTTGTAGCTTTGTGGGACCTCAATTTGTGGAAGCTTATGGAAATCACGTCATAGAAGGCGGTAGAAACACGATGGATTCCCATGTGAAGTTTCTCGCATGGAAAATCCATAAAAGGAGAAAGACCAACAAAACCTAAGTTTGCAAGCTTGGAAGTAAGCATTAAAAAAATGCTTGTAAGTCTATGATTTCCTAGTGCATGGAGATCATCAACAATTTTACCAACCCAAAGTATCATTAAAATGGCAATTTACGGGATTACAATGCTGAGGGGGGTATACCTGAATGCGACATAAATAAGGGGAAGCTCAAGAACAATAACCAATCCTCAATCAATCGCTCAATCAAAACAATGAGTCCAAACACCAAATTCACAAATAATTTAGAGAAACAATGAACCCAGCTCGACTCCATTTATATAGGCAATCTATAATAAATGTAGTAATAAATGCGAGAAAATGCCTCATAAGCCATGAAAACCCTAATTGTGAATACCCGTGGATTGGAAAACACATCAATGAGGGTAAGTTGGAGGCGAATTCCATGGATGTGCGAGACATTGCAATGTGGGATCTAAGAGTGTGCAAGCTAAAGAGTTGTGGAAGATAAAGGAGATGGTGCCACCATTGTGGAATTCTACAAACATAATTCCGAAGGTAGAATCTCACAAAGTATTTGAACTACAAATGAAAAATGAAACCCTAAAATCTACCTTGTGAATCTCACAAAGGGAATTTTGTAAGGTAAAACCTGCATTTAGACACTTAGCCAAATTTTAATGATTTTCAAAGGGGCATCAAGATTCGAAAGTAATTCAAGTGAGGCAACCAAAAGGGAAGGAAAAAAGAAAAACCAAACCGACGCAAATGAAATTGATGCAAGAAAAAGTGAAAAATAAAGGGGGTCCCCATTTCATGGGGTGTGTGAAAAATGCACAACACTTTGCAATGTCGCAAAACATCACTTAGGTCGGCCAGAATATGAGATAAACAATAATTCCAACAAGTCTTTCACCAAACATAAATGTGGTGCAAAGAAGTCCTATCTAGGAGATAAAGAGGACATAAAATAAATTATTACATCCTCCAATGTGATCCCAAACACCACACAATGGTGCACAACATCCCAAGTTGGCAACAAGGAAATGTGTAGCACATTGCCAGTCATCCCAAAAACACAACTTCCAATTGAATTTACTCAATGTAGTTCATAAGATGATAAGGAAGGACCCAAACACATCTTAACACAACCTCCAATGCTAGCATAGACCTCCAAGCACATAGCTAAAGCAAGAGGACAACCCTTTTTAGCTAAACATCCACAAATTTCTAAAAAACCAGCTCAAAAAAATATGCCAAAATCAGCTAGCACACATCTAACAGAATAAAAAAAATTCATCCTGAAAGTCCAGGAGACAAAGTCATGATATAAAATATTCATAACCCAAGTTGTCATAAACTTCCTGATAGGGTAGGGTTGGATGAGACACTCACTGTCCCATGCTCTGGGTCTCACCTTGGCAAACCCTTTGGTGTCAATCTCCACCTTCTCAACCTATAGGTCCTAATGCTTGTTAGGCACCCCTGGTTCTCCTGGCCAACCCTACTATCATCTTCATTTCCCTAACCAAGCCAATCTTGGTGCTCTTTCTGCCAATCTCTCCTTAGCCCTTAATCTTCCTAAAGGCTAACTAAAACTCCAAGCTCCACTAACTTGATACAGGGGTGTGTGATGACTTTCATGGCTTCAAAACCATCTCTCTAGGGTTCTTGATCATTCCCTAATCACCAATTCTCCATCGCTCACTCCAAACCCTATTCTAGGGTTTAAAAAGGGCTAGTAGCCCTTGAGCCCCAGTTAGGCCTCCTAACCCGAGAAAGTAGGCTTAAACTCCCAAACTTCCTAAAGAACATCACAATCTTCCAAAAGGGACCCTGGTTCATTTTCCTACCTCTCCAAGATTCTTGAGGTTATAGGCCTTCACAGGCCGTACACAGGCGTAACCCTCTTTTTGTAGGTTTTAGGGTATTTTTAGGCCTTTTCTTGAATACACAGTGAATAGTCAGCTTACTTCAGTCGCCAAATGGATTGGTGAGATCTCTTGCTTCCTGCCAAGCCTTTGTAAGGCCTCCTGCAACCACCACACACCTTGGGTTGCTAGGGAATGGCCTCCCCTACAATGTTAGTGTTTGTTTTCACTGTCTTTCCTAGCCGGGCACAGTCAAGCTCGCCTAGGAGAAGACCTTTTTCATGAAACCTTGCCTCCTACAAACTCCTAAACCTATTCTATATATAGGCATGGAGCTTAGCCTCATTTCCCACAGACTATACACCAGGTATAGTGGAAGATAGAGGTCTAAGACTCCATGATTAACAACCTTCTAGACTAATCAACAATGAAAAGAAGCAAACCTACTAAGTACAAAACTAGGAAACGATGAAATAACACCACTAATGACCACACAAAGCTTGTAAAATGAATACCACACGTGCCACACACTACTCAATGCCTGGAACCCTCCATTAACATAGTAACAAGAACTCAAAACCAAAAAATTGCAAGAATTTCATTACTTTTCCATGTAATCTGCAAACTCCAAAAAGATAAAAAGTTTTCCAACCAACCAACCTTGCTCTCAGTTCGAGCAACACCTTATAACTCCTCTCCAAGGTAGTTACCAATCCCTTGGGTTAGACATTTTCATAATCAAGTGGCAAAAGGTGCAAAATCTCCCATTTTTCCACCTTTGCCAATTATTGCTAATTCCTAAACAACAATGAAAACATGAGTTACAAACTCCCTCCTGATCACTCCTAAACAACTAAAAAGCACTCTAATTCTTATTCAATGGTCAACATGACCTTAAAGTATGACAATCTCAAAATTTCATGTTAGGCTTCCAAATTTTCCTAATGCTATCTAATGTTTCCTAGGTGCTCCTGCACCACTTCCTCACTTGAAAGATGATTTTAGATACTGGACAAACATTAAGAGCATAACCACCAAGCCACAAAAGTAGAAACAACATAGAGAAATACAAAACATTTTTTGGACCAGTCCTAATGAGAAACCAAACTACCAATCCACTATAATTACTGGGTTAAGCCACAATAGTGGTTTACAAATTTTTTGAGGAAGGAAATTTGATTTTTTTTCTTTTTCACAATGACAAGGGGTTTGGTCGAACAAAAGGTTCGACTGAACCCATAAAAATATGAATAAAAAAATAATATTTAATAAGGTTTGCTCGAATGGATGTTCGAGCGAACCCATTGAAATAGGGCATAAAAAATAAAAAAATAAACTATCACTGTCACGCATTCTACGTATTCTCTATTGGATCTCTGTATGCGACGAAAGCGAACCCGAAGGCGAATGTAGCAAATAGACGTGGGAAAAACGTGCATCAACCCGACCTCCATAGCTCACTCACAGGTTGGTTATATTCGAATTTTGTAGATTTCAAAATGCATTTTTTTGAGAAATTTTGAAACCCTAAATGCGAAATGTTTCAAATTTATAGATTTCAAATTGCATTTCTTTGTTTGAAATTGCATTTGCTTGAAAGTTTCTAAAGCCTTTTCAAAAAACACTATTTCTATCTGTGATAGGTCGAATGTAAGCGTTAGAAAACGAGCAGCAAATAAAAGAGTGTAAATAAACACCAAAACAACCTACACCTCAAGATTAGCCTAAGTTGGAATCAACACAAGATAAAAGCAACAAATGGAACTTTATACCTTGTCTCGAATTGATCCTTTGGTTGGCCCTTTGATCTTTGATGTGTATGCTCCTTGATGGCAAGTAGATGCAAGATAAATGATGTTGTGAGGATGAGTGCAAGTGGATGAAAACATGAAAATGGCTAAGTGTAGATTGAGAAATAAAATTGCAAGAGTTTGGCTAGCAAAATGATCTCCCCAAAATGAGAGAAAAGAGGGGGATTTATAGGAATTTTGAGAATTCCTAGAAGAGATGGATGGCCAAAATTGAGCCACCAAATATCAAGATGTAGGGCTAAGGTGAGTTGAGAGCTCACAAGCCCTCACATCTTGCATGTGGCATGGGGAGAGGCTTAATAAAGATGAGGTGGACATGAGGTGTAAGAGAAGTACATGACATGGAGGGGGTACAAAGTACCTTGGGATTGGACAAGATCTCCTCATAAAGGAGGTCCTTGTCCCCATGTGGGTGAGAGGACATGTGAGGAATTAAAAATTCCTCAAATATTCTCATGGGGAGATGAGAAAGAATAAAGAATAAGTGAAGGACATGTGGGAAGAAGTGAAGGAATTAAAAATTCCTTTTGGGTGCATTGGGGGATTAAAAGGTGAATTAAAAATTCACATGGGGAAGTGGAGTGCCTTGCCCAAAAGGAGAAAGCCTTTAATAAGGTTGACTTTTAATAAGGTTGACTTAAGGACACATGCCATAAATGGGAGGAGGATTAGGTTGGACTAACCAAATGATTAAGGTTGTGCAAGTACTTAGTTAGACGGGCTAATGACTTATTAGAAGCAAGTGGGAGATTATGGAGGATGTGACCCTAATGATGATTAAGGGTGTGCACATGCTAACCCTAGTTAATTAGAAGAAGATGAAGGAATTAAGATGGATTAGAGACCAACTTGCAAAAGTTGGAGGATGTGACCATGAGAGAGAAAAGAGGAATTAAAAAATGAATTTTAATTTCAAAAGGGGAATATGACTAAATTGAATAAAATGGTGTATTTATTTAATTTAGAGGAGGAAGAGGGGTAAAGTATTTATTAAATTAAATACTTTATGAACCCTATGTAAGATGCAAGGTATTTAACTAATATTAACAGATGGGATAAGCAACTGGATGAATAAGGAGACGTGTTTGATCATATGGAAATGATCAAATTGGATGTCTACATTTTTCCCCTCTTCGAAATACTATTAAGATAATAGGGTTTCGAAGAAAAATAGAATGCAGATGACTCTATAGAGGAAGAGATCAGAAAAGAGATGCCCCAGCATGAGGAAAAGTGTGCGAGCTGCCCCAAATGGAGGGAATGTGGAGAGGATGCCCCAGTCCAACGAAGGTAGGCTTAGGGCGACGGGTTAGGAGAGAATGGTAGGGTATGCCCCCTCGAGAAGGGGGATGGGGGAGGAAAAGGGGGCCCCGGTCAACTGAACTCAAAAGTAAGGAGTGGTATATGTTGTTGGAAAGAGCTCGGAAAAACAAGAAGAATGGCGTTTGAACAGAGTCAATCGGGTAAATAGTGTGCGAATGGCGGCTCTGGGAAGAAAGAGGCTAGATGAATTAATTAGAGGATTTTTTGGTAAATAAAAGGAAAAAAAAACCTTTTATTTGAAAAGGGAAGAGAGGGAAAAAGGGAATAAAAGGTAATTGTAGAATTACCTTTTTCTCATTGTGACAGCTGGCAAGTGGAGAAAGAGGAGAGGAAGAAGAGGAGGCGAGTGAGATCAGACACGATGCCAGAGTATGACAGTGACATCATTCACCGGGCCGACGAGAGGCGGATATTCTTCACCCACCGTGCCGTACCACGTCAGGTTAGCCCAAAACCTAACTTTGCGATTTTGAGTCATTTATGCACGTGTTTTGGAAAAATAAAAATGTGGGTTTTGTCCGGGAAGGTGGGACGAAAAATGGGTAGGAGGCGATTTTTCAAGATGTTTTTGATTTGTATTGATTTTCGTGCCAGGGGGGATTTGGTGGCCGCCACGTGGGCCGGTCCACCGCCGCAGGGGGCGAACACGGCCGCAGCCACGGGGGCGGATCTGCCGCTACGGGTGGACGGGTCCGCCACCGTAGGGGGTGAACACGGCCGCCGCCGTAGGGGGCAAACAT
>VDFB02086081.1:227843812-227867696 GCA_007258455.2 Sequoia sempervirens | reverse complement strand
CGATTTACTCAGGGTGAGAGGGACTACACATAGCTAGTCAGGCTAGTATCAGAGCAGGAGTGGAGATTGGTGAGAGAGAGGGATGAGAGCCGTGATGAGGCTGTGGACCTGCAGGCTGAGGTGGAGAGATTGCGGGCAGAGGTGCAGAGTCAGATGATGCAGATGGAGGGATTGGGTTTGGTGGGAGAGGGGGCGACACAGTAGGGGGACAGGGGATGCAGAGAGTATGCAGAGAGAGCTAGCTGAGCTCAGGGATAGGGTGCGCACAGTGGAGGTAGAGAGAGATGTGGCGCACGCACAGGTGGAGGTGTTGGAGGCAGGGAGGGATGTGTTACAGGCGCAGGTCCAGGTAGCACAGAGCGAGAGGCAGGTGGCCGAGACAGAGGTATAGTCTCTTCGTAGAGAGAGAGATACAGCGACATCGCAGACATCTAGCTTACGATGAGAGCGGGATGCAGCTGAGCTGAGATTGCAGGCTTTGCAGAGGGACAGAGATGTAGCGGTGGCGCGGGGACAGTCTGCACAGAGGGAGAGGGATGCTGTAGAGGTGCGGATGCAGACACTACAAGGCGAGAGGAATGCAGCACATAATCAGTTGCAGAGGGGGCTGGGTGAGGGGGGAGGGCCAGGGATAGATGTTCAGGAGCTGCACACAGTTACAGGCATTGCAGGCGGAGAGAGATAGAGGCTCAGAGTAGATACGACAGTTGATACTAGCTCAGGAGGCCTAGGTACAGGAGCGGCGGGCTATCAGTGCAGATCGAGATCGGTATAGGTATGAGTGGAATGTCGCGAGACTGATAGCTAGGCAGAGGGATGAGTTTATGCAGCAGGCGAGCTATTGGAGGGGGGTATATGAGCAGGTTGTTCCAGATCTAGCGCAGCGCATGACGCGCTATATTAGTCAGACTCCACAGCCACCAGGGCCATCCCAGTCATTAGGGACACGCACTAGGGGTTTTAGCGACTATCGGCGGACTCCGTCTCCATACGGCGGTTACCAGAGGACCCCCACCCATGAGTATTAGGGGACTCCAGTGCACAGAGGGCCAGTACTTGATTCTCCGCAGAGATCAGATGTGGGCAGCTCGCAGTAGAGCGGGCAGATGCAGGACATTGGTTATTTTTGGAAGATACAGGATGGATGGTTTGTCCATGTCCCCAGAGGTCAGAGGTGATCCACATCTCTGGATTTTGTATCTTATTAGGCGATATATGATGGAGATGTATTGTATTATGATAGGATGTTTACTATTATGATTATGCGATGGCCTTTATTGACACTAGGCATGATATTTCTTTTATGCGGCTATATGGGATGATGTATGATGTGGTTTCATATATATACACATGTTTATATGGATGGATGATCTATGCTTTATGATTGTGTTTTATGGATGCACATGTTCATGTGGATGGACTATTTATGTATGCTTTTATGATGTATGATGTATGGATGCACATGTATGTTATTATGATTATGATGATGGATGCATAGTTGTTTTATGAAAATGGATAATTAGGTATGGTTTATGATCTATGTAAATGTTTCTATGATTTATGGTTTATGGATGTACGCGTGGATGGACGATTAATGCATGTTTATTTGATTTATGATTTATGGATGCACATGTGGATGGATGATTTATGTATGTTTTTATGATTTATGATGATGGATGCACATGTGGATGGACGATTTATGCATGTTTTTATGATTTATAATTTATGGAACGAAAGGTAAATGTTTATAATGCACCTAAGTGTCAATAAAGACCGTTATGAGAAAGCGGATAGGTGATAGGCGCATGGAAGAGTGCATTTTCTAGAAACAACCATTAATATCCTGAGAGGAAGAGGACTAAAGAGGAAAAAGAACGAGAGTACTTGCACAATCGAAATCATAAGTGATGGTCATGATGGAAATGAAGGGTGCATGCAAAGTGTTGAAAATGCAGTGAAAATGAGATTTTTCCATCCTTGGAGCATTAATTTTTACTATAGCGTAGGTTACCAAGTACCTTGATATGGAAGATCAAGGCGAACGAGTACTCTATGCATGAAACAAACACAACAAACAAGAAGGTTATCCCAACACCCCGATGTCGTGATGACCTCGGTCGGGCCTGGTGTTGAGATAACCACAAACACACAAAGTTGTCCCAACGTAACACAAGACCTTGGAGATCTCGGTGGGTCTTACAAGGGACAACTGAGAAGACAACAGTCAAAACAAATGATCAAGGTATGCCCCCATGTCAGCAGGTCAAAGCACGCCATGGTATGGTGGACCAAGGCGACCCTGACAAGTGATGGGAAGGAACCCAAAATGATAAACAAAATTCAAAAGCATCAAGAGATCATAATCAAGACAACAGGTCCTTTGCCATAGGGTCAAGGTGATGGATGTGATTGACAAGGTTTGCTAGGAAGGATTCATCTTGTTGAGACCAAAGATGGATGCGAAATTAGGATGACCCAGTTGACACGGGATGTTACCTAGGGACAAGATCTTGTAATACGAGGGAATTTTGTTTATTAAGAACCGGTTAGATGTGGGAATAACTTGATGACGAAGCACAAAAGACCGACATAACCTTCAGACCTAGGGGCTCGGGGGCCGATCATAGATTAGCCTTGCCTACGTTAAAGTGCAGAGCCCTCGTAGTTCCAGAAAAGACCATGGATAAAGCGAAAAGAAGACAAATGGTAACCGATGAGGATGGACAAATGCCCCGGGGGTGAATCAAATGATCAACCTTGCCTATGTGACAGCGTAGGGGCAACGTAGTTCGACTGACGGACGTGACAAGATGGGACCTAGGTGAAGACCGACATGATGGATGATCCTACCTGAAGGGAATGAATGATGTAAGCTCAGAGTGGGATATTGAAAAGCTCAGAAATGGGGGATAGGATAGATGGGTCGTCCAATGCTCAATCAATATTTACTAAGCGGCCTAGGATGAGATGGGTGAGGACAATAGTGCGGATGAAGGCATAAAATAAGGCATTGACCAACGGTGCTGGATATGGAAGGTGTCACAGAGGTGTTTCATGGCTTGGTTTTTGAAGGGTTTTCTGTTGTCGGAGAGGATGGTGGACGGGATACCATATCTGCAGAGAATATGGTAAATGATGAATTTGGAAATCTGAGTACCGGTGATTTGTGAAAGGGGCATTTCCTCCACCCACTTGGTGAAGTACTTAGTGGCGGTAATTATGAATGTATGGCCATCAGATAATGGTGGGTAAATCTTGCCAATCAAATTGAAACCCCATTGAGAAAACGACCATGGTGCCAGGAGGGGCTGAAGATCTTGTGTCGGGGCGTGAATTAAATCTGCATGTTGTTGGCATGGAAGACACTTCTTTACAAACTCACAAGCATCGTGTTCCAAGGTAGGCCAATAATATCCAGCCCGTAGGATCCTTTTGGCCAGAGCCATACCATTTGAATGAGCTCCACAAACACCACCATGTACTTTCGTTATTGTAGCATGGGCTTCGGTCTCATTCAGACATCTAAGGAGGATTCCATCATACCCATGACGATAAAGCGTATCACCTACGATGACGTATCGAGAAGAGCGATGAACGAAGGACTTATGTTGATTACATGTAAGATCTGGGGGTATAATGTTATCATGGAGGTAGGTGTAGATGTCTTGGTACCATGGGGAGGTGGGACCCATGATTTCTCACACCATGTTAGTCTCAGGGATATCATATGCTGGGATTAAAAGTTGTTCTACAAGAAATTCACATTATGTTCAGTCTTTGGGCATGTCTAGCAGGGAGCCAATAGTGGCCATTGCATCAGCTGCTTTGTTTCGTACCCTGGGAATCTGTTCAAATTGTATAGAGGTGAAATATTTCTTGAAATCATCCACCATGCGCTTGTAGGGTAACAACTTATCATCCTTGGTTAGGAACTCATCATTAACTTGTCTAATGACTAGAAAAGAATCACCAAAGACTTTCAACTGAGTTATGTGCCACTGTTTTGCAATTTTGAGGCCGGTGAGGAGAGCTTCGTATTCTGCCATATTGTTAGTACATGGGAATGCTATCCTGAATGACTTGGGAATGTAGTCACCCTGAGGGGTAACTAATAAAATTCTTGCCCCCGATCCATTGTGTGTATATGATCCATCAAAATACAACGTCCACGTGGGTGTCTCATCAACGGAGAAGACTTCTTCATCAGGGAATTCTGTGATCAATGGATGAGTATCAACTAGAGGAGCTTCTGCTAACTGATCTAGTGATTATCTGTCCTTTAATAGCCTTGCGGTCCACATATTCTATGTCGAATTCACTGAGGAGCATGACCCACTTAGCCATGCGGCCAGTCAGAGTGGTTCTAGATAATAGATACTTCAATGGATCGATTTTGGCAATTAATTTAACTGGATGGCTAAGCATGTAATGTCGAAGCTTCTGTGTGCTGAAGACGAGTGCAAGGCAGGATTTTTCCATGGGGGAGTAGTTTAGCTCGTAGCCAACCAATGTCCGACTGATGTAGTAGATTTCCCTCTCTTTTGATGACTCATCATGTTGTGCCAACAATGCCCCCAGCGCGACTGAAGTGGCAGAGATGTAAAGCAAGAGGGGTTTGCCGGGAATAGGTGGCATCAATATCGGGGGATGGGCTAAATATTCCTTAATTTTATCAAAGTCCATCTGACACTGCTGGTTCCATCGGAAGGTGGAATCTTTTTTCAGGAGATGAGTGAATGGCTGACACTTATCTGCCAGTTGGGCTATGAATTGACGGATGGACTGCATCTTCCCCTAGAGGCTTCTTAACTGTTTGAGATTGCGTGGAGGTGGCATGTCTAGGATAGCTTTTACCTTGGTGGGATCAACCTCAATACCCCTGCGAGAGACTATGAAACCCAACAACTTTCCTGAAGTGACCCCAAAGACACACTTTTTTGGATTTAGCTGCAACTTGTAATGCTCTAACCGCTCAAATATCTTTTTCAGGATGGTAGGATGTTCTGCTCGTGTTCTGGATTTTCCTAATAGGTCGTCGACATAGTCCTCCATGATGATATGTATGAGGTCATGGAAGATGACCGTCATTTCCCTCTGATATGTTGCCCCCGCATTTTTGAGACCAAAGGGCATAACATTGTAAAAAAAAGTGCCCCAAGGTGTTGTGAAGGCGGTCTTATGTTGATCCTCAGGTGCGATTCAGATCTGGTTATACCCAGAGAAGCCATCCATAAGGGATAACATCTCATGTCCTACTATCAGGTCGACCAACATGTCAATGTTAGGCAGGGGGAAGTCATCTTTTGGGCAGGCTTTGTTAAGATTCCTGAAGTCTGTGCAGAAATGAATGTCTCCATTTGGTTTGGCAACTGGTACTATATTGGAGATCCACTCAGAGTAGTCAATTGGTATGATAAAACCCGCCTCTAGTAACTTCTCCAATTCCTTCTTGACTAACAACGTGACTTGCAGATGCATCTTGCGGAGCTTTTGTTTGATAGGCTTGGCATCTGGGCGATTGTCTAAGTGATGAACCACTAAGGCAAGGTCTAAGCCTGGCATGTCTGAGTATGACCAAGCAAAGTTAATGATTCCCTCTTGGAGTAGCTGCACGATGACCGGATACTCTTGCTCTGAGAGTGACTTAGCTACATAGGTGATTTTAGGACTTTCAATAGTTCCTAGATTAACTTCTTGAGTCTCTTCAATTAGAATAGATGATCGGGTAGACAAATGAGTTCCCATAAGGGGAAGATGAACATCTCCATCTTCCAGCGCCTCTTCGAGGTTTTCGCCATTAGATGCGTCCTTTATTTTTACTTTTTCAAGGTCAGAAAGTGCCTCAGGGAGGTTTTCACTAGATGACCACTTTTTACTTTTCTTATTCTTATTCTTATTTTTATTTTTGCGACTGGAGTGTTCATCCTCCCCCAATCCCATAAGGTTGACATATGTATCCGCGGACATACTGACAAGTGTGCTATTACGTAGGTCCCAATCAATAAGCTCGGGATGGCAAAGGGATAGGTTAATAGTGTAGATGGATAGGCATTCGAACATGGATGATAGGTCGGCGTGATCGACGTCATCGTACGCACGTATGATGGATTCCTCCTCGGGTATGTCTTCCAGGTCGCCATTGTCCACGGTGACACTATTGGAAGTATTAGACGATGTTTCAGGGCCTTTCTGCTTTCTGTCATACCCAATGCCTATGTTTTTTGGTAGCTTTGACGTATCAATGGGTTGCAACCGGCCCTGTTCTTCTTTGCCTAGGCCCCTGCCTTGATAGTTATTTTTTTCCACGAACTTTGTTGGCCAGGGGTACTTTTCTTGAAAATATTCCTTTAGAGGAGTTTCTGGCTGGGGTTCTTCTCGGTAGACCCATTGGCTTATGTCCTCTTTTGGTGCATCTATCTTGACACTTGGGGATCTGAAAGTGGTGGTAGGGATGTTTTTACCACTAAAAGTGACAGTGTTGTCTTTCTTTGGGGTAGCATGCGAAGGTTGACCATACTCATGCGGTGATGGTGGAATGGTTGCTATATTGAGAGCAGTATGCATTTCGTATTCACCACACCCTTTGTCAATGATCTGGACTTTGGTGACTGTAGGATCAGTGGTGGAGGATGGAGTGGTTATCGTAGTGGAGGGTGGATTAGCGGATGATGACTGGGATGCCCCCATTTCAACCCTAGGACAATAATGTAAATGGGGAAATGACACTTCTAAAGCGTGACAATATTCAAATGGTTGGGGGTCGGCATAGATGGTGACTTCTTGCCCGTTGAATGGTAATTTTAGGCATTGATGATAGGTGGAGGGAATGGCTTGCATAGCATGGAGCCATGGACGGCCGAGGAGGAGATTATATGGCAAGTCCAGATCAAGGACATGACAGGTAATGTACTGAACCACAGGTCCCACTTGGACAGGAAGATTGATGATCCCTTCTAAATTCCTTTCTGCATTATCATAAGCCTTGATTGTGATGATCTGATTATTTAAGTCCGCTTGAGTATACCCCACCTGTCTTATGAATTTCAAAGTACACAAATTGAGGGCAGAGCCATTATCTACCAAGACTCTTTTTATTTTATGGCGAGTAACCACGACTTCGATATGTAAGGGGCGATTATGATTGACACCAATGTTTGGCATGTCATTTTGGCTGAAGTGCAGTTGGTGAGATGAAGCTAGGTGTCCTACCAAAGCTTGGAATTGTGTGGGGTCGATATCATTTGGTACATGGGTTTCTTGCAGTGCTCTATTGAGGATTTCTTGATGTACCGGAGAAGACTTAAGTAAATCCAAAATGGATATATGAGTAGGGGTCTTTCTTAAGTGATCAAGGATGTTGTACTAAGAGCTTACAAGAGTCGATTGGGCAGGTGCAGAGGCTGCATGAACGGTGATGCGGGCTCGTCGTGTAGTAACAACACATTGAGGGTCTTTAGCTTTGACATGTATCATGGATACACGAGGTTCTACCTGCTCAATGTAATGAATAATACCCTCGTAATTGAGGGGCACATTCTTATAACTCATGTTATTTGTGCTGTTGTTTTGAGGATTACTGTTGGAGGTGCTCGGGCCTTGATTATGGTTTGGGAAGGCGTTTTGATATATCTGTAATTGAGCATTGGACGACGAAGTTTGACTAGGGTCCACCTTGATATCACCTAGATCTATGAGGTCTTGGACGTATTTTTTTAGACCCTGACACTTATTCAAAGAGTGTCCTTTGATCTTATGGAACTCACAATATTCATTTTCCCTAAACCATGCGGGCTTAGGTTTGGATTCGTCGAGTGGCTTGGTGACGGGGTACATGATCGGATAGTTGATCTGTAATAGCTTATTGAAGACAACACCCAAGGGTTCTCCTAATTGAGCATACTAGCGTTTGGTGTTCCCCTGGTTATTTTGATTAGACTGTTGAGGGGGATAGGGTGTCCCCTGCGGTACAGATATGGCGTTAGGTATGGATTGTTGTTGTCTCTGGGATGTGTTGGCCACGTGGACATGTTTAGTATCAGTAATGCCATCATTTACTATGTTTTTGTTCTTGTTCCAAAAACATGGCTTGTCATTGAATGACCTTTCCTTTTCTTGATTATAGATTTTGACGTGCCCCTTGGCAACAAGGGCATGCTCAAGGATGGGTCCCTTCTCTACTACCTCCGCGAAAGTGGTGACACAATGTAATCTAAAGTTATGAGCCATGTCGGGATGAGAGTTCTCCACGAAGAGGGTGACCATGTCCTTTTCTTTCAAATGGGTTTTCATTCGGCTTGCTAGTGCATGCCACCTTTGGAGGTAGTTAGTAAAGGTTTCCCCTTCATGTTGTTTCTCTTTAAGGAGATGCAAGGTATCAGTATCTTTCTCCAAATTGAAGGAGAAGTAGGAGACAAACTTTTTTGACAGGTCTGCAAAAGATTTTATGGATCCCTTTTTGAGGGTCATGAACCACCCTAGGGCGTTGCTTTCCAGACTCTGAGGAAACAGGCGCAAGAGATAGTTGTCATTGTGGATAACTTCTTGACACTGGGAGTAAAACTCCTGTAAGTGGGCCTTAGGATCTTTGTTCCCCTTATATTTTTCAAACTTTGGCACTTCAAAATGTTTGGGGAAGGGAATCAACGAGATGGAGGGATCAAACAGATATGGGCATATATCTTCAAACTTGAATGATTGTTTTCCAGTCCCTGCCTGAAGATCTTTTAGAGCGGCTTTGATTTCTAGTATGTCCGCACTGGCTGGTGTGTTGGATGGGTATTGATGGTAGGACGATTGTTGATTCTGAGATGATGCTTGGGGATGGTTGTATGGATAATGAGGAGGCAGTATCCCTTGTTGATGCACCAAGGGAACTTGTTGATAAAGGGGTTGCTGTTATGAGGTGGGATATGGATTGGTTGGGTAGTTATGGGTGGTGTATCGTTGGGAAGTATGGAGAAGGTGTTGTTGATTGGTTTGTGGGTATTGGGGGTGCTGATGTGACTGTTGCGAGGTCACATAAGACGATTGTTGTTGATATTGTTGTTGGCTATAATAATTGTAATGATGGGGTGGTTGTTGGTGCATTGTTGGCGGCTGTATTGGGTGAGATGGGATGTTATGTGGTGGTCGCGCCTGCGGGCGTGAGATGGATGCAAGGAATGGAGATATAGTTGGGGTTGGAGGCCGAGGTTGATTTCCTGGCGGTTGATGTTGTGATGGTTGTGTTGAAAATAAAGGATTAACCAATGGTTGTTGTTGAGGTCAAGGTGCAGTTGAGATGTTTTGCGAGGGAGGTTGTTGAGCACTAGTGGGAGCATAGGATTGGGGAGGTTGTTGGGATATGAACGACGATGGTGGAGGATTGTTGGATTGGGGCAGTTGTTGGGGTATGAATGACGATGGTGGAGGATTTGTAGCCCTAGGAGGTGGGGGAAAGGTAGCGAAAGGGCTACTGCCAGTGTTGGCAGGAGGCGGGTTTGAGGGGAGTGGTGCCGGTAGCATTAGTGGTTGCGGTTGTGGGATGTTTTGCGGCATGCCAAAGGAAAAAGGATCATTGGGATCAATGGTTTGGGGTGTCCCTATGATCGAGATGGTGGGATGTGTGGGATTGCCAACATGATACAGGACAGCGTTGCCGAATTCCAGTTGATGCCAACCTTCTACGAAAGGAACGTTGGGGACATATGAGCTACCGGGGATATCATGTGAACCTTGGGGTACATTAAATGTGGAGGTGCCATACTTGGATGAGTCGATGCCTAACGGAAACTTGACACCTTTGTCAATTAAGTGAGCCAAGATTTTCTTGCCATGTTTTTCAAGAAGGCGTTCTGTCATTTGTGCATTAACAGGGTTATTGAAGTGTTCCTCGAATGTGAGCTCAGGTTGATCAGCCATGTTTTCCTCCCCAGGTGGTGACGTGTTTTGACCATCCACGTTGGATTGTGATGAGGTGCCATTGTGGGGATCGTGAGGGATGTTAGCACCATAGTTAGGATCTGACGAGATATTCGCTGTGTTGGTGGGATCTTGAGGGTTGTTTGATTAGGCATTTAGGGCTTGTTGGTTGGCCATTCTCTTTGCCTGTGATCGAGTCTGAACAGGCATGTAAGATGATAAGATGGATCAAGATATTAGAAAGACCTGGATGATGAAAGATTGATTTGATTTGATGTGGATTGATTTGATGAAATCAGATTGGATTGATTGGTAGACACTGGGTTAGTCTAGGTTTTGGATTTTGATCCGGATAGATTTGATGATGTGGGGGTTGGACTGATCTGATGATTAAGATTGACTTGATGATAAATATGATGAAGACCAAAACCCCCAACCGAGTTTAAGAAGGATCCTTGGTAACACTAGGTGTTTGATTGATGGGTAGATGTATGGTAACGACACCGAATCCAACTTGAGATAGAAGCGGATTGATTGGGTCGAGAAGGATGACCGACCTAAGACGGATAGTGATCCTAAGTCAGTTACGATGATTATGATTAGGGATGAACACCTAGGTCAACTCAGATGACAACTCCAATAGGGCTTATATGGAATAATGAAGATTGAAGATGAAAGTGGATTTAGGATGGATGGGGAGCGTCACAGGACAGATGACTAGCTCTCGGAACAAGCAAAAGAGTGCTCAAAATGAATGACTCTCAAAATGAGGGGATGAAGACTCAGAACTGATGTTCAGATGTTCGTTTAGGATGATGAATGGTCATATCATTGTTCAAAATGGAGGGACAATGGATGCCAAGTGATAATATAGGCTGGCCAGAGGTTAGGTCTTCCACAGCATATGGTTAGGTCTGCCACAGCATGTGGTCAGGTCCACCACAGCATATGGTCAGGTCTGCCACAGCATAAGGTCAGGTCTGCCACAACATGTGGTCAGGTCTGCCACAACATAAGGTTAGGTCCGCCACAACATAAGGTCAGGTCTGCCATAGCATGGGGATAGGTCCGCCACAGCATAAGGTCAGGTCTGCCACAACATGCAGTCAGATCCACCACAACATGTGATCAGGTCTGTCAAAGGATAAGTTTTAAGCTTGATGTTTTTGGTGGACAAGTAAGGCAAAGGACCCAAAATATAGCAAACATGAAAAGATTTGGCCAAACTAATAATGACTGGTTTTGCACGAGAAATACAATTCAAACAACACAACCCTATGATTAGTAGAAATGGGTATGGTCAACAAAGTCTTCTACTCTAGGATGAACATGATTGCTAAGGAGTCCTTGATATACACCCGGTACGTGAGGCCCAAACCGTGAACACCAACCCGTTACAAGCGTGAGTCGGGAACCTTAGCGAGATACTAAAGGCTCAGACCAACTCTTCACGTCATCCCGACACTTCGCCAATTACAACGTGGTTGGATTGAGGTACAACTTTCACTCTCCCCCCTTTATATACCCTGCCGGTACGCGTGGTTGGAATCGTCCCTTGGGGTGATGAAATCCCCAAGCAAGTCCCACTAAGAAAATGAAAAATGGGGTGACTCAAAGGACTTGGAAAGCTACAATTTCTCGTCACCCAGGATTTCTAAATGGTGCAAGGGGATTGGATATGTCAAATAGCCTTCCACAAGCATGTCAAACAAAGTTTATTGACCCCTCTAATTAAACTATGTGCCTACTTTACCAAAAGACAATCGGTAAAAACTTGAAATTTCACCTTCGGGAGGTCAGGTTCGCCACTGCAGGGTCAGGTCCGCCACCGGAGGGTCAGGTCCGCCACCGCAGGGTCGGGTCCGCCACCGGAAGGTCAAGTTCACCACCGCAGAGTTAGGTCTGCCACCGCAGGGTCAAGTCTGCCATCGCAGGGTCAGGTCCGCCATCGCAGGGTCAGGTCCGCCACCGCAGGGTCAGGTCCGCCACTCTGCAGGGACAAGTTCGCCACTCTGCAACTTGAACCTACAAAAATGCAAAAAAATAGCAAACGTGAAAGAAAGAGACCCATTTGTGGGTCCCACCGGGTGTGCCAGAAATGTGATAGGTCGAATGTAAGCGTTAGAAAACGAGCAACAAATAAAAGAGTGTAAATAAACACCAAAACAACCTACACCTCAAGTGTAAATATGTTCTAGTGTCTTGTCATGGGATGCTCCAACTATTTTTATGAAAAAGAAAGATTTAAGACACTTTTCCAAGTTGTCTTGATTATGTACATGTTCAATAAATAAACAATTAACATTAATATCCACCACCTAAAATAGATGACTTATTTTACTGATTGAGAGGGGTGGCCATATTTTAAAAAATGAGTCTAATATTCAATTACAATTAGCAAAGAATAAAGGAGGAATACATTCATAAAACTACATTTAGAATTAGGTATAGGACATCAAAATTATATGTTTGAGGCAATGCATATAAGACACCCATATACAAAATAGTACAAAAGAAAGAGAAAAAATGTAAAGAATGCACTTGTAACCTATACTTGCTCGAGCATTGAAATTTTGAAATTAAACATAAAGAATAATAGGATTTATAAATTAAATACATGTGAGGCTATTATATAATATCAAAAAAGGCTATTTTAAAGTTTAAATTTATATTTTAATTTTAGGGTAAATACTTTTGGTTGAATTTATGAATTAGAAATAAATTTTTTGAAAGGGCCCCACCCTTTTACAAAGACCAATAAAGAGACAAAAAATGATCAATCATATTGGCATGGAAAAACAACAAGAAAAATATAGTTGTAAGTTAGAAAAATAACATCCAATTAGAAATACTCCACCAATAGTGGCAATGTATCTAATAAAGAGGGTCGTTTTCCCAAAAACATTAGTAGATCTATCATTGAACACAACTTGAATCCAAAATTCTTCAAGGAACTATATCTTATTGTCAACCTTATCCTTTTCCATGAATGAACCTAGTTCCTTTGTAATGGAGTTTCCATCTTTAGTTTCCAAACTTGAGACCAAAGGGTTCCTATAATCTTCTAAACTTGAACCTTCTTCATATTTTTAAATTATTAGAAAGAATACCAAGAGGTGAATGTTGCAATTCAAGAGAATGGTAGAGGCAATGAACTCCAACTAATCCATCTGTAACATGATTCTTGTCTCTACCAATCTCCTCTAAATTTCTCTTGACAAGACCTTATAAATTAGTCATGTCTACAAGAGGACCAACCACCCCTCGATTATGCTCAAAGGGAGCCTCAACCAAATCCTAAGGTAAACAAGGCTCCATCTCATCCTTATGCATTTTTTTCAACCTTGCCTTCCTCTAAAATTCCTACACCTATAAAATACATAGCTATGATCTACACATGACAACATGGTGAAAACACAAGAAAATCCTAAAGCATGACATGTTGAACCCAAATAACCAAATTGAAAAATAATTTAATCTATAAGTATAAATAGTTTGATGGTAGAAACTTTATACATATAAAAATATGATAAATGTGTGATTATTTTTCTTCCAATCTATAAATTTTTGATGTGCTTGGCTATATAATTGAGATGATTCACTCATAATGTAACATGATAAAAATTTAGTATGTATGAAAGAAATATTTTCGAGACATCAAGCTATCATTCTACATAACTCTAATGGAAATAAGAATATTATTTTATTTTAACTAAAGAAATTGTGTGTACTCTATCTTGAAATTACTAATTAATTTTGAATTATATACTTATAATTTAAAATAAGAGCATCCTTTGTAACATGGAATAGATAGGTTAATTAATGAAATAAAATATATTTTTATATTAAGAAAAAATTACAAATATATGGAACTCAAACATTGAGAAATTGACTAAGACAACTCTGTATTCAAGAATTAAGACATGCTCGAATAATAATTTATATACCTTCTTTCAATAATTAACATTAGAAATTAATACTTGGCTCATATTGTATAATCACACTAGAAACCAACAATGGAAGATTGAGAGTCTCAACTAAGAATTCCACCTTATAGATAACATTCATACTAGAAGCCAACAACTAAAGACCAAATTTCATAAATAAAGTTCATGTGTTATATATCATGCCTTTGAGGGGTCCACAAGTACCATGAGCCTTTTGAAATCCTTCTCCATCTAAATGCATCCATTCCAAGACCATTGGGAGGTGGGTATCCCAAGTTCCTTAATTTCTTGTAGGAATTTAATCAAGAGTAGGACATTGTGACTTTGGCATGTAAATTTAAATCTAAATGCGC
The DNA here is from genome assembly GCA_007258455.2 of Sequoia sempervirens. NCBI lineage: Eukaryota > Viridiplantae > Streptophyta > Pinopsida > Cupressales > Cupressaceae > Sequoia > Sequoia sempervirens. The sequence continues at coordinate 227,853,496 of VDFB02086081.1, read as the reverse complement.
ATCCAAAAAATACAAATTCAATAACTAAATTTAATTCAAAAAGTGGCCCGCCATCTATGGCCTTCTATAAACTTCTCGAAGATGTCATTCCCATAAATGATAAATTAAAAGCTTAAGTTATGACTTCACCAAAATGACATGAAATTATCTTTCTAAGATGTCATATTTGCATAAATCCCTCAAAGAAATTTTTAACTAATTTTAAACACTCAAACAAATACATATATATGAATATATACTTCATTTATAAATTCTTGGAATATATCAATCCATCACAATTAAATTCTTAGACATCATGCATAATATTTTTGATGTATTCACAAAGCCACCTAGGGTCTCATAAAACTTGAGTAGGTGAATACCAATATGCATATCTAATGGTGGGGTAAATGGAGGGGGATTAGGAGTAAGTTCATATATATCTATTACTTATTTTGCAATCCAATATATTGGTTGGAGAGGTTGCATTTGAATAGGAGTGAAGATAAGGTCTATTAAAATATGACTCACCATCTTCTCTATTCTTAGGATTTTGGAGTTTATCAAAATATCCTTTGTCATCTCAACCAATCTTTGCTTCAACTTTCAAATCATCCATGCAATCCTCCCTGAAATATTCAATATGTGAAACATAATTATGAGGAAGATACAAATAATCCTTGACATAGCTTTTTGTATCAAAGGATAATATGGTTCTATAATTTTAAAGTATTTCCAATTTTGAAATCTAAATACAATCAATAATCTATTTAATCAAGCAATAATCATAATTTTAAGGCAAACATAAATTACTTGAATCTTTTTAAGGTCTAGATCATTAGATTCTACTTACTCTAACTTAAATTTAAAAAACAACATTAAAATCCACAAAACAAATTTCAAAGACATAATAAATTATTACAATATTATTTAAAAATCTAATTGTAATGAACATGTTATAGTAATAAATATTCAAATTTTAAATCTATGAAAATATATAACCAAATGATCCTTAGTTTTCATATATCATTTGTGATGAGAATGTTGAATATTATAATTTTTTAGGCCAATCTTTAGGCACTAATTCACCATTGTTAAAATGATCCTTAGTTTATTCATTGTTTTTTTCATGATTATAATTTTTTTCAATTTCTATTAAACCAAACTCAAAATAATGGTATAGATTAAGATTCTTGTCTTTATCCTACATTTGGGTCATGTTTGATTCTAGATTTATTATCATAATTAGAAGTTGTATAAATTGTTAAATTATATATTTTTTAACATATATAAAATGTATGGTTGGATTAGTGAGATATTTATAACAAGTACATGCAATATGAAGTCAAACTTTATTAGATTTGATTCTTAATAAATTAGTTTTAACGATTCAATTTATAGCTTTATGCAATCTATAAGTTTAAATAGTTTTATGGTATCTAAACTTTATACATATAAAAATATGATAAATGTGATTATTTTGCTTTCCAATCTATAATTTTTTGATGTTGTTGGCTATATAATTGAGATGATTCACTCATAATGTAATGATAAAATTCAACCTCATATGGAGGATTTTATATTATCTTCCATTAAATTCATCATCTTTATGAGATTCTTATGGAATATTGATATTCTAGTGTGAATTCTTAATTTTAGACACATCTTCCATTAAATTTTAGAACTATTTTAGATTATGTTTTAAATTTAAATTTTAGAACTGTTTTAGATTATGTTTTGTGTGCAATCTAGTAATTTGAATGTTTTGAAATTATTAAAAACTATGATAGATGTTGAATGTTTTTTTGTTAATGGTATGAAAATATTATTGATTTGAGTAGATGAATTATTATAACTGTTTTAGATTTGTATTCCCTTTATCTAGATATATTATTTACCAAGGTCTCATTGCTCTTTTAGTTGTATTATATATATATATTATGGAAAATGCAGATCATGTTCCACCTGAGTCAAATTCTTTGTTTGCAAATACCACTAATGAGATTAAAAAATTGAGAGACTCATTAGCATAGGGTGCAAACCCAGGGATATATTTTGAACCATGTATGCCAATATTACATAGTTTAGAAAAACTAAGAAATGAACTTGAGAGGACTAGTACATATTCCCCAAATAGAGTAGTTTCTATTCTTTCCCGCATGCGGGAAGAAGTACATGGTGATGTTCCCCTTAAACAAATACAGGATAGTGTGACCAAAGAAATGATAAAAAGCACTTGTTTTCCTTTTTATCAAAATATGCATAAGGTTAGGGGATACCAGGTCACTAGATGTGTCGATCGTGCTATGGTTGAATTGATCTACCCATAATTTCTCATAGCACATGGTCAATACCCAAACAATGACCAGATTCCATTATATTTTGTTCAGCAGTTGTATGTTGAGGTCCATTTGGGCCTCAAAGTTAACTACCTGGACATTCCACCATATGTTGGTCAGGGGCGTGACAGGATTACTGATAGGCCCACCAATCGTTGAGCAGATAGACCAGCCCTAGTGTTTAGGGTATTGGTTGGCGAGAGGTCTCCTGCTCTCACCCTAACTCTAGCCCCCATAGCAGATGAGGCTGTCGTTGCCTCCCAAAAGGAAGCAATTGACACTGTAGGTGACATTGCGGCTGCCACCACTAGGATATTTGATGATCGTGTAGGTCAATATTTATTGTCCAGACGTTCTCGATCCATGCCATTTTTAGCACATTGGACCACGATGGATCCTTTTACAACAGTCAACATCCCTACTCCTACACAACTTGATGCACTTACATGAGATATGGCATGCAGGACTCTGTATTGTTTGGCTGAGGACCTGTTGGAGGTATATGCCTACATTGCATCAGAAAATGGGATCGGTATAGAGCATGTCAAAGATCGTTTGGCACACGGATTCCGTTCAGCTCTAGGATCCCATCACTCTCAACCGAGGACTAGTGCGCATCAAGATCCACCTACAGTTCATTCGGCAGTTGCACAGACTATGGGTTTTACTGATATGTTGATTGGTTTTGGTTCATCATCGCTGATGCCATCTCACCTTCATAGTCCTCTACATTCATCATTTCTGGCACGACAAGGGATAGATCGGATGGATGTAGATGTTGACTCGTCGCTTGACTATTTGGTGGATATGGTGGAGGTGACTGTTTCAGAGGACTTAGGTCATCCAATATCAGATGATGTGCATGTATGTTTGCATGTGCATGTTTCAATTCTTTTTTAATTATTTTGAAATTTTTGTTTTAACTAGATATTCATGTAAGTTGATATATATGTATATATATTGTTACAGGTGGACATACCTCATGTCACTCCTAGCCTTGGTCCAGATCGTGTGCATGATCGACGTAACTCAGATGTGGATGAATCTGCTGCCAGTGGACATGTGAGTTTTAAATTTTTATATATACACGTGTATATATCTACATGCAATATTTATGTATGCATAGATCTAGATAGATATTTAAAAATACAAGTTCATTTAAAAATAACTTTCATAAAATTTATTTAATATAAATTATATGTATTTAACACATTCTATACATAATTTTATTTGCAGGGCTCAACACATCTATCAGAGCAGGACCGTTCTCATTCAGATGGTCATTTGACCAAGAGTCGACATTCATATTAGGCCCTGCACACTAGATTTATGATCTTTGCTACATGTATTTGCTTATATGATGATCTTTAGTATTCGAGATTTGATGATCTCTTACATTTGCTTATATGATATATACATACATTTGCTTATTTGTTGATCTTTAGTATTTGACATTTGATGATCTCTAATTTACATTAATTTGCTTATATGATATGTACATACATTTTCTTATATGATATATACATACATTTTCCTCTTTGCTTATAACATGTGTTATGTTTATACATTGAATCTCTTTACATGTATGTACATGTGTTTGCTTATGGTTACATGTTTACACATGATAAATGTATGCATTTGCTTTAAATATTCAATATACATACATGTTTGTTTATTTGATGATCTCTTACAACTTACATTTCCTTATATTCAAAATACATTTGATCTCTAGTAGAATTTTAGGAAATAAATGCCACTTTATAATTAAGTTCATTCATGTTGATCACAATAAATATTTTTTGGGGTTGGGGCCCTAGCTTGGTTGGCTAAATCTTTCCTGTAGCAGGAGGTTGGTCACAAGTTCTAGTCTCCCCCACCCCCGTGGTACCGGAGGGCGTGTCGCACCAGCGCCACCGGTCACATTAAAAAGTTTACCAGGCGCACCTGCAGTTTATAGGGGGTCGTGCTACCCGATTCCTGCAGTCTAAAAAAAAAAAACAATAAATATTTTTTTTTTAAATGACTTAAGCAACACGAGCCATTGAGTTGAGAACAAAATATAATCTTTTTGACAAGTAACTTGAAATTTAATTCAAATATAATTTAGAAAATTCAATTCAAATTATACCTCTATTATACATTTTTGACAAGTAACTTGAAATTCAATTCAAATATAATTAAGTAAATTCAATTCAAATTATACCTCTATTATACATTTTTGACAAGTAACTTGAAATTGAATTCAAATATAATTAAGAAAATTCAATTCAAATTATACCTCTATTATACATTTTTGACAAGTAACTTGAAATTCAATTCAAATATAATTAAGTAAATTCAATTCAAATTATACCTCTATTATACAATTTTGACAAGTAACTTGAAATTCAATTCAAATATAATTAAGAAAATTCAATTCAAATTATACCTCTATTATACATTTTTGACACTTTAACAAAATTTTAAAATTACTAGATATGTTGTGCATAACTATGTATTAAATAACAACAAACTCCACAATGAAATAACTTGTTTGTTTACTACTTGATTCATTTAAACTAGGATTTAGTTATTCCATGTATACTAGAATATTTTTTTCCCATCCCATATGCATATAAATAGAAGCTTATTTTTCATTATCATATATATCAAATTGCAAGATTAATTCTCATTTATATCACTTGGAGCACATATTTTGGAGAAGATGTTTTTGCACATTTATCAAGGAGGAAAATATTGGAGAGACAACTTTTCATTTCTATCAATCAAGGAAAAATTTGGAGGAGAATTTAACTAAGTTGGTAGAGGACTTGTTTTGAGTCATCTTTAAGTTGAAGAAGAAAATGGGACAACAAAGAAAAAGAAAAAATGCGTCTCAACGAAATTGTCAAAAGAAGAAGAACAAAAGAGGCATGAACAAAACTTGGAAAATTATCATAGAAAGAAACAAGATACATGCTTGTTTCTTCTCTCTCTCTCAAGTGTGTTTTTAGGAATTTTATTAACACCTCAATTTTTTTTGCTTATAAATATATTTCCAATAGTCATCTTGCATAGACATTCCCTAAATTATTTATCATCTACTTCCAATTGCTTTTGTTCCATAGAATTCTTAAGTTCAAGAATCTTTGATTTTATTTGTTTCAACTCCACTTAGATAACTCATAGACTCTCACTTTCTTTGCTTGCATGTAAATTCAAACAACAAGCAAGAATTTCTCAAGCTGGAGTCAAGCCAAATCTAGATATTGGATCAAACGAATCTGCTAAAGAACACATGGACCTTGAAGTTAGGGAGGAGACCCAAGTTCAAACAATGCTTGTTGAGAGGGGTCAAGATCACTTCCTTCTACTGGTATGGATGAGCATATAAAACTAGTAGAAAATTCTCTCACTTATAGCATCATGTCTTATCACTTTGTTTGCTTGCATACATAAAATTCACTTATATAACATCATCTCTCACTTTTGTTTGCAAAATATTTTGTGACATGTAGGAAGGGCTCAACAAGTAGGAAATTCTCATGCTCAAGTCGAGGCGAATATAGACATTGGATCAAATGAATCCGCTCAAGAACACATGGTCCTTGAAGATAGGGAGGAGGCACAAGTTAAAACAATGTATGTTGGAGAGGGGTCGGGATCACTTCCTCCTACTAGTATGGATGAGCATATAAAACTAGCTGAAAAGGTGAGGAAACAAATTTCTCATAGAAATTTAGATCATTACTTGAAATGGATATGGAGAAAATGAAATATTATGCCAACCAACCTTATAATAAGAGAAAGAGGTCAATTACTAAATCTGTAAATGGAATAATCAATCATCATTTCAATCATCTTGATACACTTGAAAAAACCCAATTGTTATCACATTTACTTCTTCGTGATGAGCTCAAAGAGTCATTACAATTGTTGGGTGTACATTCGACATCAAATAAGAAGAAACACATGGGATTACAAAAGGATATTGTTCAAAATGTTAAAAAGGGTTTAGATTCCATTGAGAAAGGATCTCGATCAATGGATAAGGCCACTTCAAGAAGGGTGATGTTGACATCTATTGTACATCAAGATATAGCAAGAAAAAGAAAAATGTTTGCACTTTCAACTGAAATTGGTTATGGTAGAACCACATTAATAAAATATGAGAAAAAGAGAATTTTTTTGGATGAGAGTTTAGAAGGAAATTGGGAAATTATGTGTAGAGCTCCCCATTCTGACACGATTGAAGATGTTGTTAGGAACTTGGTCTTAGGTTTTTAGCATGATCAGACTCGTCCATCATCAAATACTAGAGATGTTATGAGACACAGGATTGGACCATGTATTTATGAAAATCATATCAAACATTGGCTAAATATAACACAATTTGAGATGTATATGAACTTTTGTAATGCATACCCTCATATAAAGATTGGGAAAACAATGTTAAAAGGTTAAAGCCATATTATGTGAAGATAAAAAAGTTTTTTGATACTTGTTGTTGCCGTTATCATATTGAATTTGATCTCTACTATCAGGTGTTTTGAAAGATGAGGGAAGAAAGATGTGGGTTTCAAAATGCACCTCCTAAACAGACAAGTTTGTTCATAAAGTCTATATTATGTGATCATGAAAATGGACCTCAAATAAACTGCATAAAAGGAATTTGTGAGACATGTGGAAATTTGGCTAAATTTACTTCAAGAATTGAGGATACTGACCTAACAAAGATTGTAAATTGCAAGAGGTAAGTACTATTTTTAGAGAGTTTATTTGTTTCAATTGGATTATATTGTTATTTGGATTCTCTGTAATGTAATGTTTCATTGATTGTGGTTTATTACTTATTCACATATTTTACTCACACAGGTACAAGTATGTAAAGTTGCAAACAAATTTTGGGAAAGAATCCACAAGGTTGAACTATGTAGAAGAGGAGATTCCCATTGGAAAATTTATGGAAGATTTTCAAAAATTGATACGACCATACATACAACATTCCTTTTTTGCTAAGTGGCAAGCACAAAAATTCCAAACATTGAGAGATATTTTCCCACATGGAATGGTTCTATCAATAGTTGACTTTGTAGAAAATTACTCCTTTGTACATCAAAAGGAGGTTCAATCAAAGTATTTCTTTTCAAAGTAGATCACTATTATGGTTCATGTGTGTTATCGACATGCACAATCAGAATTGGATGGTGTTGAGAGTACAAATGAAGAATAGGCCATTAAGAAAGAATATCACTTTTATATTAGTGATGATAAAGAGCATGACACACTTTTTGTCCAACATTGCTTTACAATATTTTTTGAGAATTTGAGAAGCAGGGTGTAAAATTTGAAAATCATTTTGTATGGTCAGATGAATGCGTGACACAATTCAATTCTTCACGGCCATTCTATGCACTTTGTAGATATCATAAAATCTACAAAATACCACATGTTTGGAGTTTTTTTGAGAGTGGGCATGGAAAGGGTGAGCATGATGGAGTAGGAGCTTGCATCAAACAATCTTTAAGAAAGCATCAAATTAGTTATCCAGAAGATCGTCTAGACAATGCACATGATGTTGTTGAATGGTGCAAGAAACACTTTGCATCAAATGTGGTCGGCACATCTTCAAGAACAAACCGACACATTCCACATAGAGTGTTTTGGGAGATATCGGGTATATATAAATTACATTAAATCAAACATTTGAATTTATTTAAATTTAAAATTTAGATATATACATATTTGTTCACATAATTTTTTTGTTGTACATGTATCTAGGTGTGGATAGAAGATCGATGCATGGATGCAAGAGGGTAGAAAAAAGAATATCTTTGCATTGTGTTAGGAGTTCAGATAGTCGCCATGGATGGACATTAGACACAAGGGATTACTCTTGTTTTTGCACTGAGTGCATTGAGGGAAACTCTGATTATGCATGCAACAATCAAGAACTTGGATATGTTGGTAAATGGGATACGGTGCCACTAGTTGTTTTAGAAACATATGATGAAAATGGGAAGAAATATTTGAAGACATTCCTTTTGATTTCAATTGATTATGACCATATTTCAGGATTGGTTAGAAAAGGTACATGTGTAAGTTTTCAATAATTTAAATATTATATATATCTAGTTAATGATCTTTAGAGACATTTCTAATTTTTTTAGATTCTTTTTGTGTAAATTTGGTGTACAGGAGATGTTTTTGCAGTCATAGCAAAGCTTGGAAACATTGAAGGTGTTAGCTATTATTTATTGTGTTGCACAGAAGAGAGGAATAAGCTAACACAACCTGAAACAAGTGATGGAATGTCATTTCCCACAGGTGAGTTTGAATTTAAAATTTTATATACATTGTATTCACATGTGCACATTACATTATAAACATTAAATATATATTGTACAAACCTTGAGCATAAAAATGTTACACGTTCATATGTCTTACCTTAGGTTCATGCTTACCATGCAGGTTCAGTGCAAGGGACATATCTAAAACAAGTCAAAGTTGTTTAGTATGGGATTCATTTTGTTGACTATCAACCGATAACAAGGTGTATCAATATAGTCACTTAATAATTGGTACGCCCTAGATCTTCATGCAATTCCACATGCATGTGGCCGAAGAAAATGGAGACTAGATAGTGATGATCATCAAAAAATTCTACATGTTATTGAAGAGCGAGCTGAACCAGAATCTTTGACTTAGATTATATCCATGGTTTTCAAGTTCACTTGTAACCCTATACATGTTCAAATGATAACTTATAGTAACTTGTACATATTTGTAAATCATTTTGTGTAAATTACAATTATATGTACATATTTTTTCCATGGAAAATTCTTAAGTTCAAGAATCTTTGATAGCTTCACCTCTCACTCTTTTTGGTTGAATGTAAACCCATATATATGCTTTCAATCCTTATTTGAAACCTACTAAATTTTTTAAAAATCATTTTTCCTAAATTACAATTATATACAACTTATATTTGTTTCATGGAATTCTTAAGTTCAAGAATCTTATATACAATTATATACAACTTATATTAAATTTGTTCCATCGAATTGTTCCATGGGAAATTATTTAGCTTTTAAAATTAAGTATTATCTAATTATAAAATTATTGTACACATATATAAAACATAAATCAATGCAAATAAAAAAATAAACCCTAGAACCCTTAACCCTATAACCCTAAACCCTTGTACCCCCTACCCTCTATCTTTCTCCCACTCCCCCCTCTCTCTCTTGAAAGTTTCCCCCTCCTACCCACTCTCCCTATCTCCTCTACCCTTAACCCTTAAACCCCACCCTTTATCTCTCTCCAACTCCCCCCTCTCTCTCTCTCCAGTCTCTCCCTCATACCCACTCTCCCTCTCTCCTCTACC
>VDFB02086081.1:227814117-227843712 GCA_007258455.2 Sequoia sempervirens | reverse complement strand
GTTTTAGCAGGGATATTCTCCTTTTCAGGTGATTCATGGCCTTTGCTGCTTGCCAGAGAATCTTCATATTGCACCAATGGAGAAGTATGCCTTTCTTCTTCTTCAACTCCAAGCTCGGCTGCCTCACCAAAGAGCTCTCCTTCCTTGAAAGGTTCTACCTCCCCACTAGTCTCACGTTCCTCAAGGGTCTCTTGCTCATGCACGCTTGGTGGAGGAGAAGTAACCTTAGGTGGCTCCGTGACTGGTGATTTTGGCGGAGGATCCATCTTTTGTACAGTGTCTTTTGGAGAGGGAGTCCTGGATCTCCTCATATAAACTTTGGTCTTCTCTCCTGAACTGTCCACATCAACAATCAGAGGCTCATCTTTGGAGGTATCCTGACCTCTCTTCTTTGAACCCCTCGCTGTTCTTGTCTTGTTTGGTGGTGGAGGAGCATCCTCTCCTACTTTTTCAACTTCCTCATCCAAGGATCTACCTATCCTCAAAGCTCGACTTCTTTTCTTACCTTTCGGCTTTTTTTTGGCTCGGGCTCACTCTCTTTAGGGCCTCTGATCTTTATTTTGAAAGGTGAGCTCCTTTGTGTTTTCCCTTTGGGCTCATCTTCCCCGGATTCCTCTGAAGTAGACATGGGATTAAGGTTTCCCATCAAATTGAAGGTACAAGGTACCTTCTCACTCTCCAGCTCCCAAACCTTGTGTTTTACTCAAGAGGTAGTGAATTTCATGATAGGGGCCATTAGGTCCTCTAACTCTGTGATCTCATCCTCATTCCAGTTTATATCTCCAATTGATATGTCCTTCACAGACTCATATGCATGGTCTTGCACCAAATTCCCATCATCCTCCAGTTGGTCAGGGATTAGCTTGACATTGTACTATCTGATCGCATCCACAAGGAGCTTGGAGTACCTTTTCTTCCTTGCCTCAAAATCATCTTTAATGTTGGCCCAATAATCTTCTAGGTCATCTTTATGACAGTACTCCTTGGTAGCCTTTTTCTGTGCTTCCCCTGTGATATCAAAATTTGTCCTTTTGGAATGGAAGGAGAAACCATATGCTGCCAATTCTTCTCCTGCTATGTGTGCTGATTGGATAGAAGGGCACACCTCTACTACGCCAATTCCAAGAGGGAAATCCCCACCGAAACTTGTTTTATGTTTCTCCTTTTTGACAATGGCATCAAATTCACATATTTGTCTCACCAATTCCAACAACACAATATGATCCGTAGGGTACCTGGGTAACCTGTATGGAGCAGTCGGGCATCCATCAACCCTAATGTAAGAGAAAGTGGGAAACTGAATGAACCAGGCCCCATAATTCTTTATCAACCCCTTGGCTCCATCTGACAGTCTCACATGCTCGGCATTCTAGAGCATCCTAGTGATATGTATTGTGAATGCATCATTGGCTCTTCTATAGTCTTGGTGTCCTTGATGCAACTCTGGGTAAATCTCATAAGCAATGTCCTCTCCAAATGTCCCTCGTGGATTTAAACCCCTGTATGGGTAGAATCTAGCTAGCACATACACCACATAGGAAGACATAGTGAACTTCTTGGTTTCTAGGACATCCCTCAGCTGTTTATCAATCATGGTCCTAATAAGTCTTGCCCAGTGATAATCAGAACCCTGCTCAATCTTGTTTATCACGTGAACCATCCAATTCTCTAACATCCCAGCAGTCTTTAAACCTGCCACTTTGCTCAAAAGTGTGATTGCATTGTAGATATCCGACCTGAACTTAACTCTATGCAACTGCTTGGGTAACTTGGAATAATGTGACTTTGGCTTCTCCAACCAAGAATTGATCATTTGTTGAGCTTTGGTAGGCTCATTCTCATAATATGTCCTAGTCGTGTCCATGTTTAGGGCACACACAGAAGGAAAATCCGGCATGCCAAAGGCCTCAGCAATAGAAACGGGGTTGAAATTTGCTAAGACTCATCCTTATGTGCTGACCACCCTCTGTGTGTCGAAGTCATACTACCGGGCACACTCCAGGATTAATTCATAGCATTGGATTGCTGGAGGGAAACCTGCCACATGCACCAATGCATACTTCATCATTCCCTTTCTCAGGACCGACAGATCCTTCTTAGTTGTCCTCTGTTTAAACTCCTCATATCGCCATGCTCCAACGTTTGTGTCAGACACTTCGGACCACATAGAAGATATGTTGCTTTCAGGGAGCTGGATCTTGGTGTCCAATCTTAACCTCTCAGCTTCTGAAATGGAGGACCCCTCCATGTCACCCTTAGATTTCCCAGCTGCAGCCTTGCTTGATTCAGCCTGCACTCACAAAAGATTGTCATAAGTATCCCATTATCATGCATAGTCCAACCAAAGGTTAGCATAAAATCAGATAAAGCATTTAAGAACTATCACAAATCATCGATCTTCGAAAATCTAGAAAAATCAAACAATCCGGGAAAACGAGGTAAACCAGGAAAATCCAGTCGGGGCAGAGAAATCCGACCCAGACGGATTCCTATTGCCAAAACATCATTAGTCAAATAAATCGTTAGTACAGACAAAATATCATAAGATAATCATGAAATTCATTTATTGGCAACAAGAAATTAGCATTTAACCCTTTACTCCATGAATCCTATCCTCGGAAAATTGAAAGAAATAAAACCAGACAGGAAAACCAGAAAAATCCGGACAGGAAGGATTTCCGTAGATAGTTCAAATATTCCGGAATTCGCTATACCCCACGGAATTGGCCGAAACCGGGAAAATACGAGTGCGCAGGAATTCCGCGGACACCTCGGAAACTCGACGAATGACAAGAAGTGAACCAGCGTTTGAATGATCATGCAGAATTCCTCACTTGGGTTCAAATGATTTCAAAATCGACACCAACCAATGAAGATTCAGAATGTAAACGAATTCAAGTTCTCAAGGCTCTCAAATAACCACTCTCCATGAAAAAACAACGATGCCCTAATTTGATGACTAGACTTCTGCCATGGAAAACAATGTAAGCTCGGGGTCTAAAATACCAACTGCAAAGGTCAATCCAAGGCACTCTAAATCCTCACAAGGTAGGAGCCACTTAAACCTCGGTGCAAGATATAAAATTATGACGGTTTAACCATTGTTAGCAGTTTCGAGCAAAACACCCAAAACCCTAATCTCGCCAAATATGATGAACAACGCATCTAGAAACAAAATCCTACCTCGAACGTCCATCAACACTGATCCATCTAACATCTAATGAGTAAATACAAATATGCATGGCACGGGTGATGAGGTTTTCATGAAGAGATGGGTCCAACCCTAATTCGATAAGAGGAAAATCATGACTAAACATGGGCCGACCCAAAATGACCACCAATCAACATAGAACAGTTCAATCATCATGCAAATAGATGAAAGGGCCAATGATAACCTACCATGGATCAGCGTGGACGAAACTTGAACTTGAAGAAGCGACTACGAGATGAGTATGCCCCAGCAACGGAAACCTTAATCTGCACTCCACCAATTCACACGCAAATAGCTCAAAATCGATGATCAAAGCTTGAGCAAGGAATGCACTCAGATGTTTCAACAGCAAACAAGTGAATAATGAAGTCGAAATGATGCCTAAAAGGTTTTAAATCCACCCACATATGCGTATGAGCAATGGTACTGTAGGCATTAATGAATGACAAGACATATCTAAAAAATCTGGAAACCCGAGCCCAGGACGGAATTTCAAAAAATCCCAAGACATGCAAAAAATCCGGATGAACACGAACTCTGCGGAAATAGGAGAAACCAGGATTTTAATGAAGTTCGAGACTTTATCACAGTCCGGGAAAATCCGCCATAACCGGAAAATCCCGATGTCAAGCAGAAACCCGGATTCAGAAAGTTTAGCAATGAACAGACTATGAACCAGAGCCTGGGAAAATCCGCCAGAGCTGGAAAATCCCGGATTCAGGTCAAAACCCGAATTTTCACTTAAACCCCATTTACACCAATTTAAGCTTCAAGGTAAGACTAGAGCCAACAAGACCAACATCTCAAGACCTTAAAAAGACAAATTCCATAAAACCAAAGGTCAAAAGACACCATGATAAGAGGGTCCCTACTGCAAGTGGGGCGTGTGTGCAAAACTGCACAACACTCATGTCTCCCCATTTTATGAAAACCGCTTTTGGTGGAACTTTGAAAATTTCTTTGGGTTCCATTCTAAAACATGGTCAACCATAGACCTTTGGAGACTTGGGTATTGTTGTGATGCTATATGTTGTATGTAGTTTGAATTCTCCATAGCCTAGGTCTTGGATCTTGACATTGGGTTCATCCCTGGGAAGTGTGGAAGATGGTGGCGTGGTGGAAGACGTGGACAGAGTGGTCATGGAAGATGATGTGAGTGTGGATGGGTCAATGTATTTGGAAGAAGAGGAGCTAGGAGCTTCTCAATTGATGGGCACTCAATTTTTGGAAATACCCCTTAGGTTGGTACAATATTGAAAAGGGTCAAGGTCTCCATTTATAGTGATTTATGTGCTATCAAATGGGAATTTTAATTATTGGTGATATGTGGAGGGAACATATTTTAGGGCATGAATCCATGGACGACCGAGCAAGATGTTGTAAGGTAATTCTAGATCCAAGACTTGGCAAGTTGTATCCACAATGACTGGTCCCACTCTGATAGGAAGAGAAATAACGCCTCGTGAAGAATGTTCTTTGTCATCATATGCTTTTATGCCTATACTCTTTGTGGGGTCCATGCATGCATTAGAAAATCCTAGAGCCTTAACCAGTTTCAAGGAGCATATGTTCAATCCTGCTCCGCCATCTACTAAAACTCTTCTGACCTTATGCTTATGGATGAAAGTTTCAATGTGTAATGCATCATTATGGTTAGTCTTGGGTGACGAGTAGTCTTGATCAGAATAAGTGACGTGGTGAGGTTTAGTGAGGTATCTCATCATGGTCTAAAATTGGTTGACATCAATATCCTTAGGGATGGATGACTCTTGCAGGGTTTTATCCAAGATAGCCTTATGTGGGAGAGATGCAAAGCAGCTCAAGTATGGAAATTTGCGCGGGAGTTTTACCAAGTTGGTCAATAAGGTTAAACTAAATCTTAGGTTGCCATTGCTTTGTCGTCAAGGTGGGTTGTGATTTCCTAGGAGATGGACCAGGTATGGTAATCTTAGGTTGTCTAGTAGGAGGTAGACCAGCTATGGTGATCTTTCCACTTCGAGTAGTGGCATTGCATTGGGGTTCTCATTTGATTGTGATGGTGTTGATGTAGTCCTCGTCAGTTTGGACATTGTTTATAGTAGGTCCACCGGAATAGTCATACTTGGCGCGGGTGTAATTGGCTTGATTATTGTTTGTATTAGGACCTGACATGGAAACCTTATTAGAACCATGGTCTTGCAATGGGTTCTTATGAATGGTATGGTCAGCATTTGGTGGAAATTGTGGCCTACCCAATTCGATTATTTGACTCTCAATAAGATCTTGCACAATATTTTTGAGTTGTCGACAAGACGATGTCTTATGTCCTTTAGCTCGGTGGTAAGTGCAGAAGGCATTATCATCCTACCATGACGGTTTAAATTGCCCAGGGTCATACGATTTTGGTTCTTCAAGTGTGATGAGACCATTCTAAAGGAATTTCTTGAGGATTTCCTCCATGGGCTCACCCAAGGGAGTGTATGTGCGACCTCTGGGGAATTGTTTCATCTGACAGTATTGTCCTTGATTTTGACTGTTTTGACCATTTTGATTTTTTGGGATGGCATTGGTGGGGGGTGTTAGTATTGTCATTGGCTTGTTTTGCGGCTGAACCCCTTTCAGAGCCAGTACAAGACCCATAGTGTTTACAGCCTTGACATCAATGACACCGTCGTTGGTAACATGTTTATTTTTGACCCAGTACTTATTTTTGTCAGTGGGCAGATTTGCATTTATGTTTTTAGGACCATACTTTAGCTCTCCCTTTGCAATAAGGGCTTTCTCGATCTGGACACCTTTTTCAACTAGGTCTATGAAGGTTGTGCAACAATGTACTTGTAATGCATATTTTAAGGGTCCTAGAAGTGTTTGAACAAACATGTCAACCGTTTCCTTTTTGGGTATGTCAATATGGCAACGACTAGTGAGACTTCTCCATCTTTGGAAAAATGGGATGAATGTTTCACTAGCATCCTCTTGTGTGAGATTGCATAAGCTAGCAATAGAGGTGTCCATTGCAATGTTGTACGCATAATTTTTTATGAATTTGTGTTTAAGTTCATCCCATGTTTGGATATCCTTTTGAGTGGAGAACCATTCAAGGGCAAATCCTGCAAGACTTTTAGAAAAGAGTCTCATCAAGTATGTTTGTTCATAGGTGACGTCCATACAGTTGGTTGCAAATTCTCAAACATGTTCGATAGGGTTTGTCTTTCCTCTATATTTGGTAAAATTAGGTGACACATATCCTGGAGGAAATGGTAGAATGTATAAGTTCATGTCGAAGGGATATACGGATAGGTCATATGACACTTCTGATTTCTTGCTGGATATTTGTATGTTTTCTATAGTCTTCTCTAGACCCATCATATTTGCTTGTAAGGCATTGATTATAGGGTCATTTGTGGTCCCATACATCAGATTGATTGGTACGCCATAGGTCCCCATTTGTTGTGAGTGGATGTTGGTGTGTTGTTGAGGTACATGTTGTGGCATGTATGATGTGTTCTGATTTGCATGTTGTTGGTATTGAAAGTTTGGATTGGGGGGATGTTGGTGAGTATGAATATGGGATGAGTATGTTGGGATGTGTCCCCCAGCCATTTGGGTCGATATTTGGGGAATATGGTGACCATGAATATTTTGATGTGTGAATGATGCCATAGGTTGTGTGTTTTGACTGCCTTGTCCAAATTGTTGGGTTTGTACAAGGGGAATGGTCATATTTTGTCCTTGGGAGGTTATGGCATTAAGCTGTGTTGACGCATTAACATTTTGTTGTTGTCCTTGAATAAAGACAAGTCATTTACCTCCACCCAAAGGATTTTGTGAGATACCAATCAGAGGATATGATGAAGATGTACTCATGGTACTAGATGTAGTTGTCAATGGAGGATTTGTATGGCTTGATGATGCCCCCATGGCATTTATCGTAGTGATAAAGAGAGGATTGGAATAACTTACCCACACTATCGAGGACCTAAAGGTGGTTCCAACCGATTGTGACGGATTGTGATCCTCCAATGGATGTAGCATTTATTGAATTGGAGTTGTTTGGAATGTTGGAGGTAGCACTCATGGTCGTTGTGACATTTTGCGAGGTAGCATCAAAAAAGGTATTGCTTGTGATGTTTGGAGGTTGACCACTATTTGACATCTTGTGTGTATTGTTGACGTTATTGGCAGGAGATGTCAATCTCAAGGTATCAATGTCAAACCCATGAGGTAATTTAGCTCCTTGACTTAAAATTATGGCCAAATATCTGTCTCTGTCATATAAGACCATTTGTTCGACAAAGTAAGCTGCTTTTGGATCTTGTGCTGCTACCTCTAGGTTTTCCTCAAGTATTTGTCCATATTCATCCTTATGTAAGAATGGTTCAAAGGGGTTGTTTGATGAGGATGGTATGGTTGTGAGAGGTTGAGTGCTCGTGTTGCTAAATGGGTCGTCAAAAGTCCAATTTGGGTCATAAGTGTGATTGGTGACACTGGAATTAGAATCTTGTCCAAAGTTTGCCATTTGTCTTTTCTTTCTTTGGAGTCTAGTTTCCACCATAAAAGGGAATTGCTCAAATGAGGGTAATGAAAATGATGACGAAATGCAAGGATGATACTATCCTATGTGTTTTTTTTAATTTTTGTGACAAAGGATGACAATGTAAGACTATGTTTTTTTTTTTTGGATTTTTGATAATGAGGGATGACAATGCAAGGTGATGACTAAGGAAATGATTGATGCAAAATGACAAGGTTGTCAAAGCCAAAGTGTTGAATGAGGACTAAGATGGTAATGTTGACGAAGGACTAAGGAGATTAATGCAAAGTCTATATTCAAAATGAGGAATAGAGGTGGACAATGCAAAGTCTAAGTTTAAAATGATGACTAAGTTTGGACAATGTTTGGAGAAAGGTTTGTCTAACCACTCTAAGCTTGACATATGTCTCAATTTAGGTTATCAAAAGGACTTGCTAAAGGGACTAAATGACAAGGTCAAAATGACGAGTGAGCCTGCCTAACTAGACTATTGAGTTGGAGGTTCTCACAAAAATGACAATGACCGAAAAGAGGAATAATGACTATCCCAAGATACCCTAATTTTGAAAACAATGGTGTTTGCAAAATGTGGAGATTTGGCCTAATCCAAAGTTTTCCAAGATGAAACCTAAGGAAAAAATGATGATAATGATGCCTAAGGAATGCAACTAAAATATGGAAATTTTAAACCTATGGTTAAAGTGCAAGCTAATGAATGCAAACGATGGACATTTTGAGTAGTTTTGATTCTAATTTCTGACAAAGACTTTTGAAAAAGATGTTTTATAGTAGGCTAAGATGTCTAGACTCAGATTCTGGTCTGAAACATGGTTTACTTTGTTGACAGGAAAATGCGTCGTTACAGGAAGCAAAAGCATTGCAGCTATCAAATGTGGCTCTGGGAATGGAAAATGCAGTTCAATTTTGCAAATGCAGATTTACAGAAGTCAAATGTGGTTCAGTATTTCAGATGCGGCTTTACAAATGGAAAATGTGTTTTAAGATATGAAAATATGGTGGTTGGAGAAGCAAATGCAATTTATCAAAGCAGATGCGTTGTGAAGTGTGGAAAATGCGGTATGAAAGAGTGATTGCAGTTTAACAAATGCATCTCAGGATGTAAAAAAAAGTCAATTTTTTTGATGTTTTGGTTAAAAATCCAAATTGTTGAAAGTTTGAGTGTTGTTTGTTTCATTTAAGTAACCAGCAAACACTTGGCAAACACAATATTTCAAAAAGTAAACAAGCACATAAGAGAACAAGTACGATCCTAGGTTAGGTCAGGACAGTATTCGCTAGACTCCACATGGGTTTCCCTAGCCACATATCAGTAGCGTGTGAATCCAGAAGCATGGTTGCACGGGCTCCCCCTTATAGTGCACTCTCTTCTCAGGCCAACCAAGCTTCCAACCCCCATAAAACTCCCATGGCAGATTGATCACCTCTACTAAATACTGTGAAGATGTGGAAGACTTCACACCGACCGGTGTTGTACTAGCAAATAGAAGGTTTTGGGCTTACTACACAATATTTTTTAATTCAGGACCCCTGTTCGAGTGGCCATACATGGGGCAAGAGATTAATCACCAATTAGGTGGCACTCTAGCTTGAAGAGGTTAAGCTCAACAAGGTTTATGGGAGTACTACTTTTTTCGTATGACACATTTGCACTCGTAATCTTAGGTTTTCCCTTAAGATTCACATTTATATACCAGTCGGGGGTAGCTTGGCTTTAGCTTTGCTATCGGTTTGAGTCGCGTTGGGGTGATGAAATCCCTAGGAAGGCTCAATTTCTAGAGGCAATAATTGTTTCTCTTACACCCAGGATTGCATTACTACGCAAGGGGAGAGGATACTTTGGTTATTGCATCAGGGTTACACAAGGATAAAGTGGGTCTGGCTTTTTGATCACCTAGTTTGTACAAGGTGAGAGCACACTCACCTACCACTTTCAAACACAATCAAAGAAAATGAAAGACATGTTTATTAAATGCACCAAAAGTAAATGTATTGTAATCTAAAAATAACAAGCACAATGTTTAGAATTGAGTCTTCGACACTCGAACCTACAAAACCACAAGTTAGTAGTTTGCTTAAATCATCTTGGACTCACGAAATATAACCACCACATGATACAATCAAAAATTAGTAACACAAAAACCCTATGCTAGAAAAGAAAACGAGAATGCCAAACAGAAAAGAACATAAAACAAAATGTAAAACAGAAAAGAACAGAAAGCCGAAAAACTAGAATGCAAAAGGAAGAAAAAACTTTACCAGGCAAATGTGTCGCAGCAGAGCAAATGTGTCTCAATCTAACAAGCAGATGCGGCTCGTTTATGTCGAATGTGGCATTTCATACTGTGTATGCGACACCTCAGATCGATTGCGTCGTTTTATCCTTCAAATGCATCGCAATGCATCTAATGCGATGTGATAAAATTCAAATGCAGCTTTCCGTACCTATACCTGCAAAAATGACATAACACAAAAAACTGAACGGAACAAAAAAATAAAGCAGTCAAGTTCACCAATGTATCAATGGGTTAATTTCCTAAGGTTAGATTATCAAATAATAAAGTATATAAACCCAAAGAAGCTATCAAGAACAATGAAAGCAAATAACAAGAATGATTTGGGTTAAAAGCAAATCAATTTTCAGATTATTTACTAAAATGAACTGACAGTCAAGAATGTGAGATCATTTAAATAATTTCATTTATTTAAAATGAGGGAAATGTTAAATTTGGAAATTAAATAATTAAAGATAATTATTTAATTTAGAAGATATGATTAATAATTAAATAAATTAATAATTCATTTAATTATGAGAATTAGTGACATATTAAATAAATAAATAAACTTCATTTATTTAATAATCATGAAGAATAAATGAACAAAGGTAATTAAATAAATTAAGAAATTTATTTAATTGTAAGAGGACAACAGACTCTTGGTGGCGTATTGAATAAATAAATATTATTTATTTATTTAATAATCATGAAGAATAAAAGAGATATGAATTAATTAAATAATTATAATTTTTTTAATTAACAGTCGAATGTGGACCAAGGACATAATTAAATGTCATAATTATGCTAGGACGAAAGTGGTAAAAATAGAGCTTGCAGGGCTAGGTCATTTTTATGTGTCTACAATACTTATGTGATAAAAATAGTCCTTTCCAAGGGTCATATTGACGACTCCTTCTATCCTTCTTTTAGTAGTGCATTTATTTATTTTTCTCTCTTTTGGAGAAGATTTTTTTCCCATGTGATTTTCTCCTTTTCTTTAGTTATGAGAGATTTCATTTGTTTTAACATGGATACCTCATTAGGTCTTGTATCTAGGACCCATTTTGCATCCATCATTGCATTCATTATTAGGTCTTTAACTTCTCCCTAAGTTGATCTTAAGGGGGCATTAGAGTAAATAAGTAATTACCTAATAATTAATTAATTATTTGACCTCTTTTACTTCATTACACATAAGTTAAACTTAGAAGTGTTTTTATTATTAGATTGATTTAATTATAGGTCATATTGTTTCATTGCATAAGATGAGGACATTTGACATGATCTAGAACTTAACCCTCACATAGTGTGTCATCTAGGTTTTCTTTTTTGCTTTATAAGAATTCATTTGTGCATTGTAATCACCCAGGTATTCATTATTCAATTCAAAAGGCATAGTAGATGCTTCATTGGATCAATTCTCATCTCATGGTTGCATAGCAAATCAATTATTTGTTCTCTCAATATGATAGAAATTTTCTTTGCAAGTTATTTTTGAAAATTGTGAGGTTCACTATCAATTCCAACAAATAATTTATTTTAATTTACAAATGAATAATTTCAATGTAATATATTCTCTTCTATATATTTTTTTTGTTTTAGTGCATTATTGTGTTTGTTTTCCTCTACCAATAATTAATTTTTTTAATAATACAATAAATTTTAGATAAAGTATAAAGTAAATAATTAATTTATTTTAGTGACGCATTCAAAAATAAAATCAAGCTTTGAAGTAAAACGATTCATGTCGATGTAAGTTTGTTTAAATAATCAAAGGAAATAAATTATCGAAGGGGACAAATCTAATCGATGCCTTCTCAACCTCAATTGGATGGTGTGGAGTCCATGAAAAATTTAAAAAAAAAATTAAATTTTTTTTAAAAATTATTTACTTTTACCTTTTTTTAAATATATATATATATATATAGACTAGGGCCCTCCAAAATATAACTATTTTTTTTTAAATAAGAATCTATTATATTTATCAATCTCATACAAACTAGTTTAAATAATATTTTATTCAAACAATATTTCAAAATTAATGATAGAGTTATTTTATTGAAATTTTATTTCATGTAAATTTTGACCCATTATGATCATAATTTTTTAAATTAGTTTTATCAATATTTGTTGTTTTAATTTAATATTAGATTTTTTAAAATCAAAATATTATAATTTATTGGCTAAATTTAATTAGTGAAGATAGTACACAATTTAGACATAATAACCTAAATATATAGTGATCTTTTATAAAATTTATTTTCCAATCATTTTTAAATAAATAAAATAAATTTATATTATTAAATATAATATTATATTATAAAACTATCATACTTCAATATTTAAGAAATTTACAATTAAAAAATATTAAATAATTAAAATAAATTCATATTAATATATATAGTCAAGCCTCTTTATACTTTTATAAATATATGGATAATGAATAAGATTAAAGGGTATTATTTTAAATAATTAAAATAAGTATATAATCATTATGTTTAATTAAAATAAATTTATAATATGTCATATTATAGTATTATCTTTTATAATTGTTAATATAAAATGTGGATAAGCTATATGAAAAAGAGTGGATGAAATTAAAGGATGTCTTTATATAGTCAAATCTCTATATACCTCTATAAATATATAAATTTATATAAAAGGTAGATAATAGATGAGAGTAAGTATACTTTAATATCCTAAAAATGTATGTTATAATAATTTTTTATGTTTAATTATTTTAATTTATAATATATTTTAATTGATAACATAAAAGATGGATAAGGTATATGAAAAAAGAGTGGATAAGATTGAAGAATGATTTTATATAGTCAAACCTCTCTATACCTCTATAAATATATAGATTTATAGAAGAGGTGGATAATGGATGATGGGATACTTTAATATCATAGAAATATATTTTTAAAATATCTCTTTAAGTAATTAAAATAAATACATATAATAAATATCTAATTTTGAATAATTAAAATAAATTTATCTTATATTATAATATTATCTATTATAATTGATAATATAAAAGGTGGATAAGCTATATGAAAAAGAGTGGATTAGATTAAAGAATATTTTTATATAGTCAAACCTCTCTATACTTCTATAAATATATATAGAATAGGTGGATAATGGATGGTATTAAGGAATACTTTAAACTTCTTAGAAATGTATTTTTTTAAATAACTCTAAGTAATTAAAATAAATAAATATTATAATATCTCATTATGAATAATTAAAATAAATATATCTTACACTATAATATTATTTATAGTAAAATTGATAGCATAAAAGGTGGATAAGTTGTATGAAAAAATAATGGATGGTATTAAGGAATTGATTTTTATAGTCAAACCTCTCTATACCTCTATAAATATATTTATTTATAAAAGAGGTGGATAATGGATGATATTAAAGGATATTTTAATATCTTAGAAATATATTTTTAAAGCAACTCTTTAAGTAATTAAAATAAATACATATTGTAATATTTCATTATGAATAATTAAAATAAATTTATCTTATATTATAATATTATCTATTATCATTGATAACATAAAAGGTGAATTAAGGGAATAGCTAGCTAAGTGATGGGAAGCTCCTCAGGTGGTCATGATGGTGGTGGCGATTTTTCAAATTTTGAAAAGGCAGGAGATTAGGATGATGCTTCAGGCGGTAATGGAAGATGGTTTGCTAATGAGAGGGTGATGTCAGGTGGGGCCCTTGCTGCAGGTAAGCTGAGTGGGTCCCCTTTTGTGGCTAAATTTTTTTTTCTGATGGGAAAGGGGCTTCGAAGAGTGTATGTCTAACACACTCCCAAGTGCCTAGCTCTAAAAAAGTGGTACCTGGTTTTGAAAAGTCAGGGAATGGCATGTCTTTAGATGGGTGTAATGGGACTCCCATTGTGGAGGGTATTGGGTTTGACAAGACTAAGCATGCTTTCTTGTTGAGTTATTCTCTCGATTGGACAAATATGTTTGGATCTAAGCCTAAAGGAAAAAGTACTTCCCCTCTGGTTTCTTTTGTTGCTAATAAAAAGACCAGAGAGTACTCTATTTCTATTCTGGACTGTATTGTTGACAAAAGAATTTCAAATATGGACATGGCTCTGTTGGGTAAATTTGTTGGCCCTCGGCCTCATATTGAGCTAGTGTGCAAGTTTACTTTAAATCGTTGGAAACCTAAAGGACAAGTTGGTGTGGCTACTATGGCCAAAGGTTTCTTCTCTTTTTCCTTCAACTGTGAAGATGATATGGTGATGGTGTTGACGGGTGGCATGTGGTTCCTTGGAAATTCTTCCTTGATGCTAAAGAAGTGGGAACCGGGCTTCAATCCAAACTTGTGTTCTTTCTCAGCTACTCCGATTTGGGTTAGATTGTCTAGCCTCCCATTGGAATTTTGGGATGAGGAGGTGTTTAAGGGGATTGCCAGCACATTCGACTATTTGTTGTCAATAAACCAAATGACAGCTTCTAGGAAGTAGCTGGTTTATGCTAGATTTTGTGTGAATGTGGAGCAAACAATTGATTTTCCTTCTATGATTAAGATTAACTCTAAACTTGGGATATGGGAGCAGATGGTTGAATTCGATTTGAATCCCTTTGCATGTTTCCACTGTAAAAAAGTTGGCCACTAGGCTAAAAAGTGTCCTCTCAAAGTACCTAAGCATATGAAAAAATAATGGAGAGAGAAAGAGAAACCTCCAGCTCAAGAGGTGGAGTTTGTAAAACCTCCTACTCAAGAAGTGGAGCCTGAAGGTGTTCCCTCCTCAAAGGTTCAGGAGGACACACACTTGGATGAGGCTAATAGGGTGGTTTCTTTTGGATGTCTACCTACTTAGGGGGAAATGAATCAGGATATGGGACAAGTTGAAAAGGAATGCTTGTCCCCTGTGTTTACTAAGGTAAGGTATGTGATGTTGGAGGAAAATAATTCTTCTATTATTGTTGAATCTAGATCTCCTCCTAGTGGGGGTGATTCCTCAAAGTGTGGTGTCAAAAATCAAGGGGTTGGAGATGAGGCCTAATGTTATGGATTTTGTGGAGTCAGAGGAAATGGAAAATCCACCTTACACTTAGGTTCATGGGCGTAATAGGAAGAAACACTCTCCCTCACCAGGATTTGTGACAAGGAATAGGAAGAGGTCAGACTGTGGGTTTGAGTCACATGGTAGAGGATGGCCTCTAGCTAATGTTGCTAGGGAGAAGGAGAGTCAGATGGATATAGCTGATGGCACACATAGAACTCTACTAGATATGTGCTCTAAGAGCACTTCCAAAAAATTCCCATAAAGATTGTATCTTGGAATATGAGGGGTTTGAATCACCCTCATAAGCATGATCTCCTTGATAATCTAGTAAGAGATCATAGCCCTGATATCATTTTAATTCAAGAAACTAAAATGGGTTTGGATAAACTTTCTAGGTTGAAAATAAATCTTTTCAGGGACTGTGGGATGCATTGTTCTGAGGTGGTTGGTGCTTCTGGTGGGATTGTGACGTTTTGGAATCTTAGGGTGATTAGAGGTGTGGAGGTGGTTAATGACAGTAATCATGTGGCTACCTCTTTCTTCCACCTTCATAATAAGTTTTCCTAGACTTTGTTTAATATTTATGCTCCTAATTGTAAGAGTGCTAGAAAAAGGCTTTGGGAGAATCTTGCTTCTTTTAAAGTTTGTCATAACATTGGTAATTGGTTGGTCATTGGATATTTCAATACTCCTCTGCATGATGTTGATAAGATGGGTGGCTCGTAGAACGTGGATGATAGCAAATACGACCTAATGGAGTTCATTAATGACTCATCTCTTCTTGATTTGGATCTGAAAGGGGATTCCTTTACCTGGTCAAATAGGTGTGTGGGTGATGCCCTTATCCAAGTTAAGCTGGATCGTGCTCTTATAACCCCTGAGTGGTTAGTCCAATACTTGTGCTCCCTCTCAGCTCTTACCAGATTGGGATCGGATCACTTCCCCTTGGCTATGTCTATGGATTTGTTGGGTGGAAAGAAGAAATTTCCTTTTAGATTTGAGAAAAAGTGGACTTGTCATCCTGACTTGGGTAATTTGGTTGAGGACTAGTGGAATATTAATGTGGAGGGGTCGACTATGTATAGAGTTGTTAAAAAGTTGGCTAATGTTAAGCATAATGTTAGAAAATGGAACCGTACCTCTTTTGGTCACATTTTTATGGAGAAGGATGGGGTTTCTAAGGAGCTTCACTCTGTTCAAAAAGTCATTCAATTTTCAAGGTATGATCAGGATTTGATCTTGAAGAAAAGTCTTTTGCTTTCCAAGTTTCATAATATAATTGTGAAGGTGGAATAATTTTAGAAGCAGCGTTCGAGGATCATGTGGTTGAAAAGTAGTGATAGAAATACTAAGTTTTTTCATATCTCTACACTGAAACATATGACTTCTAACCGGATTAATCTGATTAACTATAATAATCAAGCTCTAGAGAAGGTTGTTGATTTGTAGCTTGTTGTTGCTTCCTATTTCTCTCAACTGCTTTTGGTGGAGGTGGAGCTTGATTTGGCTTGTCAAGAGGATATTCTGAGGGATATTCCCCAGTTGGTGGATGATGAACTTAATAGGTAGTTAGTCTGTATTCCTTTGGTGGATGAAATTCAGTGTCTTGTTTTCTCCTTTGAAGGTAATAAGGCTTCGGGCCTTGATGGCTTTCCCATGTTCTTTTTTTAGCGTTTTTGGGAAATTATTGTGAAAGATGTTGTTGCAGCTACTAAGGATCTTTTCAGATTGGGTTCCCTTTTAAAGGAGTTGAACTCATCCTTTATTGTTTTGATTCCCAAAAAGCTTGGTGCTACTTCTTTTGAGGAGTTTCGACCTATCAGTCTTTGCAACTTGATTTATAAGATTTTCTCTAAGGTTTTGGCGTTGAGGTTGCAAAAAAAAAACTCCTCATCATTTCTCCTCAATAGAACGAATTTGTGGCTGGTAGGAAAATTTTGGACTCTATTCTCACTATTCATGAGAATATTCACTCTCTTACTAACAATAAATAGGCTGGATTTTTCCTCAAGCTTTATTTACTTAAAGCTTACGATCATGTGGATTGGCGTTTTTTGTCTAAGATTCTTCTCTCCTTTGGTTTTGGGGAGAAAATGGTGGCTCTTGTACATCAACTTATTTTGACTCCTCAGTTCTATGTGCTCATTAATGGGTCTCCTCCTCCTCTCTTTGATTTCTCTAGGGGTTTGTGGCAAGGGGATCCTATCTCTCCCTTCATGTTTATCATTATGGTTGAGTCATTGGGTCATCTTATCCAAAGATTTGTTAATTTTTTTCTTATGACTGGGTTAGCCCCTTCTTTTGATAACCTTGTTTGCTCTCATCAACAATTTGTGGATGAATCTCTTGTGCTTGTCCAGGTGTCTATTAAGGAAGCTAAGGCTATCAAACAAATTCTGCAAATGTATGAGGCTACTTCTGGGCAGAAGGTTAACTTACAGAAGAGTGTGATTTTCTTTTTCAACACTCTGATTCAAAGATAGAATAGGATAGCTAGAATTTTGTAGTGTCAAATTGGTGAACTTCATGTGTCTTTCCTAGGGCTCCCCTTATGCTCTAAGGCTCTAGACTCCTTATGGAGGGGGTTGATTGAAAAATTTAATTCCAAGTTGGTTGGGTGGAAGGGGGCCTTGTTGAGCCAAGTTGGAAAAGTTCAGTTGATTAAATCCACCTTTCAGAATATTCCGGTCTATGTTCTTAGTCTCTTTCACATGTCGAGGAAATTTGTGGATATCTTGGAAGGAATTTAGAAAAACTTCATGTGGACAGGTGTTGAAGATTAAAAAATGAACTCATTTGGTTGCTTGGGGTGAGGTTTGTCAGCCTAAAAAGGCTGGTGGATTGGGCATTCACAAAATCAGAATGTTTAACATGGCCCTTTTGGGTAAACAGTTGTGGAACCTCTTGCTATCCAAAAGTGAGTGGGTGAAAATTTCTTGGACAAAATACTTACATGGTGCTGATGGGATTAGAGATTTTTTATCTCATGATTTTAATCCTCCATATGGTTTTGTGTTGTGAAATAGTATGTTGAAGGCTCGAAGGCTTGTGGTTAAGGGTCTCTTTTGGCAGATGGGTAATGGGAGGAGCATTTTGTTCTGGGACGATAATTTGTATGCCAATGGGCCACTCAAGGATGAGCCATGGGCTCAACCCTTTATGGACCTTTGTGTGTGACAGTTTGGCAGATTTTTCACTGACTGTATTGACGAAGTTTGTTGGAGGAAGTTGCATGAGGTGGACCCTAGTCTAGAAATTACTTATAAGGCTATTTCTTTGGTTCATATTCATTTTATCCCTTCTCCTGATAGGTTTGTTTGGAAGCCTTCCTCTACGGGTAACTTCTCTGTTGCTTCAGATTTTTGTTTCAATGAATCCTTTATTGGTCTTCCTCCTTTTTGGGCTTCTATTTGGTCCTCTAGATTGATTCCTAAGGTCAACATTTTCTTTTGGCTCTTCTGCCAGAACAAAATTTTAACTACTGATAATCTAATTAAAAGAGGCTTTGTTATGCCCAATAGATGTTTTCTTTGTGAAGAGGAAGCGTAAAATACTTGTCATTTGTTGATTGGGTGCAAATATGTTGTTGTGATCTGGAATCATGTGCTTTCGCTTTGGAATCTTAGTTGGGTGTTTGTTGGTTCTATCAAATATTTATGGTATCAATGGGTTGGCCCCTCATCTCATCCGGCTCTACAAATTTTGTGGTCTCTCACGTTTCCTCATATGATTTGTGGGGTTTGGCTGGAGCGCAACAACATAATTTTTAGAAATTATGCTCTTTTGGCTTTATTTGTGGCTCATAACATTTGTGCGGGTATTAAGGAAAATTTTCTTTCTGGGATCTCCTTTTTTGCTAGACAAAAGATTATTCTTTGTTCCTATGATATCACTATTGCAAAAAAGTGGAAGTTGCCTGTAATATTTCTCTTATGGACTCTCAAGGGAAATATTCAAGAGAATATGTTGCTTGGAAGACGCCACTGGATGGTTGGGTTAAGATAATATTTGATGGTTGGGATAAAATAAATCTGGGACCTACAAGATGTGGGGGGGTGATTAGAAATTCTAATCGTAGGATCGTCTCAGTTGTGGCACTCCCTTTGGGAATCTAGGAAAACCACTACGTAGAGGTGGCTGGAGCCTATCATGGACTCAAAATGGCTCAAAGAAAAGGGTATAGGAAGGTCTGGTTGGAGGGTGACTCTCTAAACATTATAAATAATTTGAAGAATGCTTCACCTCTATCTTAGACTATTGAGGCCTTGGTCAGGGATTCCATTGAAATTATCAATTCCTTTGATACTTTTTATATCTCCCATATATTGAGAGAGGGAAATATGTTAGATGATTTCTTCACTAAATTTGGTGTTAGAGAAAGAAAGGAGTGGGATTTAAATGATCCTATTCCTTTTGAGGCAACAACTATTATTAACAATGAATGCTAATCTCAAGTTGATATTGATCTTATTTTGCATTGAGTTGTGCATGTCCTTATTCACGTGTCCTAATTTTATGAATGGGGATGTTCAAGTTTTAAGTATGGGGGACGGATTTCACATGGACCGGAGTTCAAGTTCATCATTTCATATATGTTCTTTTGTTGGCTTCACATGGATTTTGGGTGATATTCGTCTTAGTTTCTAGAGTCTTCTTTTTTATAATTCTGCTCTGGGTGGTATCTATCTTAGTTTTTGGAGGTTTCTACTTTGTGCTTGGCCTTTTTTTGTTAATTCTTCTGCAATGGGTGGGGACAAAAACTGCGCTAAGCCTAAGTCATTTGTTTCTACTAAGTAGAGGAAGGAAGTGTGGGGGATTTTAGAGAAGGGTGGCTTAACTCCGTATTTGAAGAAACTGCATGGTAACAACCCCTAAGTCACTAATTTGGTTGCTCAAGGGTGGAATGAGAGAACCCTGAATTTGGACGAAAGGGAAGTTGTGGTTGATGAAGAATTCATAGCCCAAATTACTGGCTTGGCTATGCATGGAATGAAGATGTTCAAAGACAAAAAAGAATCACAGGCTACGATGTCTATTTTCTTTAAAGGGAAAGAGGTTGTTGATTTGAAGATGGTGAAGAGTGGTGGTTATCAAAGGAGTTCCTTAAAAGCATTGTGGCATGATGTTGTTGAAGAGATTATGATGTATGTCACCTTGGAAGGCAGGTATACGGCGATTAACACTTACCATTTCCTTTTTCTTAACCATTTTTGACATAAGAAATGGATTTCCTTTCCATACTATTTGTTGATACATGGATTTCCTTTCCATACTATTTGTTGATACATGTCGCTTGACTCAGGGATTAAGGATCATATGAAAAACCCTAGAAACCCTGTCCTACATGTGGGGTTAATTCTCCTAATCTATGAACACGTCAAAGTTCATGAGGTGCAAAAACCTCTTGTGTCCCCGAAGGAAAATATTGCTAAACCTCGAGAGGGTTATGAGACGGAGTTAGAAGAGGAAATGGTTAGTAAAAATTCTAAGAAGAGGAGGCTTATTTTGAACAAAGACTCTAAGTCTGATAGGGATGATGATGTTGATTATGTCCCAGATTTTTATGCCTCTTTTAAGGAGGGCCCCAATTCCTCTGTTCTAGGTAAGACTAGGAAAAGGAAGTTGGATGACAAAGAGGGCTATATGACATGCAATGATGAGGTGGTAGCGAATGTTCATTCTAAGGGGGTTAAGGACAAAAATGAACTTTATGGGAAAGATTCCTCTCCTCCCCCGGCGACTAGACAACTAGAGGAGAATGAGGATGGGAGTTGGAAGAGAAGGGTGTTGAGAATTGTTGGCCAACTCTTGGAGAAGGGTTTCCCTCTTTCCCTGGCTAGAGGTGTCTTTGGTGAGGCTTCTCTGAGTGCTAACATTGGGATGCAAAATCAAGGGAAGGAAAGGGATGTGGGTGGAGGACATACTATGGGAACTAGCAAAGTAGATGTGGATAGGATGATGAAAGGGAAGGCTGTTACAGAGGAAATTGCGTACTCCATTCGAAAGATGAACACTCTGGTCTCCAATGGCAAAGGTAAGGATATTTATGCTAATAAGGCTCATGTTAGTTCTCCTGATGAGGACATTGTTGTGGGGAAAGGCATTGAGAACTTTGGAAGGGAGGAGTTGTTTGATGTGTTGGGATCGGCTCATGATAGTGCTAATGTGATGTATAAACTTTTTAAATGGTTCTTCCATGAGATTAATAGGACTAATGTTAGAATTAGAAGTACTACTAGTAAGGCTGAGGACACTTTTTCCAAATCCAAACTAATGATTTGATGGATTCTCTTAATATTGTGGCTAATATTGTGGTGGACGAAACCATCAATTTGAAACAAAACTTGGAAGGGAGAATCTTATCCCTTGAGGATAAAATTGATAAAATGTGGAATGTTGTGATGAAGAGTGGAGATGTCCCTAAGGTTTTGGGAATTTTTTATTCTGCCAAGGTGATCTCCCCTATTATTACTGTGAAAAAGAGAAAGGATATTGTGTCTATTGATGATACTATTGTTGTGGGTAAGTTGTTGGATGTGGATTGCACTGGTGAGAAGGGTGGTGTTAAAGGTAGTTTTTTGAGTGGTGAGGTAAAAACTGGTGGGTCGGGGGCTAGAACTAGAAACAAAATGAAATCTTAGGGCAAGGCCTCTAGTATAGAGGTGTCTGATACTGTGGATAATGTGCAGAAGATGGTTACTAGTGAAATGGAGGTTGTGGAGATTTTGAACAATATGTAGTGTTGTTGGCTAGTTGCCTTCTTTTTGGTTGCTTTTTGGTTGTTGATTCGCTGTCATTGGGTTGATTGTTGCATAATTTTGTTTTCTTTTCTTATCAACTGCGTTATTTTGTAAAGGGTTTATTTTGTAAAGGGTTTTAGGCCCCTTCAAAACCCTTTTTTTACCTTTCAATCAAAACATAAAAGGTGAACTATATGAAAAAGAGTGGATGAAATTAAGGCATGTCTTTATATAGTCAAACCATTCTATACCTCATTTATAGATTAGGTAGGTAATGGATGAGATTAAAGGATACTTTAATATCTTAGATAAGTAATTAAAATAAATTCATATTATAATATCTCATTATGTATTATTAAAATAAATTTATATTATATTATATTATTATCTATTATCTATTATCTATTATATAATATAATATATATTATAACTATAATTATGGTGAGTCTCAACCATCTTCTAATCCAACTCTATATGATATGCCAATGACTTTATATCTACGTTAACTTACTCAAGTGGTGTCTACTCATCATTTGGCCTCTCCACCTCGACTCTTCATCTCTCCTTCTACACACATAGATGGGCCCTTTGTAGAGGAATCCCTCATGCTTCTCCTTGCTCTAAGGACATGAATGACAATATTTCTTGGATTGTTTTTCAAAGGTAGAAGAAAGCTTGATCTAAATTTGTCTCTCAATCTCACACTATGGTGAAGGGTGTGAGATTGAATAGAGTTGGATCTAATATTGTCTAAGTTGGATACTGGAGATTCTTTTTGGTGTTTAGGTTGTTGTTCTTTGTATCCTGGCTATAGGTTTGTCTATCTCTGATTCATTGTGATGGATTGTTTGGTTTGTCACATATCTCATGGTGGTCATGTCATTTGTTGATTTTTTCTTTCATTGTAAAAGGGTTTGGGACCTTTGAAAACTTTGATTCTATCAATATCAAAAACATAAAAAAACTAGATGAATTATATGAAATATAGTGGATTAGATTAAGGGATGCTTCTATAGTAGAAGAGAATATAGAAATGTAATTTAGATAATAAAAAAGTAAGTCATAAAGATCAATCTGTAATAGATATATGTTTCAATCCTTATTTTTGATATTCTCTTTCTTGTTAGAGTAATCATACATTAGCTAATAATTAATTACTCTTTATTTGATTATTAGTCTAATTTATTCCCATACACTTAAGCTAAATTTAGGAGTTCTTTATTCAGTCAACTAAGCGCTTTTCTATGTTAGTTGAAGTGAATTTTTATTAGATCATTTTGTCTCATCACATGTGATCATGTTGACACTTATCCTGATCTAATCCATTTACCATTTAGGGTTGCTCCTATATAGCACTCAAACCTCATTGTATTATATATCTGGAGATTAACTCTTATGTTCTCTCAAACTCTCAACCTTTGAGGACTTTTATTTTCCTTGAAGATTCTTGCTCGATTCTTCTGTAGCTTTTTCTTGTTGAGGAATATTGCATTTATTGTTTGTAGCTCTCTTGCATGGAAGGTGTCTTTTTTTATTTTTTGATCCTGTGGCTTGTGTGGCCAACCAAAATACCTTCCCAGCCACGTTAGCAGTTTCTCAACAATAATTTCTCAGTTGATTTTTTTGCATATTTTGTCAAGATATGGAATAATCTGTTGTTGATTTTTAGCACATGGGGCCAAATTTTTTTCTAGAACCAAGGAATATTCCTTGGCATATTTTGCTGACATCAACATGATGTCATGTTTATGTCATTGAAGTATGGCCTAGGGCAGGGGGGGCCTTCGAACCCTCTTTTGACCTAAAGCAGGGGTTTTTTTCCTTTGGTCATAACTTGGGTGTATGGTATCAGTTTTTGGCAAACAAGATATTGTCAGAAACCTAGTTCTTCCAACTTTCCAGTGGTGTGGGTCTCATCACCTATGTTTTTGCTAATGGTGCATACTACAGCCTATTGAAGTTAGAGGTATTATTTTTAGTCTTGCACTCATAACTTTTGACTATTTTCTTTGTTTTTTGTGATTCCAACAATTTTGGAACCATCTTTGAGAGCTCTTCACAACCATCCATGCATTTTTTCTAGATTTCTCTTCAAGTAAATTTTATTTAGGTTTTTTTTTCAATCTAGTGAATTACTTAGACATTTTAGGTCTTGGGAACTTGTTTGAGTGGGATGACTCATTTTTTGGTTGTTCTATATGTATATTTTAGTAGTTTGTCCTATTTGGGCATTGTAGACATCTTTTTCATGCACATTCTCTTTTGTAGACACACTGAGATAAAGTGCCATTCTGGTGTATACTTTTTTGGGAATTTTGCACATCCTATTGTGCCTTTTGTATTCACACTATGATATAAAGTGTCATGGGGGGTTGATGTTTTCCTTTGGTTTTTCATCACACCTTTTTTCAAGTGAGTGTCCCTTCCATGAAAACAG
Organism: Sequoia sempervirens; assembly: GCA_007258455.2. Lineage (NCBI taxonomy): Eukaryota > Viridiplantae > Streptophyta > Pinopsida > Cupressales > Cupressaceae > Sequoia > Sequoia sempervirens. Next base: position 227,819,479 of record VDFB02086081.1, on the reverse strand, counting down.
TGAATCCTAGTGATTCTTGCCTCATGCGAGTGTGCCTTAGTTTGCACACCCTTTTATTTGCAAGTTGTTTCTCCTACATGCACTTCTTGGTTTCACACAGTTTCAGTGTACCTATCATGGCTCTCCATTTTCAACATTATGGGGGGGTTTTACTATTGGTGTTAATGCTTCCTTGGTTTCACATTGGAGTGATTTGCATATCTAGTTCTTGTTCCTATGTACTTTTGATGCAGCGTACATCAATGATTGGTTACATGTGTTTCAATGAGTTGGAGTATTTACCATATGGACATTTTTTTATTCCTATTTCTGGAGGCGAACTTCCATTTTCATTTGATCAAAGACTACTAGTACCTATATTTTTGACAAGTACAATTTTTCATGCATGTTGAGTAGTGTCATTTTTTAGTCACTCACACAGTTTCATGTACTGTTTGCATCTTTGAGTTCCAGATGTTTTTCCTTTGTTTTCCATATGATTTGAGTTGTATCATTGGGGACACTCATGCATATTATTGTCTCTCTTGTGATTTGTGTTCTTTAGACTATTTGGTACCTATATTTTTTACTTGCATCTTTCATGTTGAGTAGTTTTGTTGGGGTCACTCATGCAGATTCATGTACCACTTGTATCTTCAAATTTCAATTTTTTTCTTTGTTTACCATCTGATTCGAGTAGCGTTGTTGGGGGAACTCATGCAAATTATTATCTTCTTGATCTTGACACCTGTATCTTCGACTTCCAGATGTTTTCCTTTTTTTGACATCTGATTTGAGTAGTGTCATTGGGACACTCATGTAGATTCTTGTTATCTTGATCCTCATCGTCATTTTTTTCAGAGGAGGTTTTTCGTTTCAACATCATGTCAGTCATCATTCGACAATAGTCCACAACTTCTTCATGCTTCAACGATGTACTACATGTTCCTCTTTTTTGGGACATTGGTTTGGTTGAAGGCTTCTTAGACCTTCACCTTGATTTGGAGGCTTTTTCAGTCCTTCATTTGTCTTTCTCTCTTTTGGAGAGGATTTTTCTCCCACTGTAGTTTTCTCCTTTTCTCCCTAGTTGTGAGAGATCTTTTGTTTGTACATGGGTACCTCAGCAGGCTTTGTTTGTCAAGACCCATCATGCATTCTCCTTTTAGGGTTTTTAGCTACTCCCTAAGTTCATCTTAAGGGGGGGTGTTAGAGTAATGATGCATTAGCTAATAAATAATCATTACTCTTTAATTGATTATTAGTCTAATTTATTATCATGCACTTAAGCTAAACTTAGGAGTTCTTTATTCAGTTAACTAAGTGATTTTCTATGTTAGCTAAAGTGGGATTTTATTAGATCATTTTGTCTCATCGCATGTGATGTTGACACTTGTCCTGATCTAACCCCTTTACCATTTAGGGTTGCTCCTATATAGCACTCAACCCTTGTTGTATTATCTATCTAAAGATTAGCTCTTCTACTCTCTCAAACTCTCAACCTTTAAGGACTTGTTTTCCTTGAAGATTCTTGAGGTTCTTTTGTAGCTCTTTTTAGTTGAGGAATATTGCATATATTGTTTCCAGATCTCTTGTGTGGAAGGTGTCTTTTTTCGTTGTTTGATCCTATGTCTCACGTTTTTCATAATTCTAACATTTCTTTCTTTTATATGGTAAGTGGTGGCTCATTAATGAGAAGATGTAATGGTTATTTATACGTGTAGAGGAAGCCATATATGGAAAGGTGGCTTACTAAAGACTTAATAATCAAACATTTTACTTATATTAAAATAATAGAATTTTAGTTATCTAAATGTATAATCATTACTTATATTAATTTCAAGGACTAAATTAACATATTTATTATTTTTAGACTGCAAGAATCAGGTGGCCCCTATAAACTACAGTGTGCCTAGTAAACTTTTTTCACATGACCGGTGATGTTGGTGTGACATTCCCTTCGATACCACGAGAATGGGGGGGAGGCTAGACCTCGTGACCTCTTGCCTACAACAAGATGCTTTAGCCAATCAAGCTAGGCCCCCCACCCCAAAACTATCTATATATACCATTGGGACAGAGGGGAGACTAGACCTCGTGACCTCTAGCCTACAATAGGATGCTTTAGCCAATTGAGCTAGGCCCTCCGCCTCCACTAAATTAACATATTATTTGTTAGACAACATGTCTATTTTTAAAAATAGGTTGAGAGATATCTTTATAGAGGCACCCATGATAATATATCTAAATAGTGTCCAATCCCTTTATCAACATTAATTACCTATATTATTATTATATAACTTTTTTATATTTATTTTATTATAATTAATTTAATTTTTAATAATTTTCATAGCATTGTTTATGTTGAAATATTTTCATATTCAATTTCAACTACTTCATTAGGTTGTAATTTTGTATAGCATCTTCTTTAGTTAAAATTCTAGATTTTGAGAATTTACATGAACAATTCATATACATAATTAGATTCTTCAAATGTGTGAGATGAAAAAATTATATTTACACTAATTTGTAACATCATATACATACATATGTATACACACTATCAAAAATAACATTTTGATTCTATATAATTATGTACAAGAACTTTATTTTAACACATGTATTAGCTAAATCTCAAAGATATTTTTGATTAAGGTAAGCAGGGATTTTGAAAGGGCCTAGACCCTTGCACAAAATTGATAAATAGACAAAAAGAAGGGAGAAACAAGGGTCCCAACCCCATACAAAGGTTGCAAAAAGGTTGGATGAAATAGGCCCAAATAGGTCATGAACAACAGAGAAACAGTACAAACAAGAAAAAGGGGAATAGTTGTAGCCAAGATGCCAAACAAGACAATAGAAAAAAAATAGAGAGAGAAGGGACCACCAACATCCCACTAGGACAAACCCAGGTCAAGAGGGAGTTGACCTTTCACCTACAACATGAGTATGAGTTTAGGAAGAGGAAGAAGGAAGGCCTTACTCTTATGAACAACAGTCTAAGCAATAATGCCATCCAAATTTTCATTACAAGGGAAAAAATGATGAGAAACCCCCATAAAGGGTCGATCAACACACAAAGAGGGAGCATCCACATGTGTAGGAAAATGTGAATCAGGGGGATTTCCCCACAAGGATTCCATTAGCACAAGAAAAAAATGAGGAGGGTTTGAAGCCAAGGGAAATTCAATCTACAAGGGGGCTAGGAGGTTCCACCATAGAGTTCAAGGGTGTTGGAGCTACACCAAAAGCAAGAGACACATCATCATCTTGGGATGAATCATTTGACGAATAATCAAGAGCATGGATAGTTAAGTGGTTATCACTAGCATCCTTCCATCATGTAGCAGAGCCCTTGTGATGCAAGAGAGGAAAATTTGTAGCTAGGTGATCGATGGAGAAGCACCGACAACATCTAAAGGGGAGGCCCTTATAATCAAGAGGTTGAGTCCAAGACTTATCCCCAACCATCAAAACCACATCTCCATGAAGGGGTTTGGAGATGTCAATATCCACTAGAATGCATGCAAATATGGAGTTCCCCATGAATGAAGTAAAGTCATCAACTTTCAAGAAGCAACCAATAAATTTACCAATGGCCTCATAAGATGAAGCCTCCCAAAATTGTAGAGGGAGATCCAGAAGTCTAACCCACGCTGAACACACATTTAATGGCTCAATAAGAGGATTAAAGGAGGTTGAAGAAGGATTTCAAAGATGTTACTTTCATGTCAAAGATAAAAATCTTAATTTAAATCTTTCTAACAACATATTTATTTTTCAAAATTATTTGCCAAAGCTTCACTTTTACACTACATTAACCATATCTCAATTTAAAAATTATTTCAATGTTAAAAGTGAAAAAAATTATTAACCAAAAAACATAAATCCTCAATTGATATCAAAGCAAATAAATATTCAAATGCACACCACTAAAGCAAGTTATTAGTCCCTATCTATAGAAGGGATATTTGTGTTTTCAAATGATTGTATTAATTTGTACTACAAATTATCCCAAGATGAAAATTAAAAGGTTTAGTAGATTATTATTATTATATAATATTTTTGTTGGTTTAAGATATTTTTTATATATTTAATTATTAATTAATAAAATTAAGAAAAAATAGTTTTTCCAATTATAAAACTTGTAACAATTTAAAACTAAATGGGTTTGTAATGTTTTGTAGGGCAGGTAATTCTAGTTTTCAAATAATACTATTTGGTAGATCTAGAAAACAATTAAATGTCTTAGATATAGATACCAAGTCATCTATTGCATTGAATGTGGATTGTTGTTTGGCTCCCTTGTGTAAGGCAATCTCTAATTCCAAATTCACGACATAATCTCTAATTCATAATGTTTTTATTAGAATAAGTGACAAACAAGGGTCTCAGCTATTTACAAAATTTTATATAGGGCAAGTCAAAATAGGCTCCAAAATGACCAGAAACAACAAAATTACAATACTACAAAGGAGTGAGGTAAAATTGTAGTCAAGCTATTAAAAACAATTACAAACAATAGTAAGAGTTGGGACCCTCGGGGTCCATCTTAGACAATGTAAGGCCTTGTACGAGTTGGCCTCTCACCTGAAATTCTAGCATGAGTTTGGGATAATGATTTAGGAAGATCTTTCTTCCTCCTAACAACAATCCAAGAGATATTATCTTCCAAATTCTCAAAACAAGGGGAAGTGGGGGTGGATTCCCCCACAAAGAGCTCATCAATGTGTGAAGAAAGAGCAATAAAATGATAAGGTGAAAGGTGACCATCCACCACATGAGTAATCTGGAGTTGAATCTAAAGTTAAAGGCAAAGTAGGTTGTGAGATCAAGGAAAGAGATTCTCCAAAAGGGTCCAAAGGGAATGTCAGAGCTGCATCAAAAGCTAAGGAAGCATCATCATCTTGAGAGGAGCCATCAAACAGAGAATTAGGGGCATGAATAGTCAAGTGATCTTCATTAGCATTCATCCACCAAGTAGAAGTGCCCTTACATCAAGAGTGAGAAAAAATCATAGCCAAATGACCAATGGAAAAACAATGTTTGTACAGCAAGAAAGACCCTCATAGTCAAGATTTTGAGTCCAAGACCTTTCCTCAATCATCAAGTCTAATTTGTAATGTTAGATTCTCCTCTATTTGAACTTTTATGGTGATGAATAGAGTTTACAGTTGTAAAAAGAAAAATATTACAATAATCTCAGGTATTACAAACCATTAGTAATCAGATATTCATTCATAGGCAAGTTGTTATACCGTTGTGGAATCCCTAGTAACTCCTATACTAAAATTATTATCGTATTAACACTTTTCAAGGTTCTATGGAGGAAAAATAATATTGTTTTATAGGTGTATGAGAAACCAAAAAAATCTTAGTTTTAAGG
>VDFB02086081.1:227597088-227814017 GCA_007258455.2 Sequoia sempervirens | reverse complement strand
AAATTTAATGCCTAGGGATTAGCCTCAGGCTTGCTTTGGAATTTGGTTTAGACCTACCAATCCTAAGAAGGCAACACAAAAAACTTGTTTAACAACCTACCTTGCTTTTCCAGACTTCGCCCATGTGGCTGACAACTTTTTTTTTTACCCAAATTTGATGAAAGGAAAAGGGTTTGTAAAGGAGCTTCTCAGCTTTCCACCAATATAAATATACTTTACTTTGAATCTAATAATAATTATTATTCATTTTCTATTATTACGACTAAAGTCTTGATTGATAGTCTGATTGAAAAACATCTATAGTTTTCAAACGATATCACATTTTTTGAATCCAAAACATGGGTCACATTCTATGCTTCGCATACTATAGGATTTTTAAAAAAAATGAATTTCATGAAGTTTTGACCAAGTTAAGGTGGTCAGACATACAAGTTTTTATATTTTTTAAAATTTGTAATAAAAAATTCATAATTAATTATTTACTTGGAAAAAAATTACAAAAAAATATGCATCACATCCGGACATGAATCCTCTACTTATATCTAAAATCTTATAAAAAATATTATCATTTTATTATGGTTAGGTCGGTTAGAAAAACACCTACTTATTTTTTCCTTGAAATTTAAGTACTACTGCATTGAAATTTCAATTTTTCACCAAATAGATTTAAAATAAAATAAAATAAACCTAGTAGTTTAGAAACTACATTCAATTTGCCATAGATTCTATTCTTACATGTTTTTGAAATAATATAGATAACTTATTCAAATTTTTACGTCAAGTTTCCTAACTCTGATTTTTCTGAATTTTCATTGCCACTTAAGGGCCTATTTTTTCCATGATGATCCTACACATACCCATCATATATAACATGCTCACCATGAATAGGAAATTGTAGTATGCACCACATGTCCTCAAGTATGACGGTCACCTCCCTAGTGAGCAAGTGAAAAGAAGAGGTCTTGTTGTTCCACCTCTCAACCAACACTGTCATCAAAGCAAGATGGGTTCTAATCTCAAGCATGAAAGTGACAAAGCCTAACCCTAGCCTCCCCAACCGCTCCACCTCAAAATCGTCAAAGTCTCTAGTTGCAAACAAAAAAATTTATCGGTGCTCTCGTGACATCAGTGGTGGAGGATCCTCCTGCATGCATCACACACACAACATCAATTTACCAAAAAATTTGAAAAAATGTTCAAAATTTAAGACTTTGCACCCAAAACATCAATAGTGTTGTTGAAATCTATAGTGTCGTTGATTTTGTGGTACGTCGCTATATCAATTTCAAGGGTGTGTCACCAATTTGGTGATGCACGTCACTACCCTTAAAAGCAAATTAGTATTGGGGTGCATCACTCTATTAAAAAATTGGGGTGTGTCGCCATTTGTTACATGTGTCGCCCACCACTTTTGAGTGATGCTAAACTTAAAAATCCCATGTGTCGTTGTATTAACCTGGTGACACCATAATCATATGTGTCGCTGAATCAAAAAATTGGGGTGCACACCCAAACAAAGGGTGCGTCACTATAAAATCAATAGTGATGATTCTAATGCTTCACAACCATCGTTATATAGCGACGCGCCTATCAACCTAAATTTGATGCCCTATTAAAAATGCACTTGAAAGCAAAAATCGAGAAAAGTTTCGAGTCACATACCCAAGGTCCTATGTCTGTATGCCGCTAGTACTCTCAAACTCGATCCAAAAGATGAAGAGAGAGCACACAGCAAGCCATTTCATCAGGAGGTCAAAGCTCAAAATGCAAAATTCTGTAAGGTGTGAATGCACAAATGAATTGAAAGTGACCCTTTATCACCTATTTAAGTCTAAAAAGTTAGGGTTTTTTGCCCTAATTTTAGCAAAAAGCTATGGTTTTTCACCAATTTCACCAATCTTGCCAAACTGAAACTTATTTTACATTTTTGGCATGTTTTTTGCATCTTGAGCCCTGTTTTGGCATCTAGACATATATTTAACCTTTGTTGAGAAATCAACCCAAAATTCAAAATTTTTGCCCGATTTCTCAATAGGGTAGGGAACCAGATTATTCCTTCCATTGGGGCAATAGTGGGGTGTCCAAATTTTTTTTTTTTTTACTTTTTGATATAAGTGAGTTTTTTAATCCGAAGGGCGTCAGTCTTTAAACCAACGTAACAATTACCTCGCTTCAAAGAGGGGGAAAATGTAGACGCTTAAAAATGTCCTGAATGATATCATGCACTTAAATCAAGTATACTAACACCGTTTTGTCCTCAAATCCATCCTCTTTTCACATAATTAATTAAATTAGCCTAGCTACTTAATTAATTACATCATTTTCATCTATTTAATCTAATTAATCTCATTAGATGAGTTCATCCCCTTTCATGCTAACATTTCATCTTATTAAATCAAATAAATCAAATTATTTAATTTAGTCCCTAAAGTCCTCTTATTTAATTAAATGTCATCACATTTTCCCCTTTTCATTAAATCATTTATTTAATGAATATCATGTAATTCTTCTAAAAATTACATAATTAACATTGTTTTAATTATCAATTACTAATAAATCTAATTCCCCCCACTTGCAAAGGAATATTTCAAGGAAATATTCCCCCTTTGCACATTCCTCCAAAAGGAATATTCCCATGGAATATTCCTTCCCCTTTTTGCACATTAAAACTTTTTTTTTAATTTGCTAAATATCTATTTCCCTCACCCATGAGAATATTCTCTTTTCTCACTCATTTGAAACAAAGAAATATTCTCCTTCATAACAAACTTACAAGACTTCATGTGCAAGTTAACTTACAAGACTTCTTGTGCAAGTTAAAGGTGTGTTTGTTTGAAAGAATATGAGCCCTTGATTCTTTCCTTGATCCATGTGATCATTGATTCTCATCTATTGATGAGAATCCATGATCCATGTTGCATCTTTCATCCATCTTTGACCATTGATTAGCTTTTTCAATTTCAACCCTTCATTTCTCATTTGCTTTCCTATAAATAGGTCACTATTTGGAGACAAATGGATCCATCTTTTAACATCAAACTTATGTTGTTAAAATTGCTCTCACTTGCACTCACATTTTACATTATTTTAGCTTAAGTTACTTGCATCATATTAGCTTAGCTTTCATTAATGGCTTCCATGATAACATAGATGCATACATTTAACATATCTTGTAATTAAGGTTTCAATCTTTTAGCCTAAACTCCATTTAGATTAGCTTTGCATATACCCATATCAGTTAAAATAACTTGCATCATGTTAATTTAGCATTTAAATCATGTTTCATCACACATCTTTCATCGGTTTCAATGATCTTTTCAATAGAATCAATTGAAATAGGTTCATTTATCCATGAGATTGGGAAAGGGTTGTCATTCCACATCAATGCGACACCACTCCCCCAATAGGATAAGTTTCAATGGATTAGATTAGGTGTTTTAAAAAGCTTTCATAGTTTAATATGTTAAGTTTTAATGGACATTGCTTAGTTTAGTTTTGTTGAATGATCTTATCAGGATTGACATTTAGTGGCATAATTATGCTTTGTATCTTCATGGATCAAGTGTAGTTGGCCCATACTAATCCGTCGGTCACAATTAGTATGTTGTTACTATTATTTTTTGATATTATGCTCTAATTTGGTGAGAACTCTGACCCTTGTGGCTTTTTGTGTTAGGGGTTCTATACCCTATAAATGCAACCTATATTATCAAAAAACATAAGCACATTATATATTATGCACGCATATATTATAGATCAATACAAAAATTAAGAAAAATGACAAAAAACCTTATTACAATTAAAAGTAACATTTGCATATATGTTATGGCTTGACATTTACTAAGAGCCATAATGTGCATGTGTTAAGGCCCAATCACTTTTTACAAGCATGATCATATTATTCCTTCAAATACATGGTTTGCCACTTTTTGGTCCCATAACTCCATGCACATACCCATATATATTTCATACACTTTTTCCATTCAATTTAATCAAGTTTGTAGTGCTTTTATAGAGATGATTAGAAGACAATAGCTGAGTGTAGACCTTTGACTACTATACATCTTGATTTTGTATCAATAACTCTCTTCCCTCTAATTCTTATGAGGATAACATGATGTATTCTAATGAGCAAGAAGGATAGTATTTAACCATGAGTCCATTGAAAATATAAAAAATTAAAATGAAACATGAGTTGGTAGACATATTAAAATAATCAACTAGCTACCATATAAATGATAATATGTCTACTTCATTTTATATTTATTCTCTTATTAAACAAAATGAAATGGATACAATTAAAGCTATTAGGAAAATAATTGAACAATGTATTCTCCTCCTATTATAGACCTTATTTCTTGATCCCTATGTTCTATCTATCATTCATCCACCCATAAGTTGCATATTATCTCACTGCCCCTCTCCCAAACACTAGATTCAATACATCATTCACCTTCCCATAGTTTACCTATGATCTTCCAACCAAATCTTCACCAATCATCCTCCACACCTAATTTTTTCCATCTCATTTATATTACTTGTGTTCATTCCTACCACATCCATAGCCATACCTTCTATTACTATACCTCAAGAGATCCATACCAATCCTATATCTCAAGCCATATACACTCCCCTTTGACCACTTATATGTGCATAGTTTCTTCCACTCCCTCTTTGATGTCATGCCCAAAATTTTACTTGAACATAATATGCTTTCAAATAGAAAACCAACCAATTTTTTCTAATTATTAACTACTAATTTAACAACAAACATCAAAATTTAAAAATAGTCTATTCAAATTAAAAATTTATAAAAAAAATAAATAACAACAATACAAGATAAATTTAAAAATGTGAAATTTCAACTGACTATGAAATCACTTGAATTACAAACAAATGAACTACTTAAACAAATTCATAAAATAATTTTTTGATTTAAACTTTTTCTATTTTCCTTTATATTCTATTATCAAATTAAATTACTTCCAATAAATTAAATACATTATAGACAATTCAAGTAACAACTAAATTCCACTCCGAATATATATAGTTTAATAATTTAAATGTCTATAAAATTTGAAAACATTATAGAACAAGAATAATATATATAAACAAACAAAAATTAAAGAAAAGCAATAGAATCATAAACTTAAAACTTTCTTCAAAAATCTCAAGAAATTTTTGCCTAAAAATTCAAAAACATCAAAAGATGTGTGAAGGAAAGACATCTTGAAGGTCAGATTCTAACAATTTTAATGATGAAGATGTAAGGATGAGAAACTTAAGTAACACACAAAAGAATGGCAGTTATATTCAGCTCATTCAAAGCATTTCCTTAGAATGAACGTTGGCAAATATTGAAAGCTCCAACAAATAATTTTTATGCCCTTAGCTTTCAGCAAATTCAAAAAATATAAAATCACCCAATCGATTATAAACAAAGGCGTTGCAAATTGCTTATGAATGTTTGCTTGAAATGATGTTCCATAAAAAGGCGTTTAGAAAAATTCCAGGCGTGAGAAAACCAAGAATTTTTTTTCTTCAACAAATTAAAAGTCAGACTTAACAAATTAAAGAAATGACTTTGGAAATTTGCATAAAGCCATTTTATACTTGTCTGGAGAAAGGTGTTAAATGACAGAATTAAGGTTTAATCAGAAATTGTGAATGATTTCGATAATTAATAAAGTATATCAGTTATCGAAGGTATTAAGGTAGAAGAAATGTCTTTTCAAATCTGTTTTCAACTTTATAATAGAGTGAAAAGTGTGAGATTGAATAGGATAGGATATGGCATTGTTTAGACTAAATTCTATATTCTGGAACTCTTTTATTTCATTCTTTGATTGTAATTGTATTAATTTGTGTTTAGCAACTGGCTACAACATATTTTCTCGCTTTTGGAAGGTTGCTTTGAACTGTTCTTTCTAAGTACAGGGTTTCTGGTCTCTTCAAAAAAAAGAAAAAAATCATCAAGAACTCTTACTCCAAAAAAAAAATCATCAATCATAACTTTTGTGCTCCTCAAAACCAACAATCCAACATTCATTTCTCAATCAAATAAGAATTCATTTCTCTCCCCAAAAGCTCTCCCATACTACTCAAGAAATCCAAAAATAAAGAAAACAAAAAGAAACCTTCCTCTTTACAAGCAGAGGTGACTTTTTACTTTTCCATAAAAAATTTGGACCGCTTTCTTCCTAGAAAATTTAAACGGGATCATAAGATCATGAGAGCATAAAATTTATGTATAAATAAGTACCCAACCCAAAAATAGACATACTAGGGACTTAATTTCACAAAATTAATAATGAAAAACTATTTTCATCACTTATATCCACAATTTAAAAATCAATGCTATTTTAACACATTTTCCAACTTGAAGACCTTAGTTCCCTCATGGACCTCGATTTAGATGTCATAGATAATTTATGACAAAAAAATTCTTTAGAACCTTCAAATATTTTCACTGATCTTGAAACATTTGTCATGTATATAATCAATACAATCATTGCAAAATAATTTACTTAACGAATATATTAACTCTTACACACAATTCATATAACAATACTATTTTATACAATTTCTTAATAATTCTTCACAATATAAATGGAATATGATTCTTATTAATTATCCAAATCATATTAATATTATGAAAATCAAGTATATAACTATAATATCAAAATCCACTCTATTATTTTAATAAAATCCAATCATAATAAAGAGATCTATAAATAGCAATCATCAATAGGATTGAAAAATAAAGTCACTAGAAAAATAGACAGACCTCATATATTTATTAGTTAATCTTGTCCTCCTTTGAGGATATAATCCTCATTGTTTCTTACACCACTAACATCTCCAACCAATTGGCCACCATCTTAGTGAAATGTAGAAATCATCTGTGATTTTAAAAAGTGTCCCAAAAAGAAGCTATCAAGTGATTTACCACATAATATATTGGACTATGGCATAATTTTTTATCCATTATAATGAAATTTGTAGTACATTGGTTTGAAACATTTGATGGTAAAGGTATTCCCTTGGGTCACATACATATTTCTAATTCAAAATTATTAGACATTATATTAATGATGATATATTATTGGTTAATTTTCTTATGTGAAAGTTGAAAGATTATGCACGTAATTGGATAGACTCTCTAAATCATGCTTTTATTCATATTTTTGAAGACTTAGCTAATATTTTTATTGACCATTTCCAACATAATATTGGGTTTCAGGTTACATTTATCAAATTAGTACAACGTAGATAAGAAGAAAATAAGAATAATAATAATTATTTTCTCAAATTCTAAACTGTGCTTGTTTATATGAATTATCAACCACTAAAATATGAGCTTTAAGAGGTTATTTATTGATATTCTCCTTCCTATCATTACAAAAAAGATATTTTCCAATAATTACAACTCATTTTCAAATTTATGTTTCCATGTATATGATTATGAGCTTAGAATATAAATAGTAAACTCCTACACTATGACACCTTCAGCACTAATCCTCATCCTCATAAGTTTCAGTTGAATTTAAAATTCAAACATAAAGACAATAAAAGTGGATTTCAAAATAAGCATGATCTATTGATTCAAAACAATAATTTTGTTCAACAAGATCATTTCAAATTTTACAAAATGATCTAAAAAGTGATTATCAATATGCACAAATTAATTATAATTTTGTTCTAATTTTGTCTATGTTATCTACTGATTCAAAAATCATGATAAGAGAATAATATTTTAAATATAATTTCAAAGTGAGAACAAATAACATTTAGTTAAATGAGATTCTATTGTTTTTTATTAAGAAAAATGCTTTTGACAGAAACTATGAACAGAGAATGAGATTTTATTGTTAATCCTACAAAGATAAACATATATTTTGCTAGATCTAAACAGTTCAATAATAAAAATGATGAAATTTTATTCTAAAATACATCACATCAACCAAATTCTCTCAAAATAATTATTTTTATTATAAATCATGCTCCCACAAGTGAAAATATACCCATATCCAAAACAGCTTAATATCAGAACATTCAATTATGGACAGACTTACTTCTTTTATTGGAGGACTCCTAGCATGGGCAACCTCCTCTCCTACATCATCCTCAACTTGGTCCTATGGGCAAGGACCTTTATGGACACTCAATCAAATCAAGAAGAATTATTTCCCATTGTTGAAAAATAGAGATAATTGGGCCCATCAAATATGCTATGGCATATCTAGGTTAACCGACCTTGATCATTCACACACATAAGCATGACAAGATTTTTTGGGTCTACTCTTGTGCACCATGAGAATATTCAGTTCATGCTCTTTCCAATCACATATATCAGGTGTTATTTGGGATTCTCCAAATCCCAACTGTACTGCTTCCAGTTTTTTCAAAACAACAGGAGCAGATCAGACAAACTGAATGCATAATGTGCACACAATTTGCACATCCAATGAGGACAACTCCAGGCATTTTCTTTACAGATATTAACATAGGTGGTTTTGGATAAGTGGTCCAACATGATTAGACATCATAAATCATTCCATAATTCCAGGCATTTCTTTTATAGATGTTAGATATGAACACAGATGATTTGGGACAAGTGGTCGGACATGATTCGACATCACAAACCATTCCAGAATTCTATCATGGAGCCACCACATTCAAAAAGCTTTTTCAGTTTCATATTGGAAGAGTTCTAAAAGGGGGTTTTTTTCTGAAATGGGTTGATTGTTTTTAAATATAATGGGCTACAAGACAGGAGGTGAAATTCTTATTGAATCAGATCCTGTCCAAATCGCACTCAGCAGGAATTGAATCATGGTGGTCCTTTATAAATGCAATATTCTCATCAACCGAACTTCAACTCAATCAACTGTATCAGCTTCAAAGATTTATTTTTGAATTAAATAGTGAGAAAAGATTTATTTCTTATTAGGAGAACAATTCTCCTTGTTAATTTTTGTTAATTTTCTTATATTTGACAACCCTATTCATCAAAGCCAGCTCATTTGATTGAATCCTATCTTGGAAAGTTTCCAATTTGAAATCTTGGGAAAAATAATGTAGATGACATCCTCCACCAGTAAATTATTAAATTGCAAGAATTTAGATGAAGCTTACTGTCATGCTGGATGTCTCTACCCAGCATGACAGTAATCTCTTTGATTTTCTGTATGTTTAGCTGGATGTCTTTATCCAGTTCGATTACTGTCATACTGATTATGACTGTTGGTACTCATTGTAAGTTGTCTTATGAGTTGTTGTTCGATAGGTTTCAGTTGGTTATTGATATTGTTTTTAAAGTTAAGCATTTATAAAGTTAATATATATATAAAGTTAGGCATATTTTTGATAAGATAAGCAGCATTTATAGGGTGCTGTACCCTTTACACAGAGAGCTCAGAGGGCCAAAGGAAGCTAGTTCAAACCAAATGAACTAGAAGAGAAACAAACAGAGACAGCTGACCGACAGCTGTAGAACAACAAAACAAGGATTAGACAACCTCAGAACCAAAGGGGACCAATTTGACTCCGTGAACTCGAGGCCGTTCACTTTCCAGAGATTAAATTTTATTCTAAGAGGATAATTTTTTTATTTTTAATTGATTAAAAACAATTTATTAACGACTACTTAATCAAGAAAAAAAAACTCGTTGCAATAGTATTGCCTGAAACAAGTACTAATAAATCAACCAAGAAACACAAGAAACAACACAAAGGTTGAAAAGAAAAAATCAACCAAATACATCACATAGATAAATCTCAAGCAACAAAAGACCAATTAATTCAATATGGCTTAAAGCCAAAATATTTCAAGGAAAACTAAAATATAACAATAGCCTAATTCTTTGACTTGAAATAACCATCTTTCTTTTTAGAATTACTTGTCTCCAAGAACTAATCTTGAAGACGAAGAGATTGCAAAACTTTTATCGTATCTTAAAGACTAGATCCACCTCCTTTGTGGTGAGCCACAAGATGGGTGTATGCAAAATGGCACCATCCCTACTTGCCTTAACAATTTTCCTCTACTTACATACCACCTCCAAATAACTCACTTCAAAATGAAACTTGCACACTGCCTCACAATTGATATTTTTAGAATTAGACATATCAATGAGCACCATTCCAAAGGGGCTGCATCCATTGCCTCACTAAGCCTATTCTTCTAGAAAATGTTCATGCACCCTGTATCTGGAAGTGACCAGCCCTATGACATTTATAACACATCACCATATCACCATGTAGTCTTCATAAACAATCTCTTGCATCCATATGTTCAACTTGGGGAAAAGAAAACTAAAGAGAGGAGTATTTTATCCATGTCAATATTCACATAAATCTGACAAATAACAAACAGGTCTTAAATTTGATCATCTTCTTAATGACCAACAAAATAATAATCTTACACTTTATCTACATTAAAATTTATAAACAATTAAACTAAATAATATTCAAATTAATATTTATATAAAAATAAGAATCTTATTTCTCCATGCTCATCTCTAACAATATTATAGAAAATTCTTTCCAATGGTTAGAAATCATCATGCAGTAATGTCTTCCATTCTCCATTTCTTATATGATTTTTTTGTTGTCCAACGACGGTCTATGACCTTCCAATCATAGGGTATTTTCCCTTTCACATGATTCAAGTCTCAAACTAAGTTTTTTTAAAAAATATATTTTTAGAGTTGTCCCTCTTTTGATGTTTTGGAGCAAATTTTTTGGAAAAGTTTTGAGAGGAGTGATATCATTGTAACAATATTTGATGTCACATTTATTGACTTTTTCAATATTGATTTTAATAAAATTAGATATGATAATATTTTGGTTAATTATTATCATTATTCAACAGATTGAAACATATTAATTGCAATGTTTATTTCAATATTTTTTCTGATCTCAAAAATCAAAACAATTAATAATAAGTGTTCAATAAAGATAAATAATTTTTTTTTTTTAATTATTAAATATATTAATCTCAAAAATTAAGTCCTAAATAATGTACTTGTAATTGTTAAATGTTTTCATTTGTGTGGTGGGCCTAGCTCAATTGGTTAAAGCATCCTCTTATAGGCAAGAGGTCACGAGTTCTAGTCTCCCCACCATCCATGTGGTACTGGTACCGAAGGGCATGTCGCACTAGTCTCTCCACCATCCTTGTGGTACCAGTACCGACACACTAGTTTAGTATAAAAAAAATATATTATTGTATTAATATTTAATAATAAATTTAATATCAATCACATTATTTGATTTTAAAATAGTTTTCAAGTAAAATATAAAATAAATAATTAATTTTCATTTAACATGAATCATTCATTGATAGAATGTATTAAATTGCTATAAATCATTACTATAAACTTAGAAGTGAAATTTTATTATTAGATTGAACTAATTATAAATCATATTGTATTATTGAATACGATGTAGACACTTATCATGATCTAACTTATTCATCACCTAGGTTTCATTTAAGTTTGTTTTAAATTTTTGTTTTTATAAACATTCATTTATACATTGTAATTATCCAAGTATTCATTATTCACTATAAAAGACATATCATATGCTTTATTAGATCAATTCTCTTCTTATGGTCGCATAGCAAGTCAGTTGTTTTTTCTCTCAATGTGATAAATATTTTGGTTATAGGTGATTTTAGGGAGCTGTGGGGTTTGCTACTAGCTCCAACAAGGTATTAGAACACCAAATTTGTGACTTCATGTTACATTTTGAAAGATCCAGCATTGAAAAAAAATTCTCATCTTGAAGTGAAATGGACATCACCGTTGGATCCAAAATGGTCAAAAACCTTAGGATCACTTGTTTTTTTGTCAAAATTAGAGCAGTTGAAAAAAAAAATAGTGGATAGGAAAATCAATACAGAAATTCATATGACGATATAGAATCATATAGTTGTACAACGTCATATGAACCTGCACTATTAAAACACTACTTGCAAAAAATACAATCAAAAAAATACTTTTTATCAAAAAATCCAAATTTTATTTAAAATTAAAAACATACAAAAGTAGTAGGGTACAAGTTGTACCCTACATGCTTAGGCAAGTGCGATAGGCTTGCAGCTTGTGGACAATATGATGGGATCCACATGGCCCTCCAATAGGCACATACATCTTGCCTAATAGTTTTAAAACTGTCGTTGTTGGTGTAAATCCATCTTCTAGCACATTCCTCAAGCTATCAAAACTCATTAGCAAATGTCTAACCAATTCTAGCATTTTTCATTTATGTGGGCCTTTAAACACTATTCTAATGACCCCAAGCAAATATTTCATGGAGTTTCAAATATATTTCAATGATGTCAACCTTTTACAATCAATGATTTTTTTTTTAGCCACTTGAGGGAATATTCCGTTAAGGAGGGTATATTTTGTTCATTGATGTCAACATGATGTCAACTAGTGTACCTTATAGGTCTACCTCCAAGCCCTAATCTTGTCTAGAAGATTTTATATTTTCTTTCAATCATAATTTGAGTGTATAGTGTCAAAATTGGGAAAACAAGATATCATTGGAAAGTTGGTTCTATGTACTATTCAATGGTGTAAGTCTCATCATCAAATTTTATTTTTGGTATAGTTTATCACCTATTTCATTTAAGTTTGTTTTAATTTTTTGTTTTATAAACATTCGTTTATACATTGTAGTCATCCAAGTATTCATTATTCACTAGATAAAAGACATATCATATGCTTTATTGGATCAATTCTCTTCTTATGGTTACATAGCAAGTCAGTTGTTTCTTCTCCCAATGCGATAAATATTTTGGTTATAGGTGATTTTAGGGAGCTGTGGGGTTTGCTACTAGCTCCAACAAGGTATTAGAACACCAAATTTGTGACTTCATGTTACATTTTGAAAGATCCAGCTTTGAAAAAAAATTGGCTCATCTTGAAGTGAAATGGACATCACCATTGGATCCAAAATGGTCAAATACCTTAGGATCAGTTGTTTTTTCATCAAAATTAGAGTAGTTGAATAAAACAAAAAAATTAGTGGATAGGAAAATCAATATAGAAATTCATATGACTATACAAAATCATATAGTTGTACAGTGTTGTACAAACTTGCACTATTAAAACACTACTTGCAAAAAATATGATAAAAAATACTTTTTTATCAAAAAATCCAAATTTTATTTAAAAACAAAAACATGCAAAAGCAGCAGGATAAAAATTGTACCCTACATGCTTAGGCAAGTGTGATAGGCTTGCAGCCTGTGGACCATATTGATGGGATCCACATGGTCCTCCAATGGCCACATACATCCTGCCTAATAGTTTTAAAATTGTCACTGTTGGTGTAAATCCATCTTCTGGCACATTCCTCAAGCTATCAAAACTCATTAGCGGATGTCTGACCAATTCTAGTATTTTTCATTTTTTGGGGCCTTTAAACACTATTCTAACGACCCCAAGCAAATATTCCATGGAGTTTCAAATATATTTCAATGATGTCAACCTTTTACAATCAATGATTGCTTTTGTAGCCACTTGAGGGAATATTTCGTTAAGGAGGGTATATTTTGTTCATTGATGTTAACATGACATCAGCTAGTGTACCTTATAGATCCACCTCCAAGCCCTATTCTTTTCTAGAAGAGTTTATATTTTCTTTCAATCATAATTTGGGTGTATAGTGTCAAAATTGGGAAAACAAGATATCATTGGAAAGTTGGTTCTATGTACTATTCAATGGTGTAAGTCTCATCATCAAATTTTATTTTTGGTATAGTTTATCACCTATTTCATTTAAGTTTGTTTTAATTTTTTGTTTTTATAAACATTAGTTTATACATTGTAGTCATCCAAGTATTCATTATTCACTAGATAAAAGACATATCATATGCTTTATTGGATCAATTCTCTTCTTATGGTTGCATAGCAAGTCAGTTGTTTCTTCTCTCAATGCGATAAATATTTTGGTTATAGGTGATTTTAGGGAGTTGTGGGGTTTGCTACTAGCTCCAACAAGGTATTAGAACACCAAATTTGTGAATTCATGTTACATTTTCAAAGATCCAGCTTTGAAAAAAAATTGGCTCATCTTGAAGTGAAATGGACATCACCATTGGATCCAAAATGGTCAAATACCTTAGGATCAGTTGTTTTTTCGTCAAAATTAGAGTAGTTGAATAAAACAAAAAAATTAGTGGATAGGAAAATCAATACAGAAATTCATATGACTATACAAAATCATATAGTTGTACAGTGTTGTACAAACTTGCACTATTAAAACACTGCTTACTTGCAAAAAATACGATAAAAAATACTTTTTTATCAAAAAATCCAAATTTTATTTAAAAACAAAAACATGCAAAAGCAACTGGATAAAAGTTGTACCCTACATGCTTAGGCAAGTGTGATAGGCTTGCAGCCTGTGGACCATATGATGGGATCCACATGGTCCTCCAATGGCCACATACATCCTGCCTAATAGTTTTAAAAGTGTCACTATTGGTGTAAATCCATCTTTTGGCACATTCCTCAAGCTATCAAAACTCATTAGTAGATGTCTGACCAATTCTAGCATTTTTCATTTTTTGGGGCCTTTAAACACTATTCTAACGACCCCAAGCAAATATTCCATGGAGTTTCAAATATATTTCAATGATGACAACCTTTTACAATCAATGATTGCTTTTGTAGCCACTTGAGGGAATATTTCGTTAAGGAGGGTATATTTTGTTCATTGATGTTAACATGACATCAGCTAGTGTACCTTATAGATCCACCTCCAAGCCCTATTCTTTTCTAGAAGAGTTTATATTTTCTTTCAATCATAATTTGGGTGTATAGTGTCAAAATTGGGAAAACAAGATATCATTGGAAAGTTGGTTCTATGTACTATTCAATGGTGTAAGTCTCATCATCAAATTTTATTTTTGGTATAGTTTATCACCTATTTCATTTAAGTTTATTTTAATTTTTTGTTTTTATAAACATTCATTTATACATTGTAGTCATCCAAGTATTCATTATTCACTAGATAAAAGACATATCATATGCTTTATTGGATCAATTCTCTTCTTATGGTTGCATAGCAAGTCAGTTGTTTCTTCTCTCAATGCGATAAATATTTTGGTTATAGGTGATTTTAGGGAGCTGTGGAGTTTGCTACTAGCTCCAACAAGGTATTAGAACACCAAATTTGTGACTTCATGTTACATTTTGAAAGATCCAACTTTGAAAAATATTTGGCTCATCTTGAAGTGAAATGGACATCACCATTGGATCCAAAATGATCAAAAACCTTAGGATCACTTGTTTATTTGTCAAAATTAGAGTAGTTGAAAAAAACAAAAAAAAATAGTGGATAGGAAAATCAATATAGAAATTCATATGACTATATAGAATCATATAGGACCATACAACGTCATACAAACTTGCACTATTAAAACACTACTTGCAAAAAATAGAATAAAAAATACTTTTTATCAAAAAATTCAAATTTTATTTAAAAACAAAAACATGCAAAAGCAGCAGGCTACAATTTGTACCCTACATGCTTAGGCAAGTGTGATAGCCTTGCAGCCTGTGGACCATATGATGGGATCCACATGGCCACAAACATCCTGCCTAATAGTTTTAAAACTGTCATTGTTGGTGTAAATCTATCTTTTGGCACATTCCTCAAGCTATCAAAACTCATTAGCAGATGTCTGACCAAATCTAACATTTTTCATTTTTTTGGGCCTTTAAACACTATTCTAACGACCCCAAGCAAATATTCCATGGAGTTTCAAATATATTTCAATGATGTCAACCTTTTACAATCAATGATTGCTTTTGTAGCCACTTGAGGGAATATTTCGTTAAGGAGGGTATATTTTGTTCGTTGATCTCAACATGACGTCAGCTAGTGTACCTTATAGGTCCACCTCCAAGCCCTAATATTTTCTAGAAGAGTTGTTACTTTCTTTCAATCATAATTTGGGTCTATAGTGCCAAATTGGGAAAACAAGATATCATTGGAAAGTTGGTTCTATGTACTATTCAATGGTGTAAATCTCATCATCAAATTTATTTTTGGTATAGTTTATCACCTATTGAAGTCAAATCATCAGATTTAGCTTCTTGGCTCACAATATTTCACCTATATCTCTATTTTTCATGATTCTTGTGGTGTTGGAAAAGTATTTCAAATCTCTTCAAATGTATCAATGCTCATTTTTCAAAATCTGTGTTGGGTATATTTTATTCAATGTTTCTGTAATTTCACATTCTAGTCATTTACTTGAACATCTTGGCACTTGGAAGTGATCTGTTTGCATGAGATGAATTCATTTGATCTACTTTACATGTATTCAAATTACTAGTCTCTAATTTTATCATTTTCAAGATGTATCATAGGTTTTATTGTTCATCCTTAGAATGTAGTCATCCTAGAAAAGAATAATTATGGGTCTTGGTGAAATGACATCCTGACACATCTCAGGTGGCTTGATCTTTTATCTTATTTGTAAGGACTTTATATCTACATTAGACACACCAAGGAGTAGATCAACATGGGGTATTATTAGTGGTCATGCATAGTAGAATTTATTTTTGTAGTGTTAATAATATGTGTGTTGTATTGAATATTGCTTGTCTCCACACACTTTGGACTAGAATTTAAGAGATTCATGGAGACCCGCATATCTCTCCATTCCCAAAGGATCCTACTATAGATTATTTTATTCCCCTTGATGTTGCAAATATCATACCCTTTGATGATATACCTTAGAAGAACTTGAGCATATGACAAGTCTTGCATGTTTCAATAGTTAAAAGACTTGTCTTCATGTTCCAACTCTTCATATCAAGACCTAATCTCCATTATTATTTTTTCTTGATCAACTTGACATCACCACATCCTTGTCCCCTATTAGTTAAGTGGGGCATTTGTCATCTTCCAGACATAGCTACTTGGGATTCATATCTTGCAAATATATCATTATTATTTTTGGAGTCTTGGATTGTAGATTTGGAGGATTATTTTGAGGAAATTCATCTTCTCTTTCTTGATAGCCATACCATTTTTGTTGGCCCATTTTGACAGTCTTTGGAGCTTTTTCTACATTAGTCTTCACAAGATCTTGGATAAGCATCATCTCATTCCAACATGTGGACATTTGATCAATTTTGAGAGGCACACATCATTTGGATTTGGATTCCCTATTCATCCAACTTATGGGAAGGGATTCTCCAATCACCAATGGATTTATTTCTTCTTAAGGTGATAAATGTTGTTTACAAGAAATGGATAGTGTTTTGTTCAAGATTTCATCATTGGCACATGAGCTACTTCTTTATGGATAGATTCATATCCTCATTTTATCTCTCTTATTGGGAGGACATCTATTATACTTGTATCATTGGGTCAATTTCCTAAGGTTAGATTTTTCAAATAATAAAGTATATAAACCCAAAGAAGCTATCAAGAACAATGAAAGCAAATAACAAGAATGATTATACCAGATTCCTCATTGAAGCTTCCTTGATTCAACTTCATAGCAACTTCTAACTTGTTTATTGTTGCCCACAAATCGAGTGTGTGAGCAATATTTTGACTATGCCAATATCCTAAACAAGCTTTGAAGGATTTGATTACTATGCCTATGAAAAATAACAAAATGACTATGCCAAGAAATTCCTAAGACTTTAATGAAATCAATAATAAATGTTGCAATATCTAAGTATGAGTGTGCGTCGTCGAAAATGTGAGCAAAATTGTCATTTTATAGAAAATACAATTTTGGATGGACGAACGAGATTGAAAGTTGATGGAAGCCTAAAATCAGAGGTTCAGATTTCATGTGACAATCCCTAATCAGGGTTAGGGAAAAATCATTAAATGAGTGGTTGAGATGTCATCTGAGAAGATTGAATCAGCGGTCGAGAATATATGAGATAATTAATCAAAAAGATAAAGATTTTCAAAAATTAAGAAAATAAAGACTGCTTGATTTGTGAGATTTGAAAAATCAAGAAGATAAGAGTTGAACTGAAAAGTAGATTTGGAAAATCAAGAATTTGCCCAATTGCTTGATTTTTGGAAGAATATTACCATTTTGAATTAAATAAATTCAAAATATGGATTTTGTGTGATAATAAATAATTGATTTTTAGATTATTTACTAAAATGAACTAACAGTCAAGAATGTGAGATCATTTTAAATAATTTCATTTATTTAAAATGAGGGAAATGTTAAATTTGGAAATTAAATAATTAAAGATAATTATTTAATTTAGAAGATATGAATAATAATTAAATAAATTAATAAATTCATTTAATTATGAGAATTAGTGACATATTAAATAAATAAATGAAATTCATTTATTTAATAATCGGGAAGAATAAATGAACAAAGGTAATTAAATAAATTAAGAAATTTATTTAATTGTAAGAAGACAACATACTCTTAGTGACGTATTGAATAAATAAATATAATTTATTTATTTAATAATCATGAAGAATAAAAGAGATATCAACTAATTAAATAATTATAAATTATTTAATTAACAATTGAATGTGGACCAAGGACATAATTAAATGTCATAATTATGCTAGGACGAAAGTGGTAAAAATAGAGCTTGCAAGCCTAGGTTATTTTTATGTGTCTACATTTTTCCCCTCTTTGTCATAATGTAGCATGTCGCATTGTGACAAAGAAAATAAGTTAAAGTCATGCCCCAGTGAAGGTATGGAGTATCGATGCCCCCTTGGGAAATTTTTCAAATTTTGTGCTAGCAATAGAAAATTTTGAAAAGTGTCCCGATAAGTCAATTTAATGACCAGAAAAACAATGGCGCAGATGGTTTCAGATTCTGACATGTTTAAAGTGGACAAAGGGGTGGTCAAAGTTGGTCAAAAGGGCCTCCAGTAATAACCTAGTTGACAAATGTCATTTTGACTTTATAAATAGGTTGACAAAGGGGTAAAAGTCAATTTATTTTCACTATTCACTTTAGCAATTTCAAGAGCTCAGAGCAAGGAGGACTTTGGCGAGGATGGTGATTCCAATGATTGAGCATCATGGTGAGATAGTGTGGACCTTCAGGTGGCCAGAGGGGTCAGAGCCAGCGGTATTACCCCTAACCCACTTTGTCCTTTTCTTGATTTGTGTGCCAAAATTAGGGTTTTAGGGTGAACAATGAATGCGCTATGACACATATGCATGCACGTAAGCTGCATTTGACTTCACGTTTGACGCATTTGATGCATCACAATGCAATTGTAAGGGGTATTTAGGGAAGGCCAAGGATGTGTAATGCATTTTCTAAAAATTGCAATGCATTCATCATATCGGGCCGCATTCGAGAGTTACAACGGGCTGCATATGTCATTTTGCGACGCATTAGTCAGTTTGAGCGATGCATTTGAATGAAGTGACACATGTTCCATAAACCGTGACACAAATGCTCTGATGCGACGTAATTGAGCAATAGAATGGCGCAATTGATAAGTCACGATGCAAGTGAAGTACAAAACGATGCAACTGTTTTTCCGCGACGCAAGTGCAGTCAACACGACACATTTGAATTTGACTTTTACTAGGGCTGATTTTGATGCTTTTCAAATTTTAAATGCTTTTGAGTTATAATGATGACAATGACAATTGTCCAGAAGGTACTAACGCATTGTTTGATCATGTGCAGAGACAACTAGCACCCATATATACGTGAGAGAGTAGGCCATCGACCTTCCGATTCGGAGATCAGCTGACTCTATGAGAGCAACGACGGTTAATGCGGCTAGGTCTGTATTATGTTGCCTATATGCTTGTTATTCGGGAAAATAGGGGGTTGTTGACTGCATTGTGTGAGCAATGGCGTTCGGAGACATGTTCATTCCACTTGCCGATGGGAGAGGTGACAGTCACGCTAGAGGATGTGTACCGTATTCTACGTCTGTCGATCCGAGGAAAGTGGATCATTTGCAACCCTCAGCATGGCTATCAGACATTTATAGCTTACTATCAGGATGAGGGTGTAGGAATCGGCATCAAGGGATATGATATCTACTGGTATTTTATGGCGGAGCATTATGCCCAGTTTGATGCATTTTTGGCGACACTAGTTGGTGGCATACTGATTCCTGACCATTGCAGACATGGGTTTCCCATTGGTTGGGGAGATTTTCTTGTGGGCATGAGGCAAGACTAAACCGTTTATGCCTGGGGGCCCTATTTATTAGGTATGATCTATCATCAGATTCACGAGGTGGCTTACAAGAGGGCACAAAGCATTAGGTGCAGCATGACACTTCTAATGATATGGGCCTGGGAGCATGTGGCCATATTCCAACCTCCTATCTAGAGACCACATCTAGCTGGGGGGATGCCCTACGCTTACTACTATGTCGGTTCCCTACAATAGATGAGGATGGGGGAGACAGGTGGGTGGCACCATCGAATTGACACCATGGTTATATTCATCTGGAGGCCCTATAGAGACTGCCAACAGTTGGATGATGAGGATGACCATCTCAGCCTTTGCAGACAGTACTGTTACCTGATTGGGTGGACAGTACAGAGTTAGCTCATCCTACAGATGTATCTTCCATAGCGTGTCCTGAGACAATTTGAGGAGCAGTAGCGTGTACCCGCAGGCACAACCGAGTATGCCCGATCTTCTAGGGAGTCAACTTGGGGGCCACCAATTTCTATACCATTTGTCGAGCAGCAGATTGATGGGCTAGTAGACCAACAGTGGGGATGGAGAGGTGGGGTTGCAGATCCTGGGACTACTGCTGACTATGACTTGTGGTGGTAGGCTCATCGACCAGTTCCACTGAAAGATCTAGATGGGCCAGCACCTATTGACAAGAGGTCAGTTATACCACATGTTCCACAAGCCAGTCAAGGGGGCAAAGATGGTGACAGAGGAAAAGGTAGGGGGAGGTATGGTGGCAGAGATGGAGGGAGGGATGGAGGCAGGGGGAGGGATGGAGGCCAGGGTGGAGGGCGAGATGGGGGCAGGGATAGAGGTTGGGTGGAGATGATGGAGATGATGGGGATGATGGAGGGGACAGTCAGAGACGAAGGAGAGATGGCCAGAGGTAGGGCCAGAGGGTACGACCACATGTAGCCAGAGTGGCATTGGATGCCATCCTAGAGGTGGCCAAGGAGGGGGAGAGAGAGGAGGAGGAGAGATAGGAGGGGGAGTCGAGGCAGGAGCAGGAGAGACAGGAGGGGGAGTTGAGGCAGGAGCAGGAGGAGGAGAGATAGGGGGAGCATGTGGCCGAGGAGGAGGCCAAACAGGAGGAGGAGAGATAGGAGGAGCACAAGGGTGAGATGGATGTGGATGTGGATGTGCCTCTAGACGAGGGAGTCGGTGGAGAGGAGGTTGCAGAGGAGGAGGATGATGATGGCGGAGATGATGATGATGCTATGGATGAGGTCGAGAGACTCCTGAGATTCAAGATGGTGGAGGGAGATGAGGAGATACCATCCAGCTCGGTGCTGCCCCATGATGCCATGACAGACTAGAGGGTGGCAGACCTACAGAGGAGACTGGATGAGAGTGCCGCATAGGTTAGAGCACTGTAGTCAGAGCTAGAGGTGGCTTGGGTAGAGCGGGATCAAGCAGTGATCCGCCAGCAGGAGGCAACGCAATGGTGTATAGAGTTTGCACGACTTTGTACAGGACCATCGGCAGATTTGGCACGGGAGTTTGGTAGGGTCAGTGTACAACTTGGGAGATATAGGTAGTTGTATGAGCAGGTCGTGCCAGCCAAGATGAGAGATCTCACTCTTACCAGGACACAAATAGTTAGTGGCAGTAGGTTGGGCAATGGTAGTCAGAACAGTGCAGGGGGCTCGACCTCTTCAAGGAATACTTTGAGTCATAGGTCTCATCACAGAAACTCCTCCAGTCACAGATCATGGCACTCACATGGGTCATCAGGTTTAGGCCATAGATTAGTACCTAGTCTACCTCCAGTGACAAATCCTTTGGCCTCACAAAGTCAGGCTGTAGTGTCATCACATATGCATGTTACCATGGAGATGATTCCATTAGTGTCAGTTGCATTGGTTTCTCAGAAAAAGGTTGCCACAGGTCCTCCTATTACCTTAGTGTCAGGCACAGGTCCTTAGTCACCACACTCTTTGCTGCAAGGGGATGAGGAGAGCATTTCATAGGGCCATGCTTACTACATTCATGTTTTAGTCTTTATGTTATGACACTTTATGTATTGACTATCGAGCCTGCGTGCTCTATTTTTGGGATATCTCACGACTCTATCTTGTGATATTATATATTTTGAGATGATGCTATATGATGCAGTTTTTATGTGACCTACATGTGTGTTATGTGATGTTATTTGATTTATGCACTATGATGTATGTAATGTGGTGCCTTTGTGGATTTATGCATTTATGATGGATGATGGTATTATTTATATGTCTTGTCATGTATATCATATGATGGTTACTTATGATGTGATGCCCTGATAATGCAATGTTTATTTATATATCATGTTGATGTTATGCCATGGATGATGATGATATGCATAATTTATTTATTTGAATGGATGCCATGTTTATGCTTATGTTAATCCCTGACTATGTATGATGCAATATGTATGTGAAATGTATATGATTTAATGCTATAGAAGATGTATGTATGGTCCTAATGCAATGTCCATGTGATTATGTATGCACTTATGTTTTTGTATGTCACAGGATATCATCGAGAGATGAGCGAGAGAAGATGACAAGACAAAAAGAGATGCATGTTAGTTCCTAGACCAAATCCTTCAAAACTTTACGATAGGACTTTTAATATTTATTGCTCTTAATCATCATTGGGAAGATTGTTGTGATGGCCAACAAACACCATGATATGACATAGATCAAGGTGTGCAAGGTTATACCATCACGTAAAACAAGCAGTCGCAGACAAGGATGATCATGACTCATACTAAGAGCTCAATTGCCCCAGTCTTTTTTTCATAACCAACCACAAGCATAAAAAGACAAATAAAGACAATAAAGACAAGTCATGAAATGTAATTGCTTCTCTAAATCCTGTTTCTAGGACATCCTCGAGAAACTAGCAACATGATTTCCAAATGGACAAAATAAAGCCATTATCATGATACATCGTCGTTTTTCTAAATCTTGTAGTTAGGACATCATTGAGAAACTAGTAACATGAGTGTCAAAAGACAAGACAAACATCATGGCACATCACTGCTTCTCTAAATGTTGTTGTCAAGATCTCGCTGAAAAACTAGTAACATGATGAAAAATCTAAAGACAAGTGCCAAGTGTTTTCCAAGTGTGTCTAGATGCCAAGTGTTTTAATGTCAAGATGTTAGGTTTGATGATGTTGAGATGCCAGGGTGTCAAGGTTCTGACAATGTCAAGATGACGAATGCCGAAGATTTCCAAATTCAGGAAGGATACATCCTGAATAATATTGATGTCAAGAAGATTGATCCCTAAATGTCAAAAGGGATCCCTCAAAATTCCAGTGATAGTGACAATGACGATGCCTAGGAAGGACACATCCTAAGGCATAAATGACAATTTTTTTTCTTCAGAAGGACACATCTGAAGAAAACTAATGTCGACAGGAGTGATCCTTAGATGTCAAGAGGATCCCTCAAAATGTCAAATGACAGTGACGATGCCTAGGAAGGACTCATCCTAAGGCATGAATGACAGAGGCTATTCTTCAGAAGGACACATCTGAAAGATAACCAAGAGTTGACAATTTGACAGGTTATGATCATTTGACCTTTTTTTTTACTGAGTTTGACTTGTGTTGACCATATGTCGATTTCCTTGATATGCTGATGTGATTGTCATGTTTGAATAAATGATTTCCATTCTTTGTTTTAGGAGCTTTCCCATTTGGAAAATGATTTGTATTGACTTGAAGACTTTTGACGTGTGTGCCTATGTAATGCCATGAACCCTAATGGACTGAACTAGTGCAGCCTTGGGGGCTCATCGAAAGATGGCCTTGCCTACGTCATACACTTAGAGACCTCATAGTTCGACACGACCAATGAATTTGTCTTGATGACCAAAGATTGCATCATGATTTTATTTTTACAAGCCTAAAAGGACTGACCTAATGTCTCGAGGACTCGAAAATGAGTCTTGCCTACGTAGCAAATGTGCAGAGACAACATAGTTTCGGACAAATGACAAAGACTGACTAATTTGACGAACTTGACAAGGAATGACTCCGTTTTTGTGATCTCGAGACAGTTTGACGTTTGTTGTGGTTTCTTCAGGACGTTTTTCAATTTTTAGGTTTTTCTTCAGGACATTTTGCGATGTTTTTGGTCTTTCTTCAAGAAATTTTATGATGTTTTTGGTCTTTTTTTAGGACATTTTACAATGTTTTCGGTCTTTTTTCAAGACATTTTACGATGTTTTTGGTCTTTTTTAGGACATTTTACAATGTTTTTGGCCTTTTTTAGGACATTTTATAATGTTTTTGGTCTTTTTTCAGGACTTTTACAATTGTCGAGACCCTGTGAGATACCCGTTATAGTCTCATGATAAAAAAATTTCCCCTAATTAGGTCCAAGACTTAGCCAATTTTAAAGGACATGAAAGGGATATGCCTGGGGTGCTGGATGGACAGTATTCAGGACTTGATGTCAACCATTTTTCAACCATGAAAGGAAGGGTATGATGTCATGGTAGTTGTCGTGGTGGCAACAGAAAATGTGTTTCATCATTGACCAAGACAGATAAAGTAATAGTAGATGGCAGAGCAATGATTTATTATGCATGGTGCCTGCTTGCCAGGTTTTCACCATGGTACTTATCCAAAGCGCCTGTTTTCCAAGTTTTCACTATTGAATGAATTATTTCTCTTTACTATTTTTTTCATTTTTTCATTTTTTTTGGTGCTGCCAAGACGCCTGTTTGCCAAGTTTTCATCAAGGAAACAATTTTTTTTTACCATTTTTTTATTTTTTTTGTATTTTTAAGGTTTTTAGCTCAACCTTTTGATGCTATGAGTATAACTTTCAGAGATGTAGACTATTGATAGGCTCTATCAGTTGTTCTCCATCTGGAGTCGCTAGCTGATAAGCTCCATAACCAAAGGAGGATATGATGACGTAAGGACCTAGCCAATTTGGTTCAAATTTGCCAGGTTTTTCTCTGTCTTCCTGATTCTTAGGGTTTTATATGAGGACTAGGTCACCAATGTCAAACTTCCTGACCATGACTCTCTTGTTGTAACTACGACAGAGATGGTTCTAATATTCCTACAGATGGTTCAGAGAATTATGCCTTCTTTCTTCTAACATCTCTAGCTCGTGTAGATGTGACTATCTATACTCATCATTGGTCAGACCCTTCAGGGATACTCGTAAGGAAGGAATTTCAACCTTAATGGGAAAGATGGCCTCAGCTCCAAAGACCAGGGTGAAAGGAGTGGCTCCCGTAGGCGTATGAATGCTAGTGCGGTAAGCCCACAGAGCAAGGTTGAGTTGAATATGCTAGTCACGGCCAGTGTCAATGAAAATCTTTTTAAGGATTTTAACAATGGTTTTATTTGACACCTCGACTTGATCATTTCCTTGTGGGTAATTGATCTATTTAGGATCTAGGACACATTGCTTACAGAATGCTTAACGTAAATGATAACTTAATACAATGCTTAAATGAACAAATTAACATAACATGATTGCCAAGATAATGAACTGAAAAGAAAGAGAGAAGATAAAGAGGAGAACAAACGCAATTAATAACGGAGTTCGTCCGTAAGGACTACGTCTCTGAGCCCCTCTCCAATGGAGTGACCGATCCGATGATACTCCAAAAATAGTTATAATTGCTTCAAGACTATCTCCTTCAAGCACAGCAGCATGACGTTCCTCTGTTGTGCAGAAATGTCTTCAAAATCTCCTGAGCATTCTCCCATTCTCACCACTTAGACTTGGAAAATCCAATCTTTACCCCTCTTTTTATACATAAAATTTGCCTAAAAAGGCATAACCACTTCATTAAATGGGTAACCCCCCCTAACAACTCGTACAACTCCTCTTTTGTCTCCACTTAGCTTTTGGTTTAGATTGTTAGAGGTAGTTTTAAATGTTTATGGCTTAATATGCCTTTTGGTTAAGGCTCGGCCAATAAACCTTTAACAAAACAAAACAAACTACTTATATACACCGAGGAGTATCGATGGTGTAACGATTACTATACATTTTGGCACTCGGGTGGTCGGCGGTTCCAACCCCGCCGGCCACGCTTTACCACAGATACCGACAGTTTTAAACAACAAAAGAAACCTTTGCCATACATATATTGAGCGAGCGTTGGCCGGTGCAACGGTGGAGGAGTTGGTTGTTCGGGCGGAGATCACGGGCTTGAACCTGTTACAACCAATTTTTGTTCCGACATTCAACTGCATACAGCCAAAAACCAACGACACGTGTCACCCTATTATTCGCCCACTCTGGTTGATGTGTCCACTGACGAAGCCGCTCATGAGGATATACGTACGCTGACTGGGTGCCACGTGTCGCCTACCAATTGGTCTGTACCATCTAACTCACATGACACATGTCTTGCGCTGATTGGTCCACTTAGCTTCCGTACTGTACGGACTGACACGTTAGCATGATGACATCATCACATGTACCTTCAAGTCAACCAAACTTTGACTGCCAATATCTTGTGCATACGATGTTGGATTTCAACTAAACGAGCGTTGCCAGAATTGTCTTGGCAATCCCTTCGATTTGACGCCACTTTCGTCAATTTTTGAGATGATCATTTTTTCACCTTCTAGACAACCCTCGATGGCAGTTTGACTGGAAGTTTGACTGGCCGTAACTTGAGCAAACGGACTCCTTTTCTCTCCGTTCAAGTTGCATTAGAATCAGGACGTCAAACTCTTTCTGATGGTGCTGAATTCTAGAGTATTGGAGACACTTCAAATTTCACTGAAAAATGTCCCTCGGATCAGGCCTCCCCACTGGAGAGCTTTTGGACCTCTGAAAGCTTGATTACTTGGAAAGTAAGTGAGGGTAAAGTTCCCTCACTTTACCAATCTCCATCTATCTTGCTTTGCTTGGATGCATCCCCTTCAGGCCCACTCTGAGGTACTCAACATCTCCTCTTCGTGAAGTTCTGACATTCCTGTCGAGAATAACATCTTCTAGCAACTCTGACATGTACTCTGGTGAAAGGTCATCAACTGATGGAACTTGAATGTCTGTGACTTCATCTAGGATCATTGGAGGCTCATACAGTTTCAAATTCTCAACATTGACAACCGAGTAAATATGAATGTATGGAGGAAGATTGAGGCAGAAGGCATTGGTACCAATCTTCTCAAGGATCTCAAAAGGACCATACCTAATTGGCTTAAGCTTTTTACCTTCACCTTGCATCCTTTCCTTGCTGATGTGTAACGAAACTCGGTCTCCAACCTGAAAATGATGATCAGTGCAATGCTTGTCATGGCGAACCTTGTATTTTGCTTGGCTTTGTTCCAACTGTGCTTCCACTGCCTGATGAATTGCTTGGAATTTTTGGATGAACTTCAAAGCCTTCTCTGCATCATGGTGTCCATCTTTAACATCATCTTTCCCAAAAGCAAAATCCATCAGTGTCTTGGGCACATAACCAAAGAATGTCTCAAAAGGAGACCTTTTAGTAGAAGAGTGTGTTGCATGGTTGTAGGCATGCTACACATAATGAAGACTCTCATCCCACAACTTAGGATGCTTGCTATAGTACCCTCTAAGTAGATACACAACTATCCTATTTACAACCTCTGTCTACTTGTCGGTCTTCGGATGGAAGGTTGTACTCTTCTTCAGTCTGGTGTCCATGAGTCCCCACAAAGCTGACCAAAATTCCCCCAAGAATCAAGAATCTTGATCTGATACAATAGAAGTAGGTAACCCAAAATGAACCCATACAAATTGAAAGTACATATGAGCTATCAGTTCAGCAGTGACCGGTTTCTTACAAGGCATCAAGATACACATTTTGCTGAACCGATCAACTACTACATACAGATAATCATGTCCCTTCCTAGACATAGGTAACCCCCCAACAAAGTCCATTGACACACTTTCCCATGGATGAGAGGGTACAACTAGAGGTGTGTACAAAACCAACTTCATGTTACTAGGCTTATTAGTTGCACACATAACACAACCTCTAATATACTTAGTTACAGTTTCTTGCATATGAGGCCAATAACAATATTTTTGCAGCTGAGTCAATGTTTTGTTTACCCCAAAGTGTCCTGCAATCAATGAGGTATGTGCTTCTCTAATAACCTGTGCTTGTTCATCCCATGGAACACATAATTTTCCCAAGTGATATAACAATTTATCCTGCACATAATAATCTTTCTCTTCTACATGTTTACCTTTCATTAAAGCAGCATAGATATCCTTAAAGTTCTCATCATTAGCATATTGTTCCTGAAAACTTTCATGAACCATAGAACTATTCTGAAGGATTATCAAAGCATTCATCATAGGAGGCCTAGAGAGCATGTCTGCTACTTTGTTATGGGTACCTTTCTTATACTTAATAACCAAATGAAACTGTTGCAAAAAACCCATCCACCGAAAGTGCCTACTTTGTTGTAGTTTAGATTGTGAGTGCAAATATTGAAGTGGCTGGTGATCAATGTGGATTATAGTTTATTTCCCCATTATGTAATGTTTCCATTTCTTAACACTCTAAACTAAAGCATAAAGTTCTTTATCATAAGTGGGATAGTTACTTACTGCTCCTAAAAAAGTTTCAAAGTGGTAGCAAACTGGTTTACCTCCTTGCATGAGTACTGCTCCCATGGCAAATCCACTCGCATCTGTCTTGATCTCAAATGGTTGATGTAGATCTGGTAAGGCCAGAACCAGTGCGGTGCTCAACTTTACCTTCAAAGTGTCAAAAGCCTTCTGCTGTGGACCTCCCCACTGAAAATTTGCTCTCGTACTGGTTAATGCATGCAATGGTGATGCTATATAAGAAAAATTTGCAATAAACTTTCTCCAGTACTGAACTGCACCTAGGAAATTTCTGACCTCTGTGACTGTACTTGGATTAGGCCAGTTTACAATAGCTTTGACCTTCTCATAAAGGTAGCTGGTGCATTACAAAGCCCAAAAGGCATAACCAACCACTCAAACAGTCCCTATTTTGTCTTAAATGCAGTCTTCCAAATATCATCTTCTGCAATTCCTATCTGATGATAACCACTTCATAAATCTAACTTAGTGAAATAAACTACATTTTTTAACTGATCAAGTAAATCATCAATTCTGGGAAGAGGATACTTGTTCTTTACCGTTATCTTGTTCAAGGCATGGTAGTTGATGCACATCCTCCAAGTTCCATCTTTCTTTGGAACCAACACAATTGGAGAACCACAAGGAGATGTACTAGGATGAATAACTCCTTTTTCCACCAACTCTTGAACCTGCTTTTTAATTTCCTCATTTTGCATAAGAGATAAATGGTACGTGCCAATATCAAGAAGTGGCACATCCTGCTGTAACTAGATTTCATGTTGTATCTCTCTTGGGTGGTAACCCCTTCAGTTCCTGAAACAAGTCATCATAAGTGGAAATAATCTTGACCATTTCAGTTTTATGTTTTGGGTCACACCCCTTGAAGGCCTCAGATTTATCATCTTCTTTGGCTTTTACAAGCATTAATACAAAGTTCTTACTTGAGTTGACCAACCTCTTCATTTGACCAGCATTAACTAGTGTAAGATTAGTCTTCACCTTATGTGCCCATACAATGTATTCTACCCCATATTTAAAAAGATGATACTTATTCTCCCCCCTATAAAAGATTGCTTTTCTATCATAAAGATAAGGACTTCCCAACACAAGCCCACAAATATCCAAAGGAACTACATCTACTTCTACCTCATCAACAAAGTTTGCAGTGATAGAAAATCTCAATTTACACTGTTTAGTTACTTGTAATTGTGCATCATTGCAAACCCATCCAAGTGGATATGGCTTTGGATGAGGTGTTGTAGCCAAATTTAATTTCTTTACCACTTCCTCAGATATTAAGTTGACTTGGGAACCCGTATCAAACAATGTATCAACCTTAGTGTGTTTTGTTACAACACGAATGTGAAACAATTCATTTCTTTGCTTATCAACCTTAGGAGAAGATTCTTTACTTGTACTTGCACTGGCATTAGAAAAACTTGCATCAGATGAGAGAGATATACCTTTCCCTTTACCTTGGATTCCGGTAGCATCAATCTTTGTCTCATCTCCGAAGTCAGAACCAAGATCCTGTTGAACCACTACAATAGTCTTCTGCTTGCCTTTATTACCTCCATATCTTTTCAGCCTCAACTCAGGATGAAGCTTCCAACATCTTGAATCATCATGCCCCTCTTTCTTGCAATGGGAGCATGTGGGTTTCTCACCCTCTTTCTTAGCTGTAGTTGTCTTCTTCCCTTTGCCTTTATCTTTGTCTTTTTCTTTCCCTTTAGACTTACCCTCGAAATTAGATGGCTTCTTGGAAAAGTTGTCACTAAAATTGTTCTTACCCCCTGACTTTATATGAGTAGCTTGAACAGACACCTTGTCTAGATTGTTGGGACTCAACATCAAAATAGTGTGCCTAAGGTAAGAATGCAAACCACCTATGTACTTAAGTAATGTGTCTTGAGTATACAAGGGAACATTTAAAGTAATAGCCCATTTTCTAAACTCATGAGTATAATCTTGGACAAACTTCCCCTTACCTTGCCTAAAGGTTTGCCAATTCATGGTTAACTATTGCATGTAACCTAAAGGATAGAATTGTTTCCTAAGGGAAGCAACAAACTCCATCCAAGACATATTAACATGACCATGGCGAGCAATTTCTTCTCGAGTCTTACTCTCCCACCAGGTGAGAGTTGTACCTCCCAACCGGAGAGTGGCTAATTGGATCCTAGAAGCATCTTCTACTAGGCCTTGAATCCTACAGTACACTTCTACTTGCTGGACCCAATCATCTAACTTCTCAGCATTTAACTCGCCACAGTATTTAGGTAACTCAAATTTTACATCCAGCTTAATAATAGGCTTAGACTTTCTCTTAAATGGATTTACATTAGAAGAAGGAGAAGGAGAAGGAGAAGGGGGAGAAGGGGGAGAAGAAGAAGAGGGAGAAGATGGAGGAGAAGGAGTTTCTGGAGTCTTCTCCTCTGTGTCTTTCTGATCTTCCTGCTTCTTGTGCTTTGAAGAACCTCCCTTTTCGCGCTTCTTCTTTTTTGCATAAATTTCGTCCACCATCACCTTCATATCCAAAAATAGCTTCTGGAAATCCTTCTCACTGAGCTCTGAACTTTCTCCACCTTCTTTTCCTTCCATCTGTGATGGTCGATTAGCTCTTCATCTTCCGATCTCAGGATTATATTCTTCAAGTTCTCCTTCGCCTCGTTGAAACCTGGATCTCGTTAGCATTCAATTTCTGCAATACTAGCCACACACAAAGCTATGATACCAACTTGATCTATTTAGGATCTAGGACACATTGCTTACAGAATGCTTAACGTAAATGATAACTTAATACAATGCTTAAATGAACAAATTAACATAACATGATTGCCAAGATAATGAACTGAAAAGAAAGAGAGAAGATAAAGAGGAGAACAAAAGCAATTGATAACGGAGTTCTTCCGTAAGGACTATGTCTCCGGGCCCCTCTCCAATAGAGTGACCGATCTGATTATACTCCAAAAATAGTTACAATTGCTTCAAGACTATCTCCTTCAAGCATAGCAGCATGACGTTCCTCTGTTGTGCGGAAATGTCTTCAAAATCTCCTGAGCATTCTCCCATTCTCACCACTTGGACTTGGAAAATCCAATCTTTACCCCTCTTTTTATACATAAAATTTGCCTAAAAAGGCATAACCACTTCATTAAATGGGTAACCCCCCCTAACAACTCGTACAACTCCTCTTTTGTCTCCACTTAGCTTTTGGTTTAGATTGTTAGAGGTAGTTTTAAATGTTTATGGCTTAATATGCCTTTTGGTTAAGGCTCGGCCAATAAACCTTTAACAAAACAAAACAAACTACTTATATACACCGAGGAGTATCGATGGTGTAATGGTTACTATACATTTGTCACTTGGGTGGTCGGCAGTTCCAACCCTGCCGGCCACGCTTTACCACAAATACCGACAGTTTTAAACAACAAAAGAAACCTTTGCCATACATATATTGAGTGAGCGTTGGCCGGTGCAACGGTGGAGGAGTTGGTTGTTCGGGCGGAGATCACGGGGTCGAACCCATTACAACCAATTTTTGTTCTGACATTCAACTGCATATAGCCAAAAACCAACAACACGTGTCACCCTATTATTCACCCACTCTGGTTGATGTGTCCACTAACGAAGCCGCTCACAAGGATATCCGTACGCTGACTGGGTGCCACGTGTCGCCTACCAATTGGTCTGTACCATCTGACTCACATGCCACGTCTTGTACTGATTGGTCCACTTAGCTTTCGTACTGTACGAACTGACACGTCAGCATGATGACATCATCACCTGTACCTTCAAGTCAACCAAACTTTGACTGCCAATATCTTGCACATACGATGTTGGATTTGGATGAAATGAGCATTTCTAGAATCATCTCGACAAGCCCTTCGATTTGACACCACTTCTGTTGATTTTTGAGATGATCATTTTTTTGCCTTCTGGACGACCCCTAATGGCAGTTTGACTAGAAGTTTGACTGGTCGTAACTTGAGCAAACAGACTCCTTTTCTCTCCGTTCAAGTTACGTTGGAATCAGGACATCGAACTCTTTCTAATGGTGCTAAATTCTAGAGTATTGGAGACACTTCAAATTTCACTGAAAAATGTCCCCCAGATCAGTAATACGGAGAGGAAAAATTATGTTGGATATGAAATTGCTCACATAACTCACGAACGTCTTGGTTTTTAAATGGACATCTATTGTCAGTGATGATGGATTATGGAAGGCCATAACGGCAAATGATATAGTTAAGAATGAATTTGGATATTTGTTTGTTGGTTATGTATGTTAGGGGGATGGCTTCGATCCACTTTGTAAAGTACTCAGTGGCGGTTATGATGAATTTGCGGCCATTGGACAAGGTAGGATGGATCTTTCCCACGAGGTCAAGTCCCCATTGTGTGAAGGGCCAAGGAGAAGTGATCAACCAAATTTCTTGTGTTGGAGCATGAATCAAATCACTGTGAATCTAGCATTGGCAACAAGTCTTCAGATATTCTAATGCATCTTTCTCAATGGTTGGCCAATAGTACCCAAGTCTCGTAATATTCTTGGTTAGAGTAGGACCACTCAAATGAGACCTGCATATACCCTCATGTACTTCACATAAGGTAGTGCATGCTTCATTGGTGTGGAGACATCTAAGGAGGGTGTTGTCAAAGCTATGGCAATAAAGGGTATAGCTAATGATGGCATATCTTGTAGCTTTTCAGGTAAAGGACTTCCTCTAGTTATTGGACAGATTAGGGGGGAGGGTTTGAGACTTAAGGTAGTCATGGATTTCTTGGTACCAGGGAGAATCAGGACCAACAAGCTCGCAAACCATCTCTGATTCTGGAACATCATAAGCAGGGACCAACAGTTGTTCTATTAGGAATTCCAACTAAGGCATATTGCTTGGAATGTCGAGGAGAGAGCCTATTATAGCCATGGCATTTTCCACTTTGTTTTGTGCTCTCGAAACTTGCTCGAAAGTCACCATGTGAAATTATGTCTGGAAGTTTTCAACCATTCGTTTGTAGGGCATTAGCTTCTCATCTTTTGTGTCATAGTCATCATTAACTCGGTTGATGACTAACTGAGAATCCCCATAGACATGCAATGCTCTGATTTTCCATTTTATTGCCATTCTAAGTCTTGTAACCAATGCCTCATATTCTACCACATTATTTGTGCATGGGAAAGCTATGCAGAAAGACTTGGGAATGGAATATCCTTGAGGGGTGATGAACAAGATCCCTGCCCCCGAGCCATGATTAGTATGCGATCTGCCAAAGTATATCCTCCAAGGAGACTTTGGTTTTGTATGGAATATTGACTCATCTGGGAAATCTGCCACTAAGGGATGATCACTTTGTATATGCACATCTGCCAATTGGTCCGCAATCACTTGTCCTTTGATCGATTTTCTTTCGACATACTAAATGTTGTATTCACTTAGAATCATGATCCATTTTTCCAGACGTCCTATCAATGCTACAAGACTCAATAGATATTTGAGGGGGTCAATCTTGGTTACCAACTGTGTCTGATGGCTCAACATATAATGTCTTAGCTTCTAAGCTACAAAGAGAACTGCTAGACAAGTGCGTTCAATTGATGTGTAATTCAATTCATTCCCGACCAGTGTTCGACTAATATAATATATGGCACTTTCTTTTTCTTCTTGGTCATTTTGTGCTAGCAATGCCCCTAGTGTTGAATTAGTGGCAAAGATGTATAAGATCAAGGGTTTTCTATGAATGGGTGGCATGAGGACTGGCGGTGATAGTAAGTAATCTTTTATTTGCTGAAAAAATTCTTGGCATTTATCTATCCACACAAACGGGATGCCTTTGCGCAGAAGATATTGGAATGGTTGACACTTGCCAGCCAATTGTGCTATAAAGCACCGGATAGAATGTACCCTACCCTGTAATGTCCTGAGTTCACTTATTCCTCTGGGAGGAGGCATGTCCATGATGGCTTTGACTTTTGTTGGATCAAATTCAATGCCTCTTTGAGAAACTATGTATCCCAAGAGTTTACCCAATGTTATGCCAAAGACACATTTCTTAGGATTCAGTTGGACTCTGTATTCTTCTAGTCTCTTGAAAATTATGTCTAACACCTTCAGATGATCTTTTCTTGTTATTGATTTAACCAGAAGGTCATCTACATAATCTTCCATTATTTTATCCATCATGTCATGAAAGATTGTGGTCATAGCCCTCTGATATGTGGCACCTGCATTTTTAAGACCAAATGACATGACATTCCAGCAGTATGTAACCCAAGGGCAAGTGAATGTTGTTTTATGTTGATCTTTGGGGATGATACGAATCTGATTATAGTCAGAGAAACTATCCATGAGGGACAAAATCTCATATCTTGCTATTAAGTCGACTATGATATCTATATTCGGCAAAGGAAAGTCATATTTTGGGCAGGCCTTGTTTAAGTCTTTGAAATCTGTACAGACTTGGATCAGTCCATTTAGAGTTGTTACTGGCACAAGGTTAGACATACATTCAGCATAATCAATAGATCGTATGAACCCACCATCTAGAAGTTTCTTCAACTCAGCCTCGACCAATAGAGCGACCTGAGGATGCATTTTGTGTAACTTTTGTTTAACTAGTTTGACATTGGGCAATAGTGGCAGATGGTGCAGAACCAGTTCTAGGTCTAGTCCTAGCATGTCGGCATAGGACCATGCGAAGTTGATTTTACATTCTGCAAAGAATTTGTGAAATTTTGGTCTCTCTTCTTTGGTCAAGGATGCAGCAAAGAGGACCATTTTGGAATCTTCTGCTATTGATATGTTGTCTTCTATGGTGTCCTCTATGATCATAGTTTATTTCTCTTGAGTTACGGGAAGAAAGTCTAGTCCTCCATCTTTGGGCGCCTCAGAGAGGTTTTCACCCACAGATACGTCCTTTGTTTTTACTTTTTTGTCATCAGAAGGTTCCTTTCGGTTTTCACCTAAAGACGTTTCATTTTT
The DNA here is from genome assembly GCA_007258455.2 of Sequoia sempervirens. Taxonomy (NCBI): domain Eukaryota; kingdom Viridiplantae; phylum Streptophyta; class Pinopsida; order Cupressales; family Cupressaceae; genus Sequoia; species Sequoia sempervirens. The sequence continues at coordinate 227,778,267 of VDFB02086081.1, read as the reverse complement.
TTTAATTCTTATTTTTAATTTTACTAGTGGAGGACGGAGCAATCTCACCAAAGTAGGTTGCACAATCTAGGTCGATGGTGAATCTAGCCTTGTGATCGCCACTGGGTATGCCCTCACGTAATTTCATAAATTCTACAATAGCCTCATCATTTTGAAAGGTGTCCAGAACTGGTGGGCCTTGTTGGTCCCAATCAATTAATTGTGGAAAGACTAGGTAAATTCCATCGTCATCATTGGTGAATTGAGGGGAGGATGTGGAAAGCATGCAGATGGATTCAGAGATATTGTAGATGAAATTATCATCATCCAATTCTACATCAGACTTTATTAAAATATTCCCCTTCACTTGTTTCATATTCGTTTTCAAAGTAAGGGGTGAAGGACTCAAAGTCATGGTTGTTAGTGTTATCTACCAATTCAGATGGATTCGACTGCTAGTTACTAGATTTAGGTGGTGGGTCTTGTATGTCATGGGGAAGGGAAATGGAACTGTGACTATTTGGTGCCTGATCGATTTTAAATGTTTGCCAAAAATTTTGTTCAAAGGTAAGCTCCCCCATTTCAACAAAAAAATCATCGAGGCAACAGTCACTTAAGGATATTTGGGAGCCAAATTTCCACTCTTGGGAGTCAGTTTTGGTAAAGGTTTCCTTAGCGGTCTTGACACTTTCCGAAGCATGCACACACTCACTCGAAAGTCCATTGGTACATCAGTCGTCATTGTCGGGCAATCCATACCCTAATCAAAGATACTTTAGTATTTTGAAAGATTCTATGGGCTCTCTGCATCTAGTTTTACTTCTACCTAGGCCACTAGTTCCATTATAGCACTTAGCCTTCATCATGTCATATCCCTTGCCATATTTCTTAACTGGTAATGGGGGTAGGTTGGCCATTTCTTTATAGATTCATCTTTTAATATCAGCAAGGTCCTCGTTACTCATTGTTGATGGTGTTTTCTGCACAGCAACAACTCAGACAAAATACAATATTCTATCTCTCTTGAAAGGTTATTTTAAACAATAAATTACTGAAAATCACCCCAAGGTCTCTCGGGTGTCAGGTCATGACAATGCATAAACAACTTAGATAAAATGTGAAATGCTAGTAATCACAATCGAACCTTACTACAAGCAAACTGTATCTTCTAATTTATCAGATTTTGCAATATGATGATTTCAAATCCTAAATCTAACCAGATAATAAAGAAATAGCAAAAGATAAGGGTGCAAGGATATAATAAGATCTAAACTATTCCTAGAATGAGCAATGCAAATGACAGATTTCTGGAATGGACCAATCTCAAATAACCAATTCTTGCTTAACCCACAATGCAATATTACAAGAACAGTGCAATATTCTAAGGTATGTAGATTTTCAAATCATAGACATTCATCTACAATTGAAATTAAGCACACATAAATATTTGGTCCAGGTTGACTTCACCAGCCTACTACAATCAGATAGTTACTGGGAGTATAGACCAGAGATTGCTACAAACATTCCAAATATGAAATCATAAACATCATTCACCAAACTAAAACTAATTTAATTCTGAACACTAAACCCTAAATCTTCAAGCAATTTGAAAGATAGAACAACAAGAATCAGGCGAGATAAACCAACACAAGAGATTTCACCAGGAAAACCATAATGCCTTCTATTGTATTAGATCACCAAAATGCTGCAACAATTCCACTGTTCTATTTACAATACTTGCTTCAAGAAGTTTACAAAATGCTCTAACTTAACTCTACTATCTCTTCTCTCTATTTCTCATGTCTAATCTATATCCTTACAATGAGGCAGGAATGCCCTTTATAGCCAATTCTCAAGACATGTTGGCCCCAGCCAAACATTTACAAAATAGAAAAACTGCCAAAACAAGTCCGCTTCAGGAATTCAAAATAAGGCATACATTAAATGCCGATACATCATCAAGGTCGGCCTCGACACAATCCCCAATGTAGCCCGAATCAATACATGCCCCATGATAATAGGGAAGCACAAATCTCAAAATGGGCATTAACTACTGCCTCCCTTGTCCTTATTTTGATCTTGAACCCTCAAAAATAACTTATCCAGCTTAGCAATAGGTGGCAAAGGAAAAACCCTAAGTCTGAATTCAATGGAATCGATCTCCTCCTTTGACTACCTAATAGCCCTATCCCACTCGTCTTTGTAGGCTTGATACTTATCCATTACTGCCAAATAAGTTGTTGCATCATCCAACTAGTGCCCCGTTATGATGTTCTCAGCATCTGGAGCATAAACATCATGCCACCATTCCTTTAGTTGTTCTAGACTTAGGTACTTAGGAGCAATCTTTCTCCTTCCAGTCATAACCTCAAAAAATGCAATACATCCATCATACACTGCAGTTAAGTCACCATCCATTGATTTCTTTCATTTCTGGATCTTCCTCATGGCCTTTTGCTGGATCTGTAAAGCCTCAAACCACTCCCAGGGTTCACTAAGTCTGGAGGAAGGAAGATTCCCATCTGCAGCCAACTGGTCCTTACCATACCCCATGATGACTTTGGATTTCTGCAGTAAAAGATCAATATCCTCTTTGTCCTGGGATAATACCTTTTCCAGCAAATCTTTAGCTCTGACTGCATCCTTCCCAACTGACAGGACATCCTTTATTGTATCATCTTCCTTTATTTTCACATTCTTTAGCCAATCTACTGCAGTTTGAGTAGAGATTTTCATCTTTTCAATCTCAGAGATAGTTTCCTTGGGCAGGAAACTAGGAGTGGCAGATGAAGAGGGGTGGAGAGATTGCAGAGGTTTCATCACTTCCTCCAAGCATTTCCTAACTCTCTCATTCTCCTTTCTCAGTTCATGCTTGGTCTGAATCTCCTTTCTTAACCTCCCAATTATTACGGCACTAGAGCCTTCATATTCATCAATGTCCTGTTCCATGGATGTTGGGCCGAGGTTGATGGTCTACACATTGTAATCCTTACCAGTGACCTCTTCTCTATCCTTATCCACAGCAGGGCTGGCAATGTGGATAACCCTGTTGTTTACTTCATCCCTCTCTATCTTTGACATTACCTTAGTTGCCTTCTTCTTCTTACCTTTGCCAATTTTAGACAGCATCTCATCCCAATCTAAAGGAGTGTCTTCAACAACAACCTATTTTTTCCTTGTGATCTCCTTTTCAAGCCAATCCGGGACAGCAAGCTCTACCCGGATTTCCTCTATTTTTCCTTCTTCCTATTGTTTTTCCAGTATTTTGTCCTCTTCCTTTTCATCCTGCTCCTTCCCAGGAGACTGCTCTCTTTGACTACCTAATCCAATATCCTCTTCCTGCACTGGTGATGGGGTTTTAGCAGGGATATTCTCCTTTTCAAGTGATTCGTGGCCTCTACTGCTTGCCGGAGAATCTTCATATTGCACCAATGGAGAAGTATGCCTTTCTTCCTCTTCAACTCCAAGCTCAGCTACCTCACCAAAGAGCTCTCCTTCCTTGAAAGGTTCTGCCTCCCCACTAGTCTCACGTTCCTCAAGGGTCTCTTGCTCATGCACGCTTGGTGGAGGAGAAGCAACCTTAGGTGGCTCCGTGACTAGTGATTTTGGCGGAGGATCCATATTTTGCACAATGTCTTTTGGAGAGGGAGTCCTGGATCTCCTCATATAAACTTTGGTCTTCTCTCCTGAACTCTCCACATCAACAATCGGAGGCTCATCTTTGGAGGTATCCTGACCTCTCTTCTTTGAACCCCTCGTTGTTCTTGTCTTCTTTGGCAGTGGAGGAGCATCCTCTCCTTCTGCTTTTTCAACTTCCTCATTAGAGGATCTTCCTATCCTCAAAGCTTGACTTCTTTTCTTTCCTTTCGGCTTTCTTTTTGGCTCGGGCTCACTCTCTTTAGGGCCTCTGATCTTTATTTTGAAAGGTGAGCTCCTTTGTGTTTTCCCTTTGGGGTCATCTTCCCTAGATTCCTCTGATGTAGACATGGGATTAAGGTTTCCCATCAAATTGAAGGTACAAGGTACCTTCTCACTCTCCAGCTCCCAAACCTTATGTGTTAGCCAAGAGGTAGTGAATTTCATGACAGGGGCCATTAGGTCCTCTAACTCTGTGATCTCATCGTCATTCCAGTTTATATCTCCAATTGATTTGTCCTTCATGGACTCATATGCATGGTCTTGCACCAGATTCCCATCATCCTCCACTTGGTCAGGGATTAGCTTGACATTGTACTATCTGATCGCATCCACAGGGAGCTTGGAGTACCTTTTCTTCCTTGCCTCAAAATCATCTTTAATGTTGGCCCAATAATCTTCTAGGTCATCTTTATGACGGTACTCCTTGGTAGCCTTTTTCTGTGCTTCCCCTGTGATATCAAAATTTGTCCTTTTGGAATGGAAGGAGAAACCATATACTGCCAATTCTTCTCCTGCTGTGTGTGCTGATTGGATAGAAGGGCACACCTCTGCTATGCCAATTCCAAGAGGGAAATCCCCACCGAAACCTATTTTTATGTTTCTCCTTTTTGACAATGGCATCAAATTCACATATTTGTCTCACCAATTCCAACAACACAATATGATCCGTAGGGTACCTGGGTAACCTGTATGGAGCAGTCGGGCATCCATCAACCCTAATGTAAGAGAAAGTGGGAAACTGAATGAACCAGGCCCCATAATTCTTTATCAACCCCTTGGCTCCATCTGACAGTCTCACATGCTTGGCATTCTGGAGCATCCTAGTGATATGCATTGTGAATGCATCATTGGCTCTTCTGTAGTCTCGGTATCCTAGATGCAACTCTGGGTAAATCTCATAAACAATGTCCTCTCCAAATGTCCCTCGTGCATTTAAACCCCTGTATGGGTAGAATCTGGCTAGCACATAAACCACATAGGAAGACATAGTGAACTTCTTGGTTTCTAGGACATCCCTCAGCTGTTTATCAATCATAGTGCTAATAAGTCCTGCCCAGTGATAATCAGAACCCTGCTCAATCTTGTTTATCAGGTGAACCATCCAATTCTCTAACACCCCAGTGGTCTTTAAACCTGCCACTCTGCTCAAAAGTGTGATTGCATCGTAGATATCCGACCTGAACTTAACTCTATGCAACTGCTTGGGTAACTTGGAATAATGTGACTTTGGCTTCTCCAACCAAGAATTGATCATTTGTTGAGCTTTGGTGGGCTCATTCTCATAATATGTCCTGGCCGTGTCCATGTTCAGGGCACACACAGAAGGCAAATCCGGCATGCCAAAGGCCTCGGCAATAGAAACGGGGTTGAAATTTGCTGACTTCCTTATGTGCTGACCACCCTCTGTGTGTGAAAGTCATACTGCTAGGCACACTCCAGGATTAATTCATAGCATTGGATTGTTGGAGGGAAACCTGCCACATGCACCAATCCAGACTTCATCATTCCCTTTCTCAGGATCGACAGATCCTTCTGAGCTGTCATCTGTTTAAACTCCTCATATTGCCATGCTCCAACATTTGTGTCAAACACTTCGGACCACACAGAAGATATCTTGCTTTCAGGGAGCTGGCTCTTGGTGTCCAATCTTAACCTCTCGACTTCTGAAATGGAGGACCCCTCCATGTCACCCTTAGATTTCCCAGCTGCAGCCTTGCTTGATTCAGCCTGCACTCACAAAAGATTGTCATAAGTATCCCATTATCATGCATAGTCCAACCAAAGGTTAGCATAAAATCAGATAAAGCATTTAAGAACTATCACAAATCATCGATCTTCAAAAATCTAGAAAAATCAAACAATCCGGGAAAACGAGGTAAACCGGGAAAATCCAGTCGGGGCAGAATTTCGGAGAAATCCGACCCAGACGGATTCCTGTTGCCAAAACATCATTAGTCAAATAAATCGTTAGTACAGACAAAAGATCATAAGATAATCATGAAATTCATTTATTGGCAACAAGAAATTAGCATTTAACCCTTTACTCCACGAATCCTATCCTCGAAAAATTGAAATAAATAAAACCAGACAGGAAAACCAGAAAAATCCAGACAGGAGGATTTCTACAGATAGTTCAAATATTCTGGAATTCGCTATACCCCACGGAATTGGCCGAAACTGGGAAAATTCGGGTGCGCAGGAATTCCGCAGACACCTCAGAAACCCGATGAATGACAACAAGCAAACCGGCGTCCGAATGATCATGCAGACTTCCTCACTTGGGTTCAAATGATTTCAAAATCAACGCCAACCAATCAAGATTCAGAATGTAAAAGAATTCAAGTTCTCAAGGCTCTCAAATGACCACTCTCCATGAAAAAACAATGATGCCCTAAGTTGATGACCAGACTTTTGCCATGGAAAACAGTGTAAGCTTGGGGTCTAAAATACCAACTGCAAAGGTCAATCCAAGGCACTCCGAATTCTCACAAGGCAGGAGCCAGTTAAACCTCAGCGCAAGATTTAAAATTATGATGGTTTAACCATTGTTAGCAGTTTCGAGCAAAACACCCAAAACCCTAATCTCGCCAAATATGATGAACGACGCATTTAGAAACAAAATCCTACCCCGAACGTCCATCAACACTGACCCATCTAACATCTAATGAGTAAATACAAATACGCATGGCACAGGTGATGAGGTTTTCATGAAGAGATGGGTCCAACCCTAATTCGATAAGAGGAAAATCATGACTAAACATGGGCCGACCCAAAATGACCACCAATCAACATAGAACAGTTCAATCATCATGCAAACAGATGAAAGGGCCAATGATAACCTACCATGGATCAGCGTGGACGAAACTCGAACTTGAAGAAGCGACTGCGAGACGAGTATGCCCTAGCAACGGAAACCTTAATCTGCACTCCACCAATTCACATGCAAACAACTCAAAATCGATGATCAAAGCTTGAGCAAGGAATGCACTCAAACGTCTCAGCAGCAAAGAAGTGAATAATGAAGTCAAAATGATGCCTAAAAGGTTTTAAATCCACCCACATATGTGTATGAGCAATGGTACTCTAGGCATTAATGAATGACAAGACATATCTGAAAAATCCGGAAACCCGAGCCCAAGACGGAATTTCGGAAAATCCCAAGACATGCAGAAAATCCGGATGAACACGAACTCCGCGGAAATAGGAGAAACCGGGATTTTAATGAAGTTTGGGACTTTATCACAATCCGGGAAAATCTACCATAACCGAAAAATCCCGATGTCAAGCAGAAACTCGTATTCGCAAAGTTCAACAATGAACAGACTATGAACCACAGCCCGGGAAAATCCGCCGAAGCTGGAAAATTCTGGATTCAGGTCAAAACCCAAATTTTCACTTAAACCCCATTTACACCAATTTAAGCTTCAAGGTAAGACTAGAGCCGACAAGACCAACATCTCAAGACCTTAAAAATACAAATTCCATAAAACCAAAGGTCAAAAGACACCATGACAAGAGGGTCCCTACTGCAAGTGGGGCGTGTGTGCAAAATTGCACAACAAATGGCGACTTTGCTGGGGAAAAGCTCCCGAGCATTTCAATCACAAATTGGAATCAAGAACCTAGAACTCATTGTTTCAACTAACTTATCCTACCACCACCCATGGTAAAACAAAGAAGCCCCCTAGTCAGCCAAACTTTCCTATACCAGGGTCAAAGTGTGTGCATATGCATTTATCATCCTCCTTTAGTCACAACAAGAACCAAACTTGGTATGAACAAGCTACATAAAGATTCATACTCTAAAAGTATCCTGGATAGAGCCTCGCTGCCAGTCAGACGTCCATAGCCCCGACGAGGTTATCGTTGTGATTCCCCTGAACATAGCTCTACTGCCAGCCAGGTGTCTATAGCCCCGGTAGAGATATCCAGATCCCCCTGATGAGTTGAATTCAAACCTTTCAATTTTCAATATGTATTTCCCTCTTTTTTTTATACTGCTTATCTTTTCACTGTTTTCGCTTCAACCTATGAACAATGAAGTTCACACTCAGGGATGAGAACCACAGTGGCACTAGAGCAGAAAAATGATTTTTCACTTGTTCAAACTTCATAAGGACCTTATGTAACTTTAGGTATCTTTAATTTAAAATATGAGACCCTAATGTTTCTTGTTCATTCTGACTAGAAAATCCCTTGCCTCAACAAAAGGATAAGTGACAGTGGGTAGGAAATTCATACCATAATACCCTGGAAGGATGATTAGAGTTTGTAAAAGAAATACCAAGGACATTAGACTAACTTTGTCACCGCTATCATACAAATGCAACCAGGGATCCCCAAGAGAGAAGGAACCAAGAGCAGGAGTGACGCAAACAAAAACAAACAAACCAAAGCAAACCTAATCTAACCAAAGCAAAACAAGCAAACAAAAAAGAAACCTACTCTAACCAAACAAAACAACAGAAAGCAACCTAAACTAACTATATACAAAGCAGGGAGCTAAAAATAGCTCAGGACTGGAAATAATGTTTCAAATACTGCCCATTAACAGGCAGTGGAATATCTTCTCCCGTGAGAGTCTTCAGACGGAAGGCATTATCTCCAAGTATTTCAGCAATCTGATATAGACCAAGCCATAGTTTTTTAAATTTCCCATGATCCCCTTTTTGATCATGAGGTTTATCCCAGTACAAGACTAGGTCAGAAATCCTAAAGGCTTTGAATTTAGCCCTCCTGTCAAACCATCTCTTAACTACCCCCTGATGTTTGGAAAAATTCTCAAGGGCAGTGTCTCGTTTCTCCTCAAGGTGCAGTAGCTCTGTCAACCTAGCCTCCCTTTTGTCCCCCTCGTCATAAAACTCATTGATAAACTTCAGGGTTGGGATCTTAAGTTGAATTGGGAATACTGGCTTGAGACCATATACTAAGTGAAAAGGAGATGTTCCAATGGATGACTTAAGTCTTGTACGATCTGCCCAAAGGGAAAATCGAAGCTGGGTGTGCCAGTCTTTTGGGTTCCTCTCTAACATCTTACGAATGACAGTCAATAAGTTCTTATTAGAGGACTCTGCTAAGCCATTACCCTGAGGATAGTAATTGGATGCAAACTTCACAATAATGCCATGATCAAAAGCCCAATTTAAAAATTTTAAAGATGCGAAAGCAGGACCATTATCACAAACAACAGAAATAGGACATCTAAATCGATTAAGAATAGCAGATTCTAGAAAATCAATCACCACCTCAGATGTACATTTCCTACAAGCAAAAGCCTCAGTCCATCTTGTGAAATAATCAGTAATAGTGAGAATGTACCTATGTCCTGCAGAAGATGGTGGGTTGATGGGGCCCATAAAATCCATACCCCGTTGAGCAAAAGGCCTTACCTCAGTGACCGGTTGAAGCGGAAGCACTGCATACCTTTCCCTCGTTGCTGCGGTCTGGCAAGTGTGACAAGTCCTGACGTGATGGTGGACTTCCTTGAATAATGTGGGCCAGTAATACCCTGCCCTCAAAATCTGATTTGCTATGGTAATCGCAGAACCATGACCCATGCCGTATTTTTCATGAAATTCATTTATCACCCTTTCAGCTTCCTACTTCCCAAGACACCTCAAATAAATGCCCTCGTGATTTTTCTTGTACAGAACAACTCCCTTTAGCATGAAACTATCACTCTTCAATCGTAGGGCCCTCCTTTGAACAGCATTGAGATGACCTGGAGATCGTTGGTTCAGCAAATAATAAACTATGTCATCATACCAGCCATCTGGGGAAACCTCCTCAACGTTATAATTCTGAACAGTTAGTTCAGGACCAATTTCTGCCATAGTCTGAGTGAGTCCTTGTCCTCTTACTAACTTCATGGGCCGGATTTCAATGTCGTACTCTTGTAGCATTGTCACCCACTTAGCTCTACGCTCTCCTAGCTCATTTTGCATCAGAAGCAGCTTGACTGCGGGGTCTAGGACAACTGCATAAACCTTATTCCTGAGGATATAATGTATGAATTTCTTCACTGCTCTGACTAGAGCATATGCCTATTTTTCTACACTTGGATATCTCACCTCAGTATCCTTTAATGGGGCACTCATAAAGGCAATGGGATGCTCATTTCCCTCATCAGACTTTTGAGTTAGCATTCCAGCACACGAATGATCTGAAGCAAATGAATAGATGTGAAAAGGCTTGTTGTAGTTAGGACTTACCAATACTGGAGTATCAACAATGGCTCTTTTGATTTCCGCAAATGCCTCCTTTGCTTCCGTAGTCCATTCGATCTTAGCATCCTGCTTCAGCATTGCATTCAGTGGCTTAACAATTTACGCAAACCCAGTAATGAATTTTCTAACGAAGTTGATCTTGCCAAAGAAAGATTTCATTTCCTTTTTGCTAGCAGGTGGCTGAATCTTCAGAATGGCCTTCACTCTTTCTGGGTCAATGGAAATTCCCTTCTCTGATATCACATGTCCAAGCAGCTTTCCCTCTGTTACTCTGAAAATACACTTTTTAGGATTCAAGGATATGCCAAATTCCCTGCACCTTTGAAACACTTTGTGCAAATTTGAGATGTGATCCCCTCTGTTCTTTGAGAACACAATCAGGTCATCCATATAAATAATGATGCATTTGCCTATGATATCTTTAAAAGTAATATCCATAGCCCTTTGAAATGTGGCCCCTGCATTTATGAGTCCAAATGGCATCCTCCTGTAGGCAAAGGTACGCCATTTAGTTGTAAAGGCAGTCTTATGTCTGTCCTCATATTGAACCATTACTTGATTGTACCCTGAATAGTCATCCAGAAAGGATATCATCTGAGATCCATTAACCACTTGAAGCACTTCATCCAACGAAGGAACTGGATAATTATCCTTTTCTGACGATCTATTTAAATTCTTGAAATCAACACAGAGCCTAATTTCTCTGTTCTTTTTCCTCACTAGAACCAGGTTTTCCACCCATGTTGAATGTCTGACCAAAAATATGATTCTAGCAAATAGTAACTTCTGAACTTCTTTCTATATGAGTGGTTCCAACAATGCGTTTATAGGCCTCTATCTCTGCCTGAAAGGTTTGGCACCTGGCCTCAAAGGTATAGTGTGAGTTATGATTGATGTATCATAAGTTTTCAAGTCTTCATAACTCCAGGCTACTATATCTGGAAAGCTGTGCAAGGCTTCAATTATTCCTTGTTTTTCTTCAGGAGTGCATACTTTGCCAATAAAAATATTCTTAGCATTATCTTCAGTTCCCATATTGTAAGTATCACACTGTCCACTGATGGATTCCTTCTTGGACTCTTGTTCCTGATCCTTAATCTTATCCATATCAAAAATTCGTTCCAACTGTACCATTCCCCTTGGAATAGTATTTGACTTTAAGTTCATTACTCCTTCTAAATCCAGTTCTGCTTCCTGAGGTTCTATTTCATCAATGATTTGAGAAGCAAAAACGTCTGTATTTGTGATAAAATCCAGAATATGCTTGTCATCCTCAAATACCTAAAAATTAGTAACATTATCTGGGACCGATGGCACAGGAGTCAATTCTATAGTGAACTTCTTCAGACCTGACAAAGATAAAGGCTGCAGGGTGCTTGCTGCCTGAGCCAGAGAATCTGTAGTTTGATTCTTTCGTCTTAGTATCAGTTGAATATTGAAGGCATCAAATCCCTCAATGAGGTCCCACACTCTATGCCTATAGTTAGTCATTCTCCTATCATGGCATGAATATTGCCTCCTTACTTGCTTAATTACTAACTCAGAATCACCAAAAACTTGCAGAGTCTTAACCTTTTTCTTAAGTGCCATAAGAAGTCCATGAATTAACGCTTCATACTCCGCTACGTTATTTGTACAATGAAATTGGAGTCTATGGGCTGCAAAGAAATTCTTACCTTTTGGACTAATTAATTCAAACCCTGCTCCAGCTACATGCTTGGACTTGGATCCATCAAATCTAAGGGTCCAGCATTCAACAGTGGTAGTCCCCTTCATCACATCTTTCGGCTTAATATTGTTGGATAGTTTTTTAGATGTCATGAACTTCTTTTCTTGAGACTCTTCCTGAGGGTTCTGTATATCTGTTTCAACTGTCGGGGTTGGACTCGTGCACTTATGTACTTGTTCTACTGTTGTTTGGCATAAACAACACTCCAATTCTGAATGAGAAGCATTATGAACTCTACACCAATTTGGTAGGAGTAATTCTTCAAAGCTTGTCCTTTTACCTAGGTGAATTTGATTTTCAACACACTGCTTGATGAATTCCTAGAAATTGTCTAAGAGGCTGATCTGATTATCTTCACTTTCCTATTCTTCCTCTACTAGTTTTGTTAGAATAGTAACATGGTTGGATCCTATTTCTGCATCAATGGGCATCGTGTGTAGCATTAACACCTCCTCTGAGTCTGATTCCTCATACTGTGTTGACAACATATAACTTCCCATGCCAACTTCTGATATCAAAACTTCTGTTGAAGTCTTTTGGTATTCTGTAATCATGTATTTCATTCTTGGCTCTCTCAATTATGATCTGATTGGGCACTCCTTTCCAGGGAATCCACATGTGAGAGTGATCAGTAGACACATAACCATTTAGAGCCTTAGTAAAATCTCTTCCTAGGATCAAACCATATGCATCAGGGATATCAACTACTTGAATATTGATAACCTGTTGAATCCTTGGGTCAGAAGCTATCTACATGTGAATCATGTTTAACTCTCCCACCACATTTACTTCAGTTCTATCCAATTGAGTCACCTTCTTCTGAGAATCAGCAGGTGTAATCCCTAAAGCTCTACATACTCTAAATGGCATCACATTGGTGGAAGCACCAGAATCCAGTAAATAATTATGTAAATTCTTACCGAATATGCACATAGAAATCAGAAATGGTGGGGTTTTTGTCTTCCCTTGAAACAAAGTTGGCTGAGTATCAACTTGAGCCACTTGAGTCTTATCCTTTTCTTTTCCTTTATCTCCGAGGGGAAAGTTAGTCCGATCATGGGCTTGACTTTGCGTCTTCACAGGCTGAGAACTAGAGAAATTGTTGATACCCTCACCAGAAGGTTTATCTAAAGACACTAAACGGGCATCATAAGTACCTAAAACTGCCTTCCTAATGGGGGGAAACCTTAATAACTCAAATGCTGAAAGATTTATCTTTAATTTCTTGAACTCCTCAGCAACATAGGAAGCCATTTGCTCCTCACTCATATTAGTTGATACTTCCCTGGGAGGTTCCTCCACCTTGTCTCTGCTTGTTTGAACAACCTTTTCCTTTTGTAGGTCAGTTTGAGCTTGTCTCTCCTTCGAAAGGTACTGCCTGGATACATGTGGGAAAGATGGATTATTGCTAGCATTAGGGTCTGGGGGAGTACTGAAGTTGTTAGGAGGAATGGAAGTGGTGAAAGGTCCCCCAGCCTGTGGGCATCTATGAGGCATATCTCTCAGACCTTGCCTCTGGAACATCTGTACTTCTTCAACATAGGCTTCCTCCTGATCAAGGGGGCCATTATCATTTATTGTTTCTTCATTGAATAACTAAGCCACTTCATCCCCATTACAAATTTGATCTATTTTATCTTCCTGGGAATCAGATTCTTCCTCTGGAATATTTTTTTCACTTACTGGGAAGGGAGCGTGATTTAATAATAGCACGGTAGAATTATAGGGGGAAGAAGGAACCATCTCCTACCCATTTGCATTATTCTCCACCTCATACTGGAAAATGGAAGCAGTAGTTTGGAACTTTGGACACTCTAACTCTGAATGCTAACTTGTCTTATGAAGCCTACACCATCCTGACAGAGCAGCCTCAGCCAAATATACACCACTGGGAGGCTTGTCTTGACTGACTGGCTGGTTCGTAGATTGGTTGACAGGTTGATCCAAGGGAGTAAGCACTCCTCCATTATTGGGTCCCATATTCCATGTTCTGTTTTGTCCCTGTGGTTGCCTCTTATCAAATCCTGATCCACTACCTTGTCCTCTATCAAAATTCTGCCTCCTATCATTATTGTAGCCTCTCTCACTGTTGTAACCCCTATCCTGATTATATCCTCTATCATTGTGGAATCCTCTCTCATTATGCTGTCCTCTATCAAAATTCTGCCCTTGTGGAAATTCCCTATTCTGATTGGATTGTATATTCTTCTGAGTAGCTTGTAATTGGTTGTTTTGGTTTCTTAAGTAGGTCACCTCTAGGTTCAACCTCTTTATTTTCTCAGCCATTTCATCAATCCTTTCTATATTTGGATCAACATAAGGTGGCAGCTTGGGTTATTCTAAGGAGGTACAGGCATTGTAGCAGATCCCATAGACTGATGCAACACTTCAAAGTTCTACAAATAAGCAGGGAAACTATTTGGCTGTGGTTGATACATGGGCTGGTTAACCTGCTGCTGGGGGAAATTCATCACAGGAGAGACCTAGCTCATGGGAAGATTAGGATGTGGCACCAAAGGTAATTGAGGTACTGGATTCATGATTGGAGTATGATTGGTAAGTGCCTGATTTACTGCTTGAACTTGACTAGGATGTGCAACTGGTCCTAAAGAAGGCAACGGTCTAGTTATATGTTGCCTCAGATCTGTGCTAAGCTTAACAGCTTCTATATAGGCATCAGTTAGATTAGCTAGAGGGTTAGGTCTCCACTTCAGAAAGGTGGCTGTGAGGCTATCCAATGCTTCGTAATAGACTACCAAGGCTGTATTGTCATCCAAAACATAAGGATCTTGAAGTTTGGTGTACGCACGATGAAACCTATTATTGAAACTGGATATTGGTTCATTAACTTCTCTTTTGACTCTAGTGAATTGCAAATACAATTCATTGGCACTAATGGGTATTATGAACTTCTGTAAAAAAGTAATTTCAAGATCATTCCAATTAAGAACTGAGCCAGATGGGAGGTGATTGTACCAGTAAAAATCCTCTTCCCCTAGGGAATAAGGAAACAACCTACAGGTAAATTCCATCGTCATCGTTGGTGAATTGAGGGGAGGATGTGGAAAGCATGCAGACGGATTCAGAGATATTGTAGATGAAATTATCATCATCCAATTCTACATCAGACTTTATCCAATATTCCCCTTCACTTGTTTCATATTCGTTTTCAAAGTAAGGGGTGAAGGACTCAGAGTCATGGTTGTTACTGTTATCTAGCAATTCAGATGGATTCGACTGCTAGTTACTAGATTTAGGTGGTGGGTCTTGTATGTCATGGGGAAGGGAAATGGAACTTTCACTATTTGGTGCCTGATCGATTTTAAATGTTTGCCAAAAAATTTGTTCAAAGGTAAGTTCCCCCATTTCAACAAACAAATCATCGAGGCAACAGTCACTTAAGGATATTTGGGAGCCAAATTTCCACTCTTAGGAGTCGGTTTTGGTAAAGGTTTCCTTAGCGGTCTTGACACTTTCTGAAGCATGCACGCACTCACTCAAAAGTCCATTGGTACGTCAGTCATCATTGTCGGGCAATCCATACCCTAATCCAAGATACTTTAGTATTTTGAAAGATTCTATGGGCTCTCTGCGTCCAGTTTTATTTCTACCTAGGCGACTAGTTCCATTATAGCACTTAGCCTTCATCATGTCATATCCCTTGCCATATTTCTTAACTGGTAATGGGGGTAGGTTGGACATTTCTTTATAGATTCATCTTGTAATATCAGCAAGGTCCTCGTTACTCATTGTTGATGGTGTTTTTTGCACAGCAACAACCCAGACATAATGCAATATTCTATCTCTCTTGAAAGGTTATTTTCAACAATAAATTACTGAAAATCACCCCAAGGTCTCTCGGGTGTCAGGTCATGACAATGCATAAACAACTTAGATAAAATGTGAAATGCTGGTAATCACAATCGAACCTTACTACAAGCAAACTATATCTTCTAATTTATCAGATTTTGCAATATGATGATTTCAAATCCTAAATCTAACCGGATAATAAAGAAATAGCAAAAGAAAAGGGTGCAAGGATATAATAAGATCTAAACTATTCCTAGAATGAGTAATGCAAATGACAGATTTCTGGAATGGACCAATCTCAAATAACCAATTCTTGCTTAACCCACAATGCAATATCACAAGAACGGTGCAATCTTCTAAGGTATGTAGATTTTCAAATCATAGACATTCATCTACAATTGAACTTAAGCACACATAAATGTTTGGTCCAGGTTGACTTCACCAGCCTACTACAATCAGATAGTTACTGGGAGTATAGACCAGAGATTGCTACAAACATTCCAAATATGAAATCATGAACATCATTCACCAAACTAAAACTAATTTAATTATGAACACTAAACCCTAAATCTTCAAGCAATTTGAAAGATAGAACAACAAGAATCAGGCGAGATAAACCAACATAAGAGATTTCACCAGGAAAACCACAATGCCTTCTATTGTATTAGATCACCAAAATGCTGCAACAATTCCACTGTTCTGTTTACAATACTTGCTTCAAGAAGTTTACAAAATGCTCTAACTTAGCTCTACTATCTCTTCTCTCTATTTCTCATGTCTAATCTATATCCTTACAATGAGGCAGGAATGCCCTTTATAGCCAATTCTCAAGACATGTTGGCCCAGGCAAACATTTACAAAATAGAAAAACTGCCAAAACAAGTCTGCTTCAGGAATTCAAAATAAGGCATACATTAAATGCCGATACATCATCAAGGTCGGCCTCGACACAATCCCCAATGTAGCCCAGATCAATACATGCCCCATGATAATAGGGAAGCACAAATCTCAAAATGGGCATTAACTACTACCTCCCTTGTCCTTATTCTGATCTCGAACCCTCAAAAATAACTTATCCAGCTCAGCAATAGGTGGCAAAGGCAAAACCCTAAGTCTGCATTCAATGGAATTGATCTCCTCCTTTGACTGCCTAACATCCCTATCCCACTTGTCTTTGTAGGCTTGATACTTATCCATTACTACCAAATAAGTTGCTGCATCATCCAACTGGTGCCCCGTTCTGACGTTCTCGGCATCTGGAGCATAAATATCACGCTACCATTCCTTTAGTTGTTTAAGATTTAGGTACTTAGGAGCAATCTTTCTCCTGCCAGTCATAACCTCAAAAAATGCAATACATCCATCATACACTGCAGTTAAGTTACCATCCATTGATTTCCTTCGTTTTTGGATCTCCCTCATGGCCTTTTGCCAGATCTGCAAAGCCTCAAACCACTCCCAGGGTTCACTAAGTCTAGAGGAAGGAAGAATCCCATCTGCAGCCAACTGGTCCTTACCATACCCCATGATGACTTTGGATTTCTGCAGTAAAAGATCAATATCCTCTTTGTCCTGGGATAATACCTTTTCCAGCAAATCTTTAGCTCTGACTGCATCCTTCCCAACTAACAGGACATCCTTGATTGTATCATCTCCCTTTATTTGCACATTCTTTAGCCAATCTACTGCAGTTTGAGCAGAGGTTTTCATCTTTTCAATCTTTGAGATAGTTTCCTTGGGTAGGAAACCAGGAGTGGTAGATGAAGAGGGGTGGAGAGATTGCAGGGGTTTCATCACTTCCTCCAAGCATTTCCTAACTCTCTCATTCTCCTTTCTCAGCTCATGCTTGGTCTGAGTCTCCTTTCTTAACCTCCCAATTATTATGGCACTAGAGCCTTCATATTCATCAATGTCATGTTCCATGGATGCTAGGCCGAGGTTGATGGTCTGCACATTGTAATCCTTACCAGTGACCTCTTCTCTATCCTTATCCACAGCAAGGGTGGCAATGTGGATAACCCTGTTGTTTACTTCATCCCTCTCTATCTTTGACATTACCTTAGTTGCCTTCTTCTTCTTACCTTTGCTGATTTTAGAAAGCATCTCATCCCAATCTAAAGGAGTGTCTTCAACAACAACCTATTTTTTCCTTGTGATCTTCTTTTCAAGCCAATCCGGGACAGCAGGCTCTACCCAGATTTCCTCTGTTTTTCCTTCTTCCTATTGTTTTTCTGGTATTTCGTCCTCTTCCTTTTCATCCTGCTCCTTCCAGGGAGACTGCTCTCTTTGACTACCTAATCCAATCTCCTCTTCCTACACTGGTGATGGGGTTTTAGCAGGGATATTCTCCTTTTCAGGTGATTCATGGCCTTTGCTGCTTGCCAGAGAATCTTCATATTGCACCAATGGAGAAGTATGCCTTTCTTCTTCTTCAACTCCAAGCTCGGCTGCCTCACCAAAGAGCTCTCCTTCCTTGAAAGGTTCTACCTCCCCACTAGTCTCACGTTCCTCAAGGGTCTCTTGCTCATGCACGCTTGGTGGAGGAGAAGTAACCTTAGGTGGCTCCGTGACTGGTGATTTTGGCGGAGGATCCATCTTTTGTACAGTGTCTTTTGGAGAGGGAGTCCTGGATCTCCTCATATAAACTTTGGTCTTCTCTCCTGAACTGTCCACATCAACAATCAGAGGCTCATCTTTGGAGGTATCCTGACCTCTCTTCTTTGAACCCCTCGCTGTTCTTGTCTTGTTTGGTGGTGGAGGAGCATCCTCTCCTACTTTTTCAACTTCCTCATCCAAGGATCTACCTATCCTCAAAGCTCGACTTCTTTTCTTACCTTTCGGCTTTTTTTTGGCTCGGGCTCACTCTCTTTAGGGCCTCTGATCTTTATTTTGAAAGGTGAGCTCCTTTGTGTTTTCCCTTTGGGCTCATCTTCCCCGGATTCCTCTGAAGTAGACATGGGATTAAGGTTTCCCATCAAATTGAAGGTACAAGGTACCTTCTCACTCTCCAGCTCCCAAACCTTGTGTTTTACTCAAGAGGTAGTGAATTTCATGATAGGGGCCATTAGGTCCTCTAACTCTGTGATCTCATCCTCATTCCAGTTTATATCTCCAATTGATATGTCCTTCACAGACTCATATGCATGGTCTTGCACCAAATTCCCATCATCCTCCAGTTGGTCAGGGATTAGCTTGACATTGTACTATCTGATCGCATCCACAAGGAGCTTGGAGTACCTTTTCTTCCTTGCCTCAAAATCATCTTTAATGTTGGCCCAATAATCTTCTAGGTCATCTTTATGACAGTACTCCTTGGTAGCCTTTTTCTGTGCTTCCCCTGTGATATCAAAATTTGTCCTTTTGGAATGGAAGGAGAAACCATATGCTGCCAATTCTTCTCCTGCTATGTGTGCTGATTGGATAGAAGGGCACACCTCTACTACGCCAATTCCAAGAGGGAAATCCCCACCGAAACTTGTTTTATGTTTCTCCTTTTTGACAATGGCATCAAATTCACATATTTGTCTCACCAATTCCAACAACACAATATGATCCGTAGGGTACCTGGGTAACCTGTATGGAGCAGTCGGGCATCCATCAACCCTAATGTAAGAGAAAGTGGGAAACTGAATGAACCAGGCCCCATAATTCTTTATCAACCCCTTGGCTCCATCTGACAGTCTCACATGCTCGGCATTCTAGAGCATCCTAGTGATATGTATTGTGAATGCATCATTGGCTCTTCTATAGTCTTGGTGTCCTTGATGCAACTCTGGGTAAATCTCATAAGCAATGTCCTCTCCAAATGTCCCTCGTGGATTTAAACCCCTGTATGGGTAGAATCTAGCTAGCACATACACCACATAGGAAGACATAGTGAACTTCTTGGTTTCTAGGACATCCCTCAGCTGTTTATCAATCATGGTCCTAATAAGTCTTGCCCAGTGATAATCAGAACCCTGCTCAATCTTGTTTATCACGTGAACCATCCAATTCTCTAACATCCCAGCAGTCTTTAAACCTGCCACTTTGCTCAAAAGTGTGATTGCATTGTAGATATCCGACCTGAACTTAACTCTATGCAACTGCTTGGGTAACTTGGAATAATGTGACTTTGGCTTCTCCAACCAAGAATTGATCATTTGTTGAGCTTTGGTAGGCTCATTCTCATAATATGTCCTAGTCGTGTCCATGTTTAGGGCACACACAGAAGGAAAATCCGGCATGCCAAAGGCCTCAGCAATAGAAACGGGGTTGAAATTTGCTAAGACTCATCCTTATGTGCTGACCACCCTCTGTGTGTCGAAGTCATACTACCGGGCACACTCCAGGATTAATTCATAGCATTGGATTGCTGGAGGGAAACCTGCCACATGCACCAATGCATACTTCATCATTCCCTTTCTCAGGACCGACAGATCCTTCTTAGTTGTCCTCTGTTTAAACTCCTCATATCGCCATGCTCCAACGTTTGTGTCAGACACTTCGGACCACATAGAAGATATGTTGCTTTCAGGGAGCTGGATCTTGGTGTCCAATCTTAACCTCTCAGCTTCTGAAATGGAGGACCCCTCCATGTCACCCTTAGATTTCCCAGCTGCAGCCTTGCTTGATTCAGCCTGCACTCACAAAAGATTGTCATAAGTATCCCATTATCATGCATAGTCCAACCAAAGGTTAGCATAAAATCAGATAAAGCATTTAAGAACTATCACAAATCATCGATCTTCGAAAATCTAGAAAAATCAAACAATCCGGGAAAACGAGGTAAACCAGGAAAATCCAGTCGGGGCAGAGAAATCCGACCCAGACGGATTCCTATTGCCAAAACATCATTAGTCAAATAAATCGTTAGTACAGACAAAATATCATAAGATAATCATGAAATTCATTTATTGGCAACAAGAAATTAGCATTTAACCCTTTACTCCATGAATCCTATCCTCGGAAAATTGAAAGAAATAAAACCAGACAGGAAAACCAGAAAAATCCGGACAGGAAGGATTTCCGTAGATAGTTCAAATATTCCGGAATTCGCTATACCCCACGGAATTGGCCGAAACCGGGAAAATACGAGTGCGCAGGAATTCCGCGGACACCTCGGAAACTCGACGAATGACAAGAAGTGAACCAGCGTTTGAATGATCATGCAGAATTCCTCACTTGGGTTCAAATGATTTCAAAATCGACACCAACCAATGAAGATTCAGAATGTAAACGAATTCAAGTTCTCAAGGCTCTCAAATAACCACTCTCCATGAAAAAACAACGATGCCCTAATTTGATGACTAGACTTCTGCCATGGAAAACAATGTAAGCTCGGGGTCTAAAATACCAACTGCAAAGGTCAATCCAAGGCACTCTAAATCCTCACAAGGTAGGAGCCACTTAAACCTCGGTGCAAGATATAAAATTATGACGGTTTAACCATTGTTAGCAGTTTCGAGCAAAACACCCAAAACCCTAATCTCGCCAAATATGATGAACAACGCATCTAGAAACAAAATCCTACCTCGAACGTCCATCAACACTGATCCATCTAACATCTAATGAGTAAATACAAATATGCATGGCACGGGTGATGAGGTTTTCATGAAGAGATGGGTCCAACCCTAATTCGATAAGAGGAAAATCATGACTAAACATGGGCCGACCCAAAATGACCACCAATCAACATAGAACAGTTCAATCATCATGCAAATAGATGAAAGGGCCAATGATAACCTACCATGGATCAGCGTGGACGAAACTTGAACTTGAAGAAGCGACTACGAGATGAGTATGCCCCAGCAACGGAAACCTTAATCTGCACTCCACCAATTCACACGCAAATAGCTCAAAATCGATGATCAAAGCTTGAGCAAGGAATGCACTCAGATGTTTCAACAGCAAACAAGTGAATA
The DNA here is from genome assembly GCA_007258455.2 of Sequoia sempervirens. Taxonomy (NCBI): domain Eukaryota; kingdom Viridiplantae; phylum Streptophyta; class Pinopsida; order Cupressales; family Cupressaceae; genus Sequoia; species Sequoia sempervirens. Next base: position 227,756,701 of record VDFB02086081.1, on the reverse strand, counting down.
ATGAAGTCGAAATGATGCCTAAAAGGTTTTAAATCCACCCACATATGCGTATGAGCAATGGTACTGTAGGCATTAATGAATGACAAGACATATCTAAAAAATCTGGAAACCCGAGCCCAGGACGGAATTTCAAAAAATCCCAAGACATGCAAAAAATCCGGATGAACACGAACTCTGCGGAAATAGGAGAAACCAGGATTTTAATGAAGTTCGAGACTTTATCACAGTCCGGGAAAATCCGCCATAACCGGAAAATCCCGATGTCAAGCAGAAACCCGGATTCAGAAAGTTTAGCAATGAACAGACTATGAACCAGAGCCTGGGAAAATCCGCCAGAGCTGGAAAATCCCGGATTCAGGTCAAAACCCGAATTTTCACTTAAACCCCATTTACACCAATTTAAGCTTCAAGGTAAGACTAGAGCCAACAAGACCAACATCTCAAGACCTTAAAAAGACAAATTCCATAAAACCAAAGGTCAAAAGACACCATGATAAGAGGGTCCCTACTGCAAGTGGGGCGTGTGTGCAAAACTGCACAACACTCATGTCTCCCCATTTTATGAAAACCGCTTTTGGTGGAACTTTGAAAATTTCTTTGGGTTCCATTCTAAAACATGGTCAACCATAGACCTTTGGAGACTTGGGTATTGTTGTGATGCTATATGTTGTATGTAGTTTGAATTCTCCATAGCCTAGGTCTTGGATCTTGACATTGGGTTCATCCCTGGGAAGTGTGGAAGATGGTGGCGTGGTGGAAGACGTGGACAGAGTGGTCATGGAAGATGATGTGAGTGTGGATGGGTCAATGTATTTGGAAGAAGAGGAGCTAGGAGCTTCTCAATTGATGGGCACTCAATTTTTGGAAATACCCCTTAGGTTGGTACAATATTGAAAAGGGTCAAGGTCTCCATTTATAGTGATTTATGTGCTATCAAATGGGAATTTTAATTATTGGTGATATGTGGAGGGAACATATTTTAGGGCATGAATCCATGGACGACCGAGCAAGATGTTGTAAGGTAATTCTAGATCCAAGACTTGGCAAGTTGTATCCACAATGACTGGTCCCACTCTGATAGGAAGAGAAATAACGCCTCGTGAAGAATGTTCTTTGTCATCATATGCTTTTATGCCTATACTCTTTGTGGGGTCCATGCATGCATTAGAAAATCCTAGAGCCTTAACCAGTTTCAAGGAGCATATGTTCAATCCTGCTCCGCCATCTACTAAAACTCTTCTGACCTTATGCTTATGGATGAAAGTTTCAATGTGTAATGCATCATTATGGTTAGTCTTGGGTGACGAGTAGTCTTGATCAGAATAAGTGACGTGGTGAGGTTTAGTGAGGTATCTCATCATGGTCTAAAATTGGTTGACATCAATATCCTTAGGGATGGATGACTCTTGCAGGGTTTTATCCAAGATAGCCTTATGTGGGAGAGATGCAAAGCAGCTCAAGTATGGAAATTTGCGCGGGAGTTTTACCAAGTTGGTCAATAAGGTTAAACTAAATCTTAGGTTGCCATTGCTTTGTCGTCAAGGTGGGTTGTGATTTCCTAGGAGATGGACCAGGTATGGTAATCTTAGGTTGTCTAGTAGGAGGTAGACCAGCTATGGTGATCTTTCCACTTCGAGTAGTGGCATTGCATTGGGGTTCTCATTTGATTGTGATGGTGTTGATGTAGTCCTCGTCAGTTTGGACATTGTTTATAGTAGGTCCACCGGAATAGTCATACTTGGCGCGGGTGTAATTGGCTTGATTATTGTTTGTATTAGGACCTGACATGGAAACCTTATTAGAACCATGGTCTTGCAATGGGTTCTTATGAATGGTATGGTCAGCATTTGGTGGAAATTGTGGCCTACCCAATTCGATTATTTGACTCTCAATAAGATCTTGCACAATATTTTTGAGTTGTCGACAAGACGATGTCTTATGTCCTTTAGCTCGGTGGTAAGTGCAGAAGGCATTATCATCCTACCATGACGGTTTAAATTGCCCAGGGTCATACGATTTTGGTTCTTCAAGTGTGATGAGACCATTCTAAAGGAATTTCTTGAGGATTTCCTCCATGGGCTCACCCAAGGGAGTGTATGTGCGACCTCTGGGGAATTGTTTCATCTGACAGTATTGTCCTTGATTTTGACTGTTTTGACCATTTTGATTTTTTGGGATGGCATTGGTGGGGGGTGTTAGTATTGTCATTGGCTTGTTTTGCGGCTGAACCCCTTTCAGAGCCAGTACAAGACCCATAGTGTTTACAGCCTTGACATCAATGACACCGTCGTTGGTAACATGTTTATTTTTGACCCAGTACTTATTTTTGTCAGTGGGCAGATTTGCATTTATGTTTTTAGGACCATACTTTAGCTCTCCCTTTGCAATAAGGGCTTTCTCGATCTGGACACCTTTTTCAACTAGGTCTATGAAGGTTGTGCAACAATGTACTTGTAATGCATATTTTAAGGGTCCTAGAAGTGTTTGAACAAACATGTCAACCGTTTCCTTTTTGGGTATGTCAATATGGCAACGACTAGTGAGACTTCTCCATCTTTGGAAAAATGGGATGAATGTTTCACTAGCATCCTCTTGTGTGAGATTGCATAAGCTAGCAATAGAGGTGTCCATTGCAATGTTGTACGCATAATTTTTTATGAATTTGTGTTTAAGTTCATCCCATGTTTGGATATCCTTTTGAGTGGAGAACCATTCAAGGGCAAATCCTGCAAGACTTTTAGAAAAGAGTCTCATCAAGTATGTTTGTTCATAGGTGACGTCCATACAGTTGGTTGCAAATTCTCAAACATGTTCGATAGGGTTTGTCTTTCCTCTATATTTGGTAAAATTAGGTGACACATATCCTGGAGGAAATGGTAGAATGTATAAGTTCATGTCGAAGGGATATACGGATAGGTCATATGACACTTCTGATTTCTTGCTGGATATTTGTATGTTTTCTATAGTCTTCTCTAGACCCATCATATTTGCTTGTAAGGCATTGATTATAGGGTCATTTGTGGTCCCATACATCAGATTGATTGGTACGCCATAGGTCCCCATTTGTTGTGAGTGGATGTTGGTGTGTTGTTGAGGTACATGTTGTGGCATGTATGATGTGTTCTGATTTGCATGTTGTTGGTATTGAAAGTTTGGATTGGGGGGATGTTGGTGAGTATGAATATGGGATGAGTATGTTGGGATGTGTCCCCCAGCCATTTGGGTCGATATTTGGGGAATATGGTGACCATGAATATTTTGATGTGTGAATGATGCCATAGGTTGTGTGTTTTGACTGCCTTGTCCAAATTGTTGGGTTTGTACAAGGGGAATGGTCATATTTTGTCCTTGGGAGGTTATGGCATTAAGCTGTGTTGACGCATTAACATTTTGTTGTTGTCCTTGAATAAAGACAAGTCATTTACCTCCACCCAAAGGATTTTGTGAGATACCAATCAGAGGATATGATGAAGATGTACTCATGGTACTAGATGTAGTTGTCAATGGAGGATTTGTATGGCTTGATGATGCCCCCATGGCATTTATCGTAGTGATAAAGAGAGGATTGGAATAACTTACCCACACTATCGAGGACCTAAAGGTGGTTCCAACCGATTGTGACGGATTGTGATCCTCCAATGGATGTAGCATTTATTGAATTGGAGTTGTTTGGAATGTTGGAGGTAGCACTCATGGTCGTTGTGACATTTTGCGAGGTAGCATCAAAAAAGGTATTGCTTGTGATGTTTGGAGGTTGACCACTATTTGACATCTTGTGTGTATTGTTGACGTTATTGGCAGGAGATGTCAATCTCAAGGTATCAATGTCAAACCCATGAGGTAATTTAGCTCCTTGACTTAAAATTATGGCCAAATATCTGTCTCTGTCATATAAGACCATTTGTTCGACAAAGTAAGCTGCTTTTGGATCTTGTGCTGCTACCTCTAGGTTTTCCTCAAGTATTTGTCCATATTCATCCTTATGTAAGAATGGTTCAAAGGGGTTGTTTGATGAGGATGGTATGGTTGTGAGAGGTTGAGTATTCGTGTTGCTAAATGGGTCGTCAAAAGTCCAATTTGGGTCATAAGTGTGATTGGTGACATTGGAATTAGAATCTTGTCCAAAGTTTGCCATTTGTCTTTTCTTTCTTTGGAGTCTAGTTTCCACCATAAAAGGGAATTGCTCAAATGAGGGTAATGAAAATGATGACGAAATGCAAGGATGATACTATCCTATGTGTTTTTTTTAATTTTTGTGACAAAGGATGACAATGTAAGACTATGTTTTTTTTTTTTGGATTTTTGATAATGAGGGATGACAATGCAAGGTGATGACTAAGGAAATGATTGATGCAAAATGACAAGGTTGTCAAAGCCAAAGTGTTGAATGAGGACTAAGATGGTAATGTTGACGAAGGACTAAGGAGATTAATGCAAAGTCTATATTCAAAATGAGGAATAGAGGTGGACAATGCAAAGTCTAAGTTTAAAATGATGACTAAGTTTGGACAATGTTTGGAGAAAGGTTTGTCTAACCACTCTAAGCTTGACATATGTCTCAATTTAGGTTATCAAAAGGACTTGCTAAAGGGACTAAATGACAAGGTCAAAATGACGAGTGAGCCTGCCTAACTAGACTATTGAGTTGGAGGTTCTCACAAAAATGACAATGACCGAAAAGAGGAATAATGACTATCCCAAGATACCCTAATTTTGAAAACAATGGTGTTTGCAAAATGTGGAGATTTGGCCTAATCCAAAGTTTTCCAAGATGAAACCTAAGGAAAAAATGATGATTATGATGCCTAAGGAATGCAACTAAAATATGGAAATTTTAAACCTATGGTTAAAGTGCAAGCTAATGAATGCAAATGATGGACATTTTGAGCAGTTTTGATTCTAATTTCTGACAAAGACTTTTGAAAAAGATGTTTTATAGTAGGCTAAGATGTCTAGACTCAGATTCTGGTCTGAAACATGGTTTACTTTGTTGACAGGAAAATGCGTCGTTACAGGAAGCAAAAGCATTGCAGCTATCAAATGTGGCTCTGGGAATGGAAAATGCAGTTCAATTTTGCAAATGCAGATTTACAGAAGTCAAATGTGGTTCAGTATTTCAGATGCGGCTTTACAAATGGAAAATGTGTTTTAAGATATGAAAATATGGTGGTTGGAGAAGCAAATGCAATTTATCAAAGCAGATGCGTTGTGAAGTGTGGAAAATGCGGTATGAAAGAGTGATTGCAGTTTAACAAATGCATCTCAGGATGTAAAAAAAAGTCAATTTTTTTGATGTTTTGGTTAAAAATCCAAATTGTTGAAAGTTTGAGTGTTGTTTGTTTCATTTAAGTAACCAGCAAACACTTGGCAAACACAATATTTCAAAAAGTAAACAAGCACATAAGAGAACAAGTACGATCCTAGGTTAGGTCAGGACAGTATTCGCTAGACTCCACATGGGTTTCCCTAGCCACATATCAGTAGCGTGTGAATCCAGAAGCATGGTTGCACGGGCTCCCCCTTATAGTGCACTCTCTTCTCAGGCCAACCAAGCTTCCAACCCCCATAAAACTCCCATGGCAGATTGATCACCTCTACTAAATACTGTGAAGATGTGGAAGACTTCACACCGACCGGTGTTGTACTAGCAAATAGAAGGTTTTGGGCTTACTACACAATATTTTTTAATTCAGGACCCCTGTTCGAGTGGCCATACATGGGGCAAGAGATTAATCACCAATTAGGTGGCACTCTAGCTTGAAGAGGTTAAGCTCAACAAGGTTTATGGGAGTACTACTTTTTTCGTATGACACATTTGCACTCGTAATCTTAGGTTTTCCCTTAAGATTCACATTTATATACCAGTCGGGGGTAGCTTGGCTTTAGCTTTGCTATCGGTTTGAGTCGCGTTGGGGTGATGAAATCCCTAGGAAGGCTCAATTTCTAGAGGCAATAATTGTTTCTCTTACACCCAGGATTGCATTACTACGCAAGGGGAGAGGATACTTTGGTTATTGCATCAGGGTTACACAAGGATAAAGTGGGTCTGGCTTTTTGATCACCTAGTTTGTACAAGGTGAGAGCACACTCACCTACCACTTTCAAACACAATCAAAGAAAATGAAAGACATGTTTATTAAATGCACCAAAAGTAAATGTATTGTAATCTAAAAATAACAAGCACAATGTTTAGAATTGAGTCTTCGACACTCGAACCTACAAAACCACAAGTTAGTAGTTTGCTTAAATCATCTTGGACTCACGAAATATAACCACCACATGATACAATCAAAAATTAGTAACACAAAAACCCTATGCTAGAAAAGAAAACGAGAATGCCAAACAGAAAAGAACATAAAACAAAATGTAAAACAGAAAAGAACAGAAAGCCGAAAAACTAGAATGCAAAAGGAAGAAAAAACTTTACCAGGCAAATGTGTCGCAGCAGAGCAAATGTGTCTCAATCTAACAAGCAGATGCGGCTCGTTTATGTCGAATGTGGCATTTCATACTGTGTATGCGACACCTCAGATCGATTGCGTCGTTTTATCCTTCAAATGCATCGCAATGCATCTAATGCGATGTGATAAAATTCAAATGCAGCTTTCCGTACCTATACCTGCAAAAATGACATAACACAAAAAACTGAACGGAACAAAAAAATAAAGCAGTCAAGTTCACCAATGTATCAATGGGTTAATTTCCTAAGGTTAGATTATCAAATAATAAAGTATATAAACCCAAAGAAGCTATCAAGAACAATGAAAGCAAATAACAAGAATGATTTGGGTTAAAAGCAAATCAATTTTCAGATTATTTACTAAAATGAACTGACAGTCAAGAATGTGAGATCATTTAAATAATTTCATTTATTTAAAATGAGGGAAATGTTAAATTTGGAAATTAAATAATTAAAGATAATTATTTAATTTAGAAGATATGATTAATAATTAAATAAATTAATAATTCATTTAATTATGAGAATTAGTGACATATTAAATAAATAAATAAACTTCATTTATTTAATAATCATGAAGAATAAATGAACAAAGGTAATTAAATAAATTAAGAAATTTATTTAATTGTAAGAGCAACAGACTCTTGGTGGCGTATTGAATAAATAAATATTATTTATTTATTTAATAATCATGAAGAATAAAAGAGATATGAATTAATTAAATAATTATAATTTTTTTAATTAACAGTCGAATGTGGACCAAGGACATAATTAAATGTCATAATTATGCTAGGACGAAAGTGGTAAAAATAGAGCTTGCAGGGCTAGGTCATTTTTATGTGTCTACAATACTTATGTGATAAAAATAGTCCTTTCCAAGGGTCATATTGACGACTCCTTCTATCCTTCTTTTAGTAGTGCATTTATTTATTTTTCTCTCTTTTGGAGAAGATTTTTTTCCCATGTGATTTTCTCCTTTTCTTTAGTTATGAGAGATTTCATTTGTTTTAACATGGATACCTCATTAGGTCTTGTATCTAGGACCCATTTTGCATCCATCATTGCATTCATTATTAGGTCTTTAACTTCTCCCTAAGTTGATCTTAAGGGGGCATTAGAGTAAATAAGTAATTACCTAATAATTAATTAATTATTTGACCTCTTTTACTTCATTACACATAAGTTAAACTTAGAAGTGTTTTTATTATTAGATTGATTTAATTATAGGTCATATTGTTTCATTGCATAAGATGAGGACATTTGACATGATCTAGAACTTAACCCTCACATAGTGTGTCATCTAGGTTTTCTTTTTTGCTTTATAAGAATTCATTTGTGCATTGTAATCACCCAGGTATTCATTATTCAATTCAAAAGGCATAGTAGATGCTTCATTGGATCAATTCTCATCTCATGGTTGCATAGCAAATCAATTATTTGTTCTCTCAATATGATAGAAATTTTCTTTGCAAGTTATTTTTGAAAATTGTGAGGTTCACTATCAATTCCAACAAATAATTTATTTTAATTTACAAATGAATAATTTCAATGTAATATATTCTCTTCTATATATTTTTTTTGTTTTAGTGCATTATTGTGTTTGTTTTCCTCTACCAATAATTAATTTTTTTAATAATACAATAAATTTTAGATAAAGTATAAAGTAAATAATTAATTTATTTTAGTGACGCATTCAAAAATAAAATCAAGCTTTGAAGTAAAACGATTCATGTCGATGTAAGTTTGTTTAAATAATCAAAGGAAATAAATTATCGAAGGGGACAAATCTAATCGATGCCTTCTCAACCTCAATTGGATGGTGTGGAGTCCATGAAAAATTTAAAAAAAAAATTAAATTTTTTTTAAAAATTATTTACTTTTACCTTTTTTTAAATATATATATATATATATAGACTAGGGCCCTCCAAAATATAACTATTTTTTTTTAAATAAGAATCTATTATATTTATCAATCTCATACAAACTAGTTTAAATAATATTTTATTCAAACAATATTTTAAAATTAATGATAGAGTTATTTTATTGAAATTTTATTTCATGTAAATTTTGACCCATTTAAATATAAATTATGATCATAATTTTTTAAATTAGTTTTATCAATATTTGTTGTTTTAATTTAATATTAGATTTTTTAAAATCAAAATATTATAATTTATTGGCTAAATTTAATTAGTGAAGATAGTACATTTTAATAAAAATATATAGTGATCTTTTATAAAATTTATTTTCCAATCATTTTTAAATAAATAAAATAAATTTATATTATTAAATATAATATTATATTATAAAACTATCATACTTCATATTTAAGAAATTTACAATTAAAAAATATTAAATAATTAAAATAAATTCATATTATTATAATACTTCATATTAATATATATAGTCAAGCCTCTTTATACTTTTATAAATATATGGATAATGAATAAGATTAAAGGGTATTATTTTAAATAATTAAAATAAGTATATAATCATTATGTTTAATTAAAATAAATTTATAATATGTCATATTATAGTATTATCTTTATAATTGTTAATATAAAATGTGGATAAGCTATATGAAAAAAGAGTGGATGAAATTAAAGGATGCCTTTATATAGTCAAATCTCTATATACCTCTATAAATATATAAATTTATATAAAAGGTAGATAATAGATGAGAGTAAGAATACTTTAATATCTTAAAAATGTATGTTAAAATAATTTTTTATGTTTAATTATTTTAATTTATAATATATTATAATTGATAACATAAAAGATGGATAAGGTATATGAAAAAAGAGTGGATAAGATTAAGGAATGATTTTATATAGTCAAACCTCTCTATACCTCTATAAATATATAGATTTATAGAAGAGGTGGATAATGGATGATGGGATACTTTAATATCTTAGAAATATATTTTTAAAATATCTCTTTAAGTAATTAAAATAAATACATATTATAAATATCTAATTATGAATAATTAAAATAAATTTATCTTATATTATAATATTATCTATTATAATTGATAACATAAAAGGTGGATAAGCTATATGAAAAAGAGTGGATTAGATTAAAGAATATTTTTATATAGTCAAACCTCTCTATACTTCTATAAATATATATAGAATAGGTGGATAATGGATGGTATTAAGGAATACTTTAAACTTCTTAGAAATGTATTTTTTTAAATAACTCTAAGTAATTAAAATAAATAAATTTTATAATATCTCATTATGAATAATTAAAATAAATCTATCTTACACTATAATATTATTTATTATAATTGATAGCATAAAAGGTGGATAAGTTGTATGAAAAAATAATGGATGGTATTAAGGAATTGCTTTTTATAGTCAAACCTCTCTATACCTCTATAAATATATTTATTTATAAAAGAGGTGGATAATGGATGATATTAAAGGATATTTTAATATCTTAGAAATATATTTTTAAAGCAACTCTTTAAGTAATTAAAATAAATACATATTGTAATATTTCATTATGAATAATTAAAATAAATTTATCTTATATTATAATATTATCTATTATCATTGATAACATAAAAGGTGAACTATATGAAAAAAGAGTGGATGAAATTAAGGCATGTCTTTATATAGTAATGGATGAGATTAAAGGATACTTATCTTTGTCCCTATTTGAGCTTTTTGAAGCTCATTTTGTCCTTCAACGGTATAAACGCATTACACAACATGGTTGATAGTTCGTTCCTTGTCAACCGCTGATTGCAGCCTGGACAAATTAAGCTTGGTTAGATGGCTATGACTAACGGCTATCCCATGATTGGTGATCATTCTCATGTTTATTGACATTTTTAAATTTAGTAATAGGTCACTTTTCATAGGACTGTTCATGGTGCAATTGAAGTGAAGAGTTAATATTTGTAAGAATTTATCTGTTCGTGCTTTCATTAAAAGATCATTTAAGTTTTCTGTGGAATTCAAGTATAACAATGATAGAGATTTGTTTGTCTTTAGTTGTGTAAAGGGAGTTTTTCCAAGATCTTGTTTATAGAAGTGCTCTGTATGAGTCACCATTAATCATGGCAAGTCTCATCTCTCTGCAGGCAGTGCTTATATCTTTAGCTTTATTTTTAAAATGCTAGAGATTAGGTTTGCATTCATTTTTGTAAAGGGAGTTTTAGTAATTTCTTGTTAACTAGCAGTATCTGTTACGATTCGACTGGCTTTGTTGTTGAAAAGTGTGCTTAATTTTCAAATCAAAGTCACAATTGGATTTTTGTTCTTAGTAGTGGATTAACATATTAATTGTTCTCATTAGTGGATTAACATATTAAAGCTGCATTGCTTAAATTCATTATGCCACATTTTTGTTCCACTGAGCCTAATTTACAATTCTCTATATTATTTCTATTTTTTTATTACCTATTCCTCATTTACCAGTGGATACAGGAATTTTATCATGTATCCATAACTCTGGCTTTTTCTTCCTGTCTTGTTACCTACCTATTCTAATTACTTCTATATCTCATTCAAGAAATTCAAATGATTATTAACAACTAACTATTTGGTATTATGAGTAACTGTCATATCTTTGAGCCCAATATCTTATTGCTCACTTTATGGGTTATCGTTTTAATCTTTGTTGTAAAATGTCTTGTTAATTTCCTTCTTGTGCATGGGAAAATTTTGTGCCAGGCTAATATGGCTTGCATTAAATTCTCAATTTTTAGTTATGCTAATGTTAATTGTTTTTTAAATTGAATTTTTGTTGTCTTTTTGTTTACAACTCGAATCAAGGTTATTATTTTGTGACAGATTTCTACGAAAGAGTGTTGCTGTGAAAATAGAGGGAGGAGCTGCAACACCTGCAACTGTAAATGCAACTGAGGTATGTAATTTGAACAATATCTCTGAGTAAATTATCTGTGACTATTTAATCAAAAAATTAGCATTCGGTTTGGGAATAGATGCAATAAGTAACATACGAGGATGTGAGAATGTGGTCTCATCCATAAATGATTAAAGCAAAAATACTTATTTACACATATTTTGATTTTTAGATTTTAGTTTACAATATCCATTTTGTTATATTATATTTGTGTTTATATGAACAAATTTTGCATGTTTTGTTTTTTAATGCAATATATATTAATTAATTTACAAAACACCAAATTTGATTCCCTGTAAATATATAGAGACTCCAAAATCCAAAACCCACGAAATCAAGTGGCATAGACTTACCAGATCAAACACTAAGGATTAGATCTTCAATGTTTCTCTTCTCCAACAACTTGGAAAATAAGCCAAGCCAATAGGATTCAATTTGAACATTTGCAACCTTCACCAAAGTGGTAATTTTCTCAGCTTATCAATAGAGTTAAAGATTTCATGTATCCTCCAAAGTTACACACACACCCTTGGTTTTTATTTGGAATACAACCAAAAACAATGGAGCAATAGCCAAATGGAATCCCCTAATTTTAATCATTTTCTCAGCCTATCAATAGAGTTAAATTTTTCATGTCTCCTCCGAAGCTACACACACACCCTTGGTTTTTATTTGGAATACAACCAAAAACAATGGAGCAACAGCCAGAAGGAATCCCCTAATTTTAATCATTTTCTCATTAATATATAACTACTCTAATCATAGAAGTACCCAATTGCTTAACTTTCCATGCCATAAATTTGACCGATTACCTGTGCTACTACAAATATTTTTGAACAACAATATTTGAGTCCGTTCAGAAAGATTTGAGTCCTGATCTCAGCCTAACAATTGGGATATACAACAAAAGCACTAAAATTTCTTAGATAGTTTAGATTCCCAGCTTAAACAATTCATATCATGTTTTTAGATTGATGTTGACCATTCAAGCTTCATGATGACATAAAATGCAAAATTTTAAGAAGTCAATATTTTCAAGCATACAGTGACAGGATTGCCATCATCGTGCAACATCAATGCAACATAAGTACATGCAACTTGACTGAGCGACATCTTGATTGGAACATTTCAAGCAACTACTTATAAAAAACCCTGTGCAAAACACCCAACTATTCATAATATATTCAAAACCTAAATTGCATAATTTATCTGGTCCAAAACTCAATTACAGATAAAGGTGGAAAAATTCCATTAGATCTCTATCATCAATATTTCAGAGCTAAAATCCAGACAAGAAAGAGCAGTCTATTTGTTCAAGCGACTCCATTTCTTCTTTACAAATATGATGGTAACTGCCTCAAACAACGCTTTGTCAACAACCTTCAAACATTTACAATATTCTACCCAACAATGCAATGTTGGAAGATGTCTTCACACTTTCTTCTTTCTTCAACTGAATTCCTCAAGTGCAATGCAATATCTACTCAACTCACATAGCTAGATGATGCCCACACAGCTTACTCGTAGGACTTCCAAATCTTGACTTCACACATAGATCCATTCACCAAATTCACAATACTCTTCGCCTTTCTTTGGGGCTTCATATTTTTAACTTGATTTGTTCCTTCTTCTTTGTTCACTGTATCATTAATGATGCCTCCATTGTTTCTAATTACAGCATGTTTTGTTCACAATTTTCCTTCCTTGATAAATTTTACTTTAGATTGTTTGTAATTGATCACTAAATGTTAATGTTTTGATTGTGACATGTCTTGTTTGTAATTTGCTTGCAGCTGCTCAATTAGTTTTACCTTAAATTACTAAAATATGTAGATATACAAGTTAAGGACTTTCAATGCAATGTGATATTTTGTAATTTGTGTGCACTCAATTGATTCAATCTCAGATTGCTACTTGTAGTGGTCTTGTCATTGAAAAAAATATTCTCTGCTTTTTTAGAAATTTAGTTTTTAAATTCTAAGGTGTTTGGATCACTTCAGAAGCGTCTGCAACCTTTGTAGACTCTTGTACAAACTTGAATACCTCATTCTTGTTGAAAATGATTGTAATATGGGTATTTAAAGTCACATATGCAGTTGATTTGACTAGTGACTGAAAATAGTGGCCTTGTAAGTGGAACTAACTTTTTATGCAACAATTAGGAAGGTTTGCAAATTAATATTTCAATTGTGATGTGTTTTGTTTATAATTTTCTTGAACGAACTTAAATAATTCTATCTCAGATTGTTTGTAATTTGCCTGAAATTTCTTCAATTAACTCTAGTGTTGTCCTAAAATTTAACAAATCTGTAGATATGCAAGTCAAGATTTTGATTGTGATGTGTTTTTTCTTTGTTTTGTTCTTTATATATTTAATATTTGTCTTGTGTTAGTTGCAATTTTCCTAATTAACAAAAGTTTTGCAGGAAAGCAAGTTAAGATTTTGCCACAAACATAAGGTCAATTGAATTTGGAAAAAATAGTTAAGGCCTACAGGTCATAGATCTTCTATAGGGCCTGATTCAACCCAACATTTCTGCTCACTTTTTTTTTCATTTTTCTTATTTCCATTAAATGCAATGTTTTCCAAAATATTTTTGAGCCTACATGTGATGTTTAAACTTTTGTATCAAGCATATCTACATGATCAAACACTAATTACACTCAATGATCAAGCATTTGAACTATTTGGCAGAACAACTCAAAGGAGATGTTTGAACAATATATTTGTTTACAAGGACTTCATAAACTTTTGCATAAAAGCTACTACTGTGGTTATTCATGTAATGAAACTAAAGTTGTTTTTTAGATTATGACATCGTAGATGTACAATTTTTAGTGGCTATTAGTAAATGGTTGCAGTTTTCTTTCCTAATTATGCTTAATAGTTTTGTGTCTTGTACATATTCTTTGCATTTTACCCCTACATCAGTCCTAGCTATGGCTGCAATAATAGAAACTTGTCTTCTTAATTATTTGACATTTTTAAATTATTTTCAATTTGAGTAGAAAATCTAAAATGCTAAAATCACTGCAAGTAAGAAACAACTAGTTCCTACATGCCCTTGTGTCATAAGTCCTGGTAGATGGTCTCAAGTCATTGCTCACTTGCTAATTGTAGTTGCTTTTTCAGCAACATCACACACACTATCAACGGTGAGATGAGTACCATAATTCAACAACATAAGTTCTAATTCAGCCTTACACCAGCACAAGGAACTGAAAATAATAATTGAAGGTCATGGTAGGGGCTTTGAATTAAGTGGAATCTTTAGGGGATTGTGTTACTTACTGAACTTCATTTTTAGAACTTTGAAGTGGAAAAATAATATGTGCAATGGGTTGTGGTATTTAAGCTTATGTATACGTCTAGGCTCACTTGCAACAAAAAATGTTGGCAACTCATTATTTTTCCAAAGAGTTGTTTTGATATTAGTAATTTTTGATACATGTAGCTTGAGTTGTTTCTTTTATTGGTGTGATTAAGAAGATGGAGGAACGAGAATCTCATATGGACCAAGAGGTTGATATCCATAACATACCTCAAAAGGGGAGTGGGTAATAAAGATGGTGAATGGCTAGTGGAGATGATTATAATTGTGTTGCAAAACATATTCCTCAGTTATGCTATGGAACCTCTTTCCCAACTCAATTACCTTCTATTTAAGATGTTATAAAGATTTACCTTAGTTACATTTACATGATTGAGTCTTTCAATGCCACTTTCTTCCTCTTTCATGCCTATATTGGCTATTCTATAAATGCTACTTGTTGCTACAATATGGACTTAAACAATCTATTATATGTTTCTTACACTAGATATTTATGCAAGTTTTGTTTGCTTTTACGGCATACTGGTGTGGTCTATTCTTGGCATGTTGGGTGTTGAAGCAGTTGGAAATGGATGATGCTTATGTTGGCAATGCGAATAACATTTGAAACACACCTAGCTTCAAAATTAGAGGTTCTATATTGGGTGTCGTGTCAAGGAATTTTATGTGCCTAGTATTACCTTTTGAACCTTGTATTTTAATGTTGGATGGCAAATATTACTTGTTATGCATCAAATTTTTTGAAACTTATTTATATTATCCAGCACCTTTCATACTCTTATAGATTTTTCCACAAATCATGTCAAACCTTGGCACTTGGATGATTTCTTTAATGTAGGTTTCTTAAATGTTTTACAACACCTTTCATGCTCTTATAGATTTTTCCACAAATCATGTCAAACCTTGGCGCTTGGATGATTTCTTTAATGTAGGTTACTTGAATGTTTTACAAGGTTAGTTCCTTCCGTTGCCCTGTTACTTGAATGTTAAAGAAATTTTTGTTGTTGTGATATTCATATGGCAGGCCACTGAAGAAGATATTGTCTCCTCAGGTCACTTTATCACTTGTCTTCACTGCATACATATGTTTTTCATTGAAATTTACTAACATTGATTTTACAAGAATGTGAATATTTGAAGGATTTTGCTCACATGTTTTGCATGTTTCACATTATGCAATAGATTGCAACACATGCTCTTCTTCCTACACTAACTAATTTCATTTTATATTGTCTTGTTACAGATCACTTTAAGGACAGTATTGTTTTCAAAACAGTTTCACACTCCGCCAAATCTCGTGGCCATAGACCTGATTTCAAAATGTTGAGAAAGTAATACAAGGAGTATTATAGAAAAAATAAACATCAAAAAAATAAATCTTTGAGAAAATTCTTAATGACATACAATAGTAATATGGAAAATGGAACAAGTTGAATTGATAACATTTGGATTGTGGATTTTCCCAGTGTGTACTACTCTTACTTATTGGGGTCACAGACTTTATTTTGAGTTTTCTGGGTGTAGATATATTTTTCTGCATGTTTGAAGGTTTTTGAATTGTGGATTTTGTCATTTTTAGAAAGATTTGTGAATTGCTGCAGATTTAATATATTTACAGAGTATCCTTGTTTAGTTGTCTTTTCCGAATTCCAATTCAGACTGTGGATGGTTGCTTGGATTGTCACATGTAATAGTCCAAATATAATTTGGGGAAATACTTCATTTACGGCTCTCAAATCAGTTTTCCCATTTTGAAATAAACAAAATAAACAAAAAATATCACTATATTATCTTCGGCGTACCCATTGCACCCCAAGGTGCAATTGCTAGTAATATTATCTATTATCATTGATAACATAAAAGGTGAACTATATGAAAAAAGAGTGGATGAAATTAAGGCATGTCTTTATATAGTAATGGATGAGATTAAAGGATACTTACGCCCGAAGGCGTGTCCCTATTTGAGCTTTCGAAGCTCATTTTGTGCTTCAACGGGTATAAACGCATTACACAACATGGTTGACAGTTCGTTCCTTGTCAGCCGTTGATTGGACGCTGCAGACGAATTAAGCAACTTGCAGTTAGACGGCTATGACTAACTGACCGTCCCACGATTGAACTGATCATGGCCATTTATTTATCGCGCCGCTCGCTATACTGTTTTTAATATGCAACTTGCAGTTAGGCGGCTATGACAGCAAGTACATGCTCAGAATTCACGCAGTTTTAATTGGTGCAACATTGATTATTCTGCAAGTGGGTGTGCGATTCTATTATCATCTCTTTCCCAATACGGTTTGGATCAACTTATATACAAACCCTGGAAATCAACTAACCACCTAATTGTATCAAGTAGATGACAAACTAAATAGAGCTGGTCGATTACACAATACTCTGTGATTGAGGTGACCCAAGTAAAGTTGCAGGCGCTTTTTGTTGAGATATTTCCGTGAGAGAATTTGGCTACACAGAGGGTGAGTGGAGTTTTAAGCTCCTTGTCTTTCTCTTCAACTCCATCGGTTTCTCCAGAGATTTCTTCGAGGGATCCGCCATTTGTTTCAGGCACCAGAATGTGAAAATGAAACTCAGAGCATTGGTAAAAGCAAGCAGATACAGAGCAGTCTTGAGTTTCCCGAGCCCCTTTTTATCATCAGCAAGATAACCAACCCCAAAAGCGCCAACGATGGCCCCTAACTTTCCCATCACAGCCGATATGCAGTGGCAGGTCGATCGAAATCTCGCCGGGAATTCTAAAACAATAGCACCTACCTGTATTTTTGTAATGGAATAACAACAGAATTGTTTTAGAATGAAATAAAAAACAGCTAGAAATGATCTGGCTGTGTGCAGATTCACAAGAAAAACTCGCTCAAACCATGGCAAGCGACTTACCTCAAGATTCTGCACAAATTGTCTTATGCACAGTGGACAATGTTGATAAGAAAAAATAGGCAGAGATTGCAGGACAATCTCTCCATGGCTGCTACTGCAATCTATTCACAATAAACAAAAAGTAGATCTAAAAATATCGGTGTTTTAGAACTACTAGATTATTGAGCTCCATGCAAAATGTGGTGACAGAGATACAGCACGTGAATTGCTTTGCAGAATGCCACCTACCAACCACACAACCTCGCAACCCATTAGAAGATTCAACATATTAAAAAAAACAAAACAAAACAAATTTTTCATTGCTCGTTTAAAAGCTATGGGGAAGTCAATAAAATCGCACAATTCGAAAAATTGGATAGTAAACGACGAAACCGAACTCAGAAAAGGTCATCACCTAGTCAGCAAAGAAAACGTGGAAGGCAACTCAAGACAAAACGACGACCTAGCATACGAAGCTCAATAATCAAATATTTGCATGAAATATTGCTAATTAATGTAGCATTGAGTGACATACAGGCCATCAAATTGAATAACATGGTTGGCATTCCCATAAGTCTTGTCTGTATATAAAAAACTCCTTGTTTGAATGCTTGTACAAGATGTGCCCTTCCATTCTGATTGCAAAAAGATTTGATGAATCGATGGTCATGATGCGTGCGCTGAAGATGGGATTGGCCTGCACGTCACTCCACTTTCCCTTCCTACCACGCAACCTTAGCAAGTACGTTGTTCATTGTGCTACTCAAATCAACATGAGCTGTAACTTCTTAGCAAAACGGATCAACGGTTGCCAACCGCCTTGCAAGGGCTCTCTTCGCTTTTCTACCGTTGACAAGCAAAATGAGTCGTGAAGGCTGGCCTTTTCAGCTACTAATTAGGCTACCTATAGACGTCTTTACCTCTGTGAAAATGGAAGCTTCTTTATGCTCCCAACCAGGTATAACTGTCTAACAGTGTTTATTCTTTTATTGTTGTATTATAGGGGTTATAACTGTGTTTATCCTGTTCTGTGTGTGAATGTTATGATTCCCTACCTAAATTTCCTACATATGCATTCCATGCTTTCGTACCAATGCCAATTACAGATGGGTGTCCTCATAATTTAGGCAAGTCGTTATATGCTCAATGCTCTTGTATATTCCATTGCTTATTACCAATTGACCTTACGTACTTTACAAATGCATGCAAAAAAATTACCAAAATATTGCCTAATTGACCTTCCACACCTCTTCGACGTACCCATTGCACACAGTAAGGTGCGATTGCTTGTATAATATATATTATAATTATAATTATGGTGAGAGTCAACCACCTAATCCAACTCTATATGATATGCCAATGACTTTATATCTACGTTAACTTACTCAAGTGGTGTCTACTCATCATTTGGCCTCTCCACCTCGACTCTTCATCTCTCCTTCTACACACATAGATGGGCCCTTTGTAGAGGAATCCCTCATGCTTCTCCTTGCTCTAAGGACATGAATGACAATATTTCTTGGATTGTTTTTCAAAGGTAGAAGAAAGCTTGATCTAAATTTGTCTCTCAATCTCACACTATGGTGAAGGGTGTGAGATTGAATAGAGTTGGATCTAATATTGTCTAAGTTGGATACTGGAGATTCTTTTTGGTGTTTAGGTTGTTGTTCTTTGTATCCTGGCTATAGGTTTGTCTATCTCTGATTCATTGTGATGGATTGTTTGGTTTGTCACATATCTCATGGTGGTCATGTCATTTGTTGATTTTTTCTTTCATTGTAAAAGGGTTTGGGACCTTTGAAAACTTTGATTCTATCAATATCAAAAACATAAAAAAACTAGATGAATTATATGAAATATAGTGGATTAGATTAAGGGATGCTTCTATAGTAGAAGAGAATATAGAAATGTAATTTAGATAATAAAAAAGTAAGTCATAAAGATCAATCTGTAATAGATATATGTTTCAATCCTTATTTTTGATATTCTCTTTCTTGTTAGAGTAATCATACATTAGCTAATAATTAATTACTCTTTATTTGATTATTAGTCTAATTTATTCCCATACACTTAAGCTAAATTTAGGAGTTCTTTATTCAGTCAACTAAGCGCTTTTCTATGTTAGTTGAAGTGAATTTTTATTAGATCATTTTGTCTCATCACATGTGATCATGTTGACACTTATCCTGATCTAATCCATTTACCATTTAGGGTTGCTCCTATATAGCACTCAAACCTCATTGTATTATATATCTGGAGATTAACTCTTATGTTCTCTCAAACTCTCAACCTTTGAGGACTTTTATTTTCCTTGAAGATTCTTGCTCGATTCTTCTGTAGCTTTTTCTTGTTGAGGAATATTGCATTTATTGTTTGTAGCTCTCTTGCATGGAAGGTGTCTTTTTTTATTTTTTGATCCTGTGGCTTGTGTGGCCAACCAAAATACCTTCCCAGCCACGTTAGCAGTTTCTCAACAATAATTTCTCAGTTGATTTTTTTGCATATTTTGTCAAGATATGGAATAATCTGTTGTTGATTTTTAGCACATGGGGCCAAATTTTTTTCTAGAACCAAGGAATATTCCTTGGCATATTTTGCTGACATCAACATGATGTCATGTTTATGTCATTGAAGTATGGCCTAGGGCAGGGGGGGCCTTCGAACCCTCTTTTGACCTAAAGCAGGGGTTTTTTTCCTTTGGTCATAACTTGGGTGTATGGTATCAGTTTTTGGCAAACAAGATATTGTCAGAAACCTAGTTCTTCCAACTTTCCAGTGGTGTGGGTCTCATCACCTATGTTTTTGCTAATGGTGCATACTACAGCCTATTGAAGTTAGAGGTATTATTTTTAGTCTTGCACTCATAACTTTTGACTATTTTCTTTGTTTTTTGTGATTCCAACAATTTTGGAACCATCTTTGAGAGCTCTTCACAACCATCCATGCATTTTTTCTAGATTTCTCTTCAAGTAAATTTTATTTAGGTTTTTTTTTCAATCTAGTGAATTACTTAGACATTTTAGGTCTTGGGAACTTGTTTGAGTGGGATGACTCATTTTTTGGTTGTTCTATATGTATATTTTAGTAGTTTGTCCTATTTGGGCATTGTAGACATCTTTTTCATGCACATTCTCTTTTGTAGACACACTGAGATAAAGTGCCATTCTGGTGTATACTTTTTTGGGAATTTTGCACATCCTATTGTGCCTTTTGTATTCACACTATGATATAAAGTGTCATGGGGGGTTGATGTTTTCCTTTGGTTTTTCATCACACCTTTTTTCAAGTGAGTGTCCCTTCCATGAAAACAGTGAATCCTAGTGATTCTTGCCTCATGCGAGTGTGCCTTAGTTTGCACACCCTTTTATTTGCAAGTTGTTTCTCCTACATGCACTTCTTGGTTTCACACAGTTTCAGTGTACCTATCATGGCTCTCCATTTTCAACATTATGGGGGGGTTTTACTATTGGTGTTAATGCTTCCTTGGTTTCACATTGGAGTGATTTGCATATCTAGTTCTTGTTCCTATGTACTTTTGATGCAGCGTACATCAATGATTGGTTACATGTGTTTCAATGAGTTGGAGTATTTACCATATGGACATTTTTTTATTCCTATTTCTGGAGGCGAACTTCCATTTTCATTTGATCAAAGACTACTAGTACCTATATTTTTGACAAGTACAATTTTTCATGCATGTTGAGTAGTGTCATTTTTTAGTCACTCACACAGTTTCATGTACTGTTTGCATCTTTGAGTTCCAGATGTTTTTCCTTTGTTTTCCATATGATTTGAGTTGTATCATTGGGGACACTCATGCATATTATTGTCTCTCTTGTGATTTGTGTTCTTTAGACTATTTGGTACCTATATTTTTTACTTGCATCTTTCATGTTGAGTAGTTTTGTTGGGGTCACTCATGCAGATTCATGTACCACTTGTATCTTCAAATTTCAATTTTTTTCTTTGTTTACCATCTGATTCGAGTAGCGTTGTTGGGGGAACTCATGCAAATTATTATCTTCTTGATCTTGACACCTGTATCTTCGACTTCCAGATGTTTTCCTTTTTTTGACATCTGATTTGAGTAGTGTCATTGGGACACTCATGTAGATTCTTGTTATCTTGATCCTCATCGTCATTTTTTTCAGAGGAGGTTTTTCGTTTCAACATCATGTCAGTCATCATTCGACAATAGTCCACAACTTCTTCATGCTTCAACGATGTACTACATGTTCCTCTTTTTTGGGACATTGGTTTGGTTGAAGGCTTCTTAGACCTTCACCTTGATTTGGAGGCTTTTTCAGTCCTTCATTTGTCTTTCTCTCTTTTGGAGAGGAGTTTTCTCCCACTGTAGTTTTCTCCTTTTCTCCCTAGTTGTGAGAGATCTTTTGTTTGTACATGGGTACCTCACCAGGCTTTGTTTGTCAAGACCCATCATGCATTCTCCTTTTAAGGTTTTTAGCTACTTCCTAAGTTCATCTTAAGGGGGGGTGTTAGAGTAATCATGCATTAGCTAATAAATAATAATTACTATTTAATTGATTATTAGTCTAATTTATTATCATGCACTTAAGCTAAACTTAGGAGTTCTTTATTTAGTTAACTAAGTGATTTTCTATGTTAGTTGAAGTGGGATTTTATTAGATCATTTTGTCTCATCGCATGTGATGTTGACACTTGTCCTGATCTAACCCCTTTACCATTTAGGGTTGTTCCTATATAGCACTCAACCCTTGTTGTATTTTCTATCTAGAGATTAGCTCTTCTACTCTCTCGAACTCTCAACCTTTAAGGACTTGTTTTCCTTGAAGATTCTTGAGGTTCTTTTGTAGCTTTTTTTAGTTGAGGAATATTGCATATATTGTTTCCAGATCTCTTGTGTGGAAGGTGTCTTTGTTCGTTGTTTGATCCTATGGCTTACGTTTTTCATAATTCTAACATTTCTTTCTTTTATATGGTAAGTGGTGGCTCACTAATGAGAAGATGTAATGGTTATTTATAGGTGTAGAGGAAGCTATATATGGAAAGGTGGCTTACTAAAGACTTAATAATCAAACATTTTACTTATATTAAAATAATAGAATTTTAGTTATCTAAATGTATAAGCATTACTTATATTAATTTCAAGGACTAAATTAACATATTTATTATTTGTAGACTGCAAGAATTAGGTGGCCCCTATAAACTACAGTGTGCCTAGTAAAAAAATTTCACATGACCGGTGATGTTGGCGTGAAATGCCCTTCGATACCACAAGAATGGGGGGGAGACTAGACCTCGTGATCTCTTTCCTACAACAAGATGCTTTAGCCAATCAAGCTAGGCCCCCCAACCCAAAACTATCTATATATACCACTAAGACGGAGGGGAGACTAGACCTCATGACCTCTTGCCTGCAATAGGATGCTTTAGCCAATTGAGCTAGGCCCTCCGCCTCCACTAAATTAACATATTATTTGTTAGCTAACATGTCTATTTTTAAAAATAGGTTGAGAGATATCTTTATAGAGGCACCCATGATAATATATCTAAATAGTTTCCAATCCCTTTATCAACATTAATTACCTATATTATTATTATATAACTTTTTAATATTTATTTTATTATAATTAATTTAATTTTTAATAATTTTCATAGCATTGTTTATGTTGAAATATTTTCATATTCAATTTCAACTACTTCATTAGGTTGTCATTTTGTATAGCATATTCTTTAGTTAAAATTCTAGATTTTGAGAATTTACATGAACAATTCATATACATAATTAGATTCTTCAAATGTGTGAGATGAAAAAATTATATTTACACTAATTTGTAACATCATATACATACATATGTATACACACTATCAAAAATAACATTTTGATTCTATATAGTTATGTACAAGAACTTTATTTTAACACATGTATTAGCTAAATCTCAAAGATATTTTTGATTAAGGTAAGCAGGGATTTTGAAAGGGCCTAGAACCTTGCACAAAATTGATAAATAGACAAAAAGAAGGGAGAAACAAGGGTCCCAACCCAATACAAAGGTTGGGAAAAGGTTGGATGAAATAGGCCCAAATAGGTCATGAACAACAGAGAAACAATACAAATAAGAGAAAGAGGAATAGTTGTAGCCAAGATGCCAAACAAGACAATAGAAAAAAAGAGAGAGAGAAGGGACCACCAACATCCCACTAGGACAAACCCAGGTCAAGAGGGAGTTGACCTTTCACCTACAACATGAGTATGAGTTTAGGAAGAGGAAGAAGGAAGGCCTTACTCTTATGAACAATAGTCTAAGCAATAATGCCATCCAAATTTTCATTACAAGGGAAAGAATGACGAGAAACCCCCATAAAGGGTTGATCAACACACAAAGAGGGAGCATCCACATGTGTAGGAAAATGTGAATCAGGGGGATTTCCCCACAAGGATTCCATTAGCACAAGAAAAAAATGAGGAGGGTTTGAAGCCAAAGGAAATTCAATCTGCAAGGGGGCTAGGAGGTTCCACAATAGAGTTCAAGGGTGTTGGAGCTACACCAAAAGCAAGAGACACATCATCATCTTGGGATGAATCATTTGATGAATAATCAAGAGCATGGATAGTTAAGTGCTTATCACTAGCATCCTTCCATCATGTAGCAGAGCCCTTGTGATGCAAGAGAGGAAAATTTGTAGCTAGGTGATCGATGGAGAAGCACTAACAACATCTAAAGGGGAGGACCTTATAATCAAGAGGTTGAGTCCAAGACTTATCCCCAACCATTAAAACCACATCTCCATGAAGGGGTTTGGAGATGTCAATATCCACTAGAATGCATGCAAATATGGAGTTCCCCATGAATGAAGTAGATTCATCAACTTTCAAGAAGCAACCAATAAATTTACCAATGGCCTCATAAGATGAAGCCTCCCAAAACTATAGAGGGAGATTCAGAAGTCTAACCCACACTAAACACACATTTAATGGCTCAGTAAGAGGATTAAAGGAGGTTGAAGAAGGCTTTCAAAGATGTTACTTTCATGTCAAAGATAAAAATATTAATTTAAATCTTTCTAACAACATATTTATTTAAATTCATAATTATTTTCCAAAGCTTCACTTTTACACTACATTAACCATATCTCAATTTAAAAATTATTTCAAAGTTAAAAGTGAAAAAAATTATTAACCAAAAAACATAAATCCTCAATTGATATCAAAGCAAATAAATATTCAAATGCACACCACTAAAGCAAGTTATTAGTCCCTATCTATAGAAGGGATATTTGTGTTTTCAAATGATTGTATTAATTTGTACTACAAATTATCCCAAGATGAAAATTAAAAGGTTTAGTAGATTATTATTATTATATAATATTTTTGTTGGTTTAAGATATTTTTTATATATTTAATTATTAATTAATAAAATTAAGAAAAAATAGTTTTTCCAATTATAAAACTTGTAACAATTTAAAACTAAATGGGTTTGTAATGTTTTGTAGGGCAGGTAATTCTAGTTTTCAAATAATACTATTTGGTAGATCTAGAAAACAATTAAATGTCTTAGATATAGATACCAAGTCATCTATTGCATTGAATGTGGATTGTTGTTTGGCTCCCTTGTGTAAGGCAATCTCTAATTCCAAATTCACGACATAATCTCTAATTCATAATGTTTTTATTAGAATAAGTGACAAACAAGGGTCTCAGCTATTTACAAAATTTTATATAGGGCAAGTCAAAATAGGCTCCAAAATGACCAGAAACAACAAAATTACAATACTACAAAGGAGTGAGGTAAAATTGTAGTCAAGCTATTAAAAACAATTACAAACAATAGTAAGAGTTGGGACCCTCGGGGTCCATCTTAGACAATGTAAGGCCTTGTACGAGTTGGCCTCTCACCTGAAATTCTAGCATGAGTTTGGGATAATGATTTAGGAAGATCTTTCTTCCTCCTAACAACAATAAAAGAGATATTATCTTCCAAATTCTCAAAACAAGGGGAAGTGGGGGTGGATTCCCCCACAAAGAGCTCATCAATGTGTGAAGAAAGAGCAATAAAATGATAAGGTGAAAGGTGACCATCCACCACATGAGTAATCTGGAGTTGAATCTAAAGTTAAAGGCAAAGTAGGTTGTGAGATCAAGGAAAGAGATTCTCCAAAAGGGTCCAAAGGGAATGTCAGAGCTGCATCAAAAGCTAAGGAAGCATCATCATCTTGAGAGGAGCCATCAAACAGAGAATTAGGGGCATGAATAGTCAAGTGATCTTCATTAGCATTCATCCACCAAGTAGAAGTGCCCTTACATCAAGAGTGAGAAAAAATCATAGCCAAATGACCAATGGAAAAACAATGTTTGTACAGCAAGAAAGACCCTCATAGTCAAGATTTTGAGTCCAAGACCTTTCCTCAATCATCAAGTCTAATTTGTAATGTTAGATTCTCCTCTATTTGAACTTTTATGGTGATGAATAGAGTTTACAGTTGTAAAAAGAAAAATATTACAATAATCTCAGGTATTACAAACCATTAGTAATCAGATATTCATTCATAGGCAAGTTGTTATACCGTTGTGGAATCCCTAGTAACTCCTATACTAAAATTATTATCGTATTAACACTTTTCAAGGTTCTATGGAGGAAAAATAATATTGTTTTATAGGTGTATGAGAAACCAAAAAAATCTTAGTTTTAAGGTCTGTGTGCAAAAGAAATCATGCAATTTAAGTTTTTGTAAGGAAAAAATGTTTTTGAGGTTTATATGAAAAAGAAATCTTGTTTTCATTTTTTTTCTCAATTTTTTTCTCTTCTTTTTTTGGTTCTGTGTTACAAATGTTGTGCTAAGTGCTAGTTTTTTTTAGTTCTTTACATCTTGTGTGGTTTTGGGCCTCTCGCAGAAAACATATCAGCTAAGCAATTCAAGCATTTATTGGTTGTGCAAATTTTCAAAGTGTTCAAGAAGTTGTACTTTGTTCAAAATCTGCATAGTAGAAACCTTCAGCAAGTAGGGAAAAAATACTTTCAAAGAAGAGCACAGGCATTGACAATCTAAACAAACCAACAAGGGAGGGTAGGGCATTTAGTTGGGTACTCGGCGATTTGTTTATCTTTTTGTTCTAGGAATAAAACTGATTGCAGAAGTTTGAGCAGGTTGAATGCCATTGATTCAAGTAGACTGTTGTAATCAAGGAAGAGTTAAGTAGAGGATATGTTTATTTGATGTAAAATCAACAGTAATTAGATTGTGGGTGAAATAATTAGATTTTATTCGATTGAATCCTATGGCTTTTTAGTTGGCAGTTTTTGTGGCATTTTAGGGTATAGTTTTTATTAAAAGGTAAATAGGTTTTAATGAATTTTTAAAATAAATTCATAATAAAATGTTAAAAAATAATAATTAATCAATAATAAAAATAGTTGGGCATTATAAACAAAGGTAATGTAATGTTTATCAAAAAAATTATTCTACAACTCAGCTACAATCAAGTTGTTGTTGAAAGATCCCTTGCAATCCATACACTCTTAATCAGAGGATGTGTTTTGATACAAATTTAGGAAGACTCTTTCTTCTTTGAACAATCATCCAAGAGACGTTGTTATCTAACTCATTCGAGAGTGGAGAGAGAACAGAGTCCTTAACACAAGAGCAAAAATCACAAATGACATGTTGCATAAAATCCACAAATTAAGCAAAGAGCGAAAATCACCCAACAATCCACAAACTGAGTAATAGGGTCTAACACAAGAGGAGCCTAAATCGATTTAGAAGGAAAAGTATTAATAGGGAGTGATAATTGCCTAAAATGCACTAGCCTTAGGGGAAGCCACCTCAAGAGGAGCCTCTAAGATCACAACATGATCCACCAACAGGGGGCAAGACAAAGAGACTCATCCACCAAAGAGTTAGAAATAACAAAAACATCTACAATCAAATGATCATTTAGGGCATTCCTCCACCCAAGGGTTCTAGTAAATCTTGTTTGTTGTATTGATTTTTAGTTTAATTGTCTATGTGTACCTAGCATTTATAAATGTTGATAGTAGCCATAAAAATAATTGTTGAATTTATGTGTATATTATTTTTTTTTAAATTGTTGAAGATTTATTGATAAAGGTAAAAATATGGTTTTTGAAATGGCCCTAACCTATTTTGCAATCCAATATAAGAACAATGAAGCCCAACCATCAAAAGGAAACAACAAGAAGCAAATGGCAATAAAGGATGCAATAAAACAATAGACAATCAGCAGTACAACCCATGGGGATAAACACAACAAACAAAGGACATCCAACCCAAGAACCAAAAGGACTAATCATAACAAGGTGGCTTGTAATGTCCTGCTCTAAAATTTTGTTGCTTTTGCTTTAAATAAATATCCCACACTCACAATAAGGCTTGCATAATTAATTACAAATATGAATTTATTCTTAAACTATAATTTTTATATACTTTTTAGATTTAAAGTTTAATAATGTAATTTTAAAAATACAAGCATATTTTTTAATATCTATTGTAATATTCTTGCAATTTGCAACTATTTTGTTTGTACAAATGTCTTGAAATATTCTTGCTAAAGTTAGAGATTTCCATCCACTAAATTGATGAAGAAATTAAGAGTTTTTATCCTTGAATTTCTGATCTATGAGGGGTTTCCTCAAGATTGTTGAATCATTGATTCATATTCTATGAATGAAAAATAAATAATTATCTTGCTCAACATATCCATTCTTTCCCCCTTGTTTATCTTCTTATTTACCCATTTTCTTCAATGGTCACAACCCTTTGGGCATCCCTTGACTTTTTAATTAATTATTATTATTATTTTGTTAGAAGGTAATCGTTGGTGTTAAGGACAGATGTGCCTTTTATTAGAGGGTCGGTTGCTTTAGTAGGTTGGTTGTCTTAATAAGATGGTCTACCTTAGACGAGGGCATTACATGACTTAAAGCCAAAGCATTCCAAGGAGCACTAAATTACACCTTCCAACAAAACCTCAAAGCCAAAGCATTCCAAGGAGCGCTAAATTACCCCTTCCAACAAAACCTTAAAGCAATCCTTTCTAATTGATCTCCCTAAAATAGTAATTTCCCTAAATTGGAAAGGAAAAATAGATCATCCCTCACTCCCAATCCCATCACCAAAAATCCTTGGGTAATCTTAATGAATTTGGGCTAGAGACCAACGAATCTTCCCCAAACCCCTGAAAACCATGCGGATCTTCCCCAAACCCTTTCTTTCCTCAACTTCATCCTCCCTAACATTCAACTTCAACAATTCACTTGAAGGCTTCAATGCAGTTTCCCATTGCTCAAATACCCTATTGTTGCATGATCCACCTTAAGATAACTGTGACAAATCATCAAATGCACTTGATTACCAGTTTGGAGGATACAATGACCATTGAAGAGAGAAACTTGTCCATCTCCGCAAACACATAGAATCCAGCGGACAACAAATATTTCCTGAATTTGGTAATTGCATTAATTGACCAAAAGAATTCGCAATGCCCAACAAAATTTACATGTTCCAATATTCCAAAAACAGTTCAGGAAGACAAAACCCAAACAAGAATTCTGTTGAAACTTTCCATTTTCGGGTCCGAAACCCGGAGCCCATTTCTTGCAGAATAAACCAACCTTGCCAAGAAACCATGGGCCATTCGAAAAGATTCAATTACAATCTTCCTAATTCGAAACAGAGACCAGGAAAAAATTAAACCACATAGCAACAATCTCCATATGACCCCTAGTGTTCCATTTCCGCAATTCCCAACTCCTAAACATGTCAACCTTTCCCCTGAAACAAGGAACCTCATGCCCCAAACCAGCATCATCATCGGACAAGAGTAGTGCACTAGGACAGGTGGTCGAAGAAACCCGACCAGGCTCCTGAGCGCCGCAGGGATAAGGGATATCAGCCATACCAAAAAGTTGTGCGGGTAGATGGGGGAAGAAACCCTAACAACAAGCATACCTGCATTTGAAACTAAAACGGTTAAAGCAGGCAAATCCGCATCTAGAGCAAAGTCTGCAGACCAAAAGAAATCCGTGCCGGATCCTCTACTTGAAAAACCCACCATTTGGAGCCACAACAACCTTCGATGCAGGGAAAAATGCCGACGCAGGATGTTTCGCACCAGAGCATGCACTTGAGGCAGTGTGACAGGCCTCAACCCAGATGTCCATGGGATGCTCTTCCTCCTCTTAATCCCAAGATTCGCACCATTCATCCTGTGACTCCCAATCCTCGTCGTCTTTGACATCATCCTCGCCCTCTTTCAGACAGATCCCGCTCAGTGTCATTGCAGAACGGCTTTTCCCGCTCAACCCGTCATTTCAAAAAATTCAATATGGTTTAAGATTCTTTTACATGTAAATTTTTTTTAAATAATGTAAACAAATTTGAATTTAATTCAACGACAGGCTCAAACAATATGCAACAAACCCAATTGAATTCTTGACTTGAACTAGGTACCTAAAACACAGTTGAAACTGAGTTAAGGTTTTGGAACGTGTAAATCTTGTTGGGCATTGCGAATTCTTTCGGTCAATTAATGCAATTATCAAATCCAGGAAATAGTTGTTGTATGTGAGATAGATTTACACATTCCAATATTTCTGAATTTGGAAGCTGATCTTTAGATTTTTCTCAGCCTCAGTCTGTAGATAAGAAAACAAAGAGATCAAACAATAAAAAATGTCAGAGGAAAGCCCTTGAACTGCAGCTCTTGGTGATCATTGAACTCTTATTAATTAAATGTACTTCATTTGTAATGATTTTTTCTCAAGTGTATTTTAGTGTCCCTTCTTTTTTGTTTGTTTTTCTTAGGGTTCTTTTTTAATTGGGAATTGAGTTTCAATTATTTAGCTATTCTTTTTTCTTTAAAATTTTGCAATATTTTTATTTCACTATTATTAACTTTAAAGTGTCAATTTTAATCAAGAGAATTTAATAATATTTTGATTTTGTTTGTAAGTAAATTTTAGTTTGAAGTTGTTTTTCAAGTGGTAATCAAATAAAACTTTTTTTTTTCAATTGTATTTTGTATTCTATGATAATGAATTTCATTCAATTTTTAATTTTTTTTGAGATCTTATATACTTGTCAATTGATAAATCCATATGTCTAAACAGCTTGTTAATGCTAATGTAATACAAAAATTATAATATACTATTATTGTAATCTATTGTTGTAATCTTGACAATAAATTTAGTGTAGCCCTTGTTTAAAGATTAGACAACAATGTTGTGATTTGAACTTAATGGTAGAGAAATTATTTAAAGGATTGGATAGGTGCTCGATGGTAAAAATTTAAACCTCGAGACATGAGAGTGAAGTATTAATGAGGTATGAGTGGCCTTAAAAAGTATATTAATATACATAGGAAATATCTAACATATTAGAATGTTTGAATATTAAAATATACATATGATAATTTACTACATGTGATAAAAAATACTTTTGTGTCCAAGGGGTTGAGTTTAATTGGTTAAAGAATTGATTTTTTATCGTGGTGACCCAAGTTCAAATCCCAAAGGGACATCTAATATGGAATTCTAAGTTGTCACTCTTGATCTTCCATAGTTGGCTTCTAATGTGAAAGTGGTTTCCAAATAAGTGGATTTCAAAGTTGTGACTCATGGTCTTCCATAGGTGGTTTCTAGTGTGGTTTCTTGAAAGGAGTTAATATTAGTCTCATGGTTGTGCTCACAAGAGCTTGCATTGGCTTCATGTTGATGCTCGTATAAGCTCCTATTTTTCCTTCCTTTCTAATGTAATAAATAATGAGGCAAAATTCAAAGTTTTGGTGAAAGGATTACATCTAGCTAAGTCCTAGGGCGTTAGTAATATCATAGTGGAAGAAAACTCTCATTTTGTATCAACATCTTTATTAAAATAGTTTTTTAAACATCAAAAAATTAAATAGTTAAAAGTATTTTTTGTAGCGATAAGGTTGTTGGGGGGATGCAAAGCTCTTTGAAGTGTTTTGACTTTAAGCCACCTTAAGTTGATGGATATGTTATTACTTTTGGGCAATTAGCTCTATCTACTTTTTCTTGTCCCTCTTAATGAGATGCTTATAATATGTTGTTGTATTCTTGTATGTTTTCTACTAGTGATAAATGATGATGTATTTGCTTCTTTGAGTTCTTTCTTGATACATGTATAGGTGTGGGGCCCTTTCAAAATTTATCTCTCCAATTCATAGCTCTAGTCAAAAGCATTTGTCCATAATAAAAACAAATGCTAATAAAAGTAGGAGAATTGTTTATCTTTTACTTGTAAATAAAATTTAAAATATATATTGATTTTTTAACTATTGAACTATTTAGTATTTAAATAAAATATCACCAAAGAAGTAACCTCAAATTTAAAACTTCAAAATTAAGTTTTATCTGACTAGCTTTGGAGTTGTGTAACTACTTAAACAAAATGTTTTTGTTATTACTTTCTAGAGGCAAACCTCCTAACTAATTGCTTGGCAAATGCAAAAGTTAATATTGTGTTCTAAAAAATTGAAAGCGTCCTCTCCTCTAAATGAGAGGGGGTCTTAAAAATTCTATTTATGGACTCCCTTGACACACTCCACTCCATATAGGCTATTCTTAAATGTCATCTAGTTCAATAATCAAAGGTAAATTTTAGTGAATAAAAATAAAATAATTATTTACCACTTTTTGGTGTGGATGACATGTAAAATTGCTATTAATTATTTGATTGTTTAACTAGAAGATGTTTAAGTAGAAGCCTCTAGGTAATCATGCACCTTCAATCTTTATTTCTCCTCTTTCTCTCTAGTATTCGTTTTCTATCAATGGAAGCCACCCTCTCTTGTTAAAATTATAGCTAATCATTCCTTAAATTAGCTTGTGAATTTCATTAATTACTAGAATTTCGACGATTGTGATTGGACGCCCTATGTGACTACTTGCACATTGCCTAGATTGGGGGCTATTATAGGTCTAGAACTTAATTCCAAAATACTTTGTTTGCCATTAACAACTACATTAGTTATTTCTCTAATATACACTTCCTTGAAAAGATAATTAATTGTCTTAATTTTATTTAAAAAAATTATATTTTAATAAATAATTACCCCAAATAAACCATTAAGATACCCACTATTTACTCTTTAACACTCTTCACCACCAACCCGGTTTGCATCAAATTCTTTGTATAACAAGTGCAAATATGTTACATATTATTTATAGAGGAATGGATTCAAAATAAGAAACACACCTATAAAAATTGTAGGTGGTATTTTTAATCAGCAATTGTCAATAAAAAAAGTTGTATTTTAAAATAATTTAATCATTTAACACTTTTTAATATATAAATTTATCTATGGAATGATAAATCTACCTATTTGAAAACATATGATCATGGGTTCAAATATTCTTATCTTGCCACCTCAAAAAAGTGAACTTAGATTGTTCTTTAAGCAAAATTATTCTCAATAGCCCTCCAAAAATCTAACTCCCAATGAATAAAAATAGAGGTGCATGTGGATTTTTCTTGCAATATTAGTTTCATTTCAACACCTCTAAAAATAAGAAAAAATATGATTATCGATGATAATATTTTTTATTATGAGGCATTTACTTTCATTCTAATTTATTTTCATCAAAATGCAAACTATAAGTCCAAATTCATGAAAAAAGTCTTGAAGCTTCTAGAAAAAATATTTATAACTCCAAAAACAATGCTAAGGTCAAAAAGGAAGAGAAATCTGATAGCTACTGTCCTACTAACCCAAATGTTTCAAGGAGTCAAATGAGCTAATTTCCATAGTCTAACCTGCTACTCAGACAACTCTCTGCTTGAGGACAACAGCGCAAGACACGGACTCCAGCGCGACATGTTGGCGTCTCAGTGGGGTACTGTCATTCGTACGAACATAAGACTTCTAAGATAGATTAAAACATGAAAATAGAAAATACAACTAACAGTCTAACTAGTAGATATTTTAGGCTATGACAGTGTAGAAAAAGTACAAAAATAAAGTACAACAAGAAGAATACTTTAACTAACTATGCTCAAATTGACAAAGGAAGTGAGGAAATGGTACCGAACTCCTTGCAATGTGATTCTTTGAATAACTCCAACCAAGAAGCACCTACACACACAAGACCAAGGAAAATGTTGTGGCTATTTTTGGAGGACTGCCTTAGTCAGTCCCCTGCTTTGGTGTTTCCACCTCCACGAACAACCAGATAGAAACAGTGTAGAAAATGATAAAGAAAGTGCATGGAAATAGAGATTCCAAGAAATAACACAAACAACAATATGATACTGCATAACACAATGATGCAAAAACAAGTGACAATGGAGGATATCACCTTCACAACTACGTACTCTCAAGGCAAGTAGAGGAAGGAGTGAGCTTGCAAGTTCTCCAACAACAATGCTATCGTAATGAATGGAGTGGAGGAGCCAAAAAACTAGCAACTTGCAACTACAATGGAGGTTATGATGAAGCTTGAAAGAGTGATATTTTATCAAGAAAGCATCAATAATTTAGTCAATTGTGTAAGAATGGTGAAGAAGGTGAGAAAAATGGAGAATTAGACAATTTGAATGGAAAGGAGGAGGAAAAAGAGCCATTTTATGTCAGTCAAGGGAGCAGGAGGCATTACAGTTTTTGTCCAATGGAGAAACATAATGCCTTTACAGATTCTAGAGGTAGGAATCCTATCAAGATGGTAGTGTGATGTGTGCGTTTCCTTGAAAAAATTCCTTCACTGACATGAAAATAGGCTGCCAGGTGGATAGGAAAAGGTGACATGTATCCGGATTGCATCATCAAAATTATGTTTTCTAAGGTGAAGGGTATGAAAATGGGAAAATTTGCAAGGGGTACAAATTCACACCATTACATTTTTCCCCCACTTTAGCGAGCATACACATCAATGAATGCGAGGTAAAGTAGAGAAAAAGTTGAAGAGCATATACCTGAACAATTAAGGAAGCAGATCCCAATCTGACATGCTCAAACTTGTAGGAGAGAGAAGTGGCTCCATAGGTACTTGGTCTTGTGGAAGGTGAACAAAAGCTTTGCAAGTGCTTGGTCCTACAGAATTGGCTCCATGGGTGCTTGACTCTACAAAAGGTGAACAAAGATTATACATGTGCTTAGTCCTGTAGAAAGAAATCACTTTACAAGTGCTCAATCTTGCAAATGAGATGCCACAGGTGCTCAATCTTGAGGGGGCAGAAACAAAAGGCTTTGCAGAGTCCGAATGGTCCTTGTAGGTGCTCAATCTTGCAAGGAAAGCTTAATGAGGTGCTCGGTCCTCCAAGCTTGATTGTAAAAGTGGCTTCACAAGTGCTCGGTCCTATAGAGGAACATGTTAATTTGTAGATAAAACATGTTAGACAAGCAAAATTCATGTAGACAAATAGTCATATTTCAAAATAAACAATTGAAGGAAGAGTTTTTGAAGGGGTCCCTTGAGAACCATTCAAGATTGTAAGGGGCCCACTCAAAGGGACACTTTGCTTGAAAAGTGATGACATTTTTGCAAATGATCTTGTCATCAAGGAATCCAAAAAGAAGAATGGCCTTCTCGAAGGAAAGTTTCCAATTATTTTTGCTATGAATTCATTTTCAAAAGAAAATATCGCTAAGGGGGTCGTTATCAAAGGATGTGATTTTTGAAAAGTGCAAAATTTTTAGTTAGGGATTTGTTGGCCACTAAATACACCTTATTGAAAATCAAAGTAGGAGCCTCCCCTAAGGATGGTTCATGTGAATTGAAGGAGAACGTGACATCCTAAGGAGAGAGAGGAGATGCAGAGATGTCATGGCCCATGATACATGATGATATGTAGACATGAAAATTTTCACGCACGTGAGGGACAACACATAGGCACCACAACATCAAGTAGTATGTAAAGAAGAGAGAAAGATAAACAAGGAAAAATAAGCAAAGGTGAAGAAACCAAGAGACAGGGGGATCTAATAATTCAAGGTCAGAACTATTCATAGATATAGATAGATAGATATAACATAATATACGTATGAACTTTCATCAATCCCCAAATATATCAAAACATGAAGAAGAGCACATGAAGAAAAAATAAAAATAAAAAACTGGGTCAACATGGAAGGGAGGCCTAAATTCCCCCAACACTTTGCATTGTCCCTAATTGTTGAAAATCAAGTTACAACATATAGAATAATGATGAAACATATAGAGGGAGTTTACGACATAATTTCACTCCTATATCCAAGCACCTACAAGGGTGACAAGGGTACTCTAGGAACACATAAAACAAGCACGATGGAAACACAAACACATAAATCTAATCTCTAGATAAAGAAGAGGCACTCTCTTAGTCCTCATCAACTAGGAGGTTGTCATTCTCCCAATCTAGATCATTATATGGGGAGGGCAGACAAGCCTACAAGTTCAGGATAGCGAGGGGAGCACCCTCTGACTCTCTTATGATAAGAGTTAAGGAAGAAGGCCCCTCAAGGTCTCCTTCACTCAACTCCTATGAGGTAAAAGTCATCAATCTCACAAATATCACTAATAGAGTTGGGACATCATCTACCAAGTTAAACATGCACTTAACAAGAGTCGTGTGTAAATTGAGTGAGAGATGAAGGAGGCGCATGAGACCCACCTTCAATCTCATCAAAAGAGACAGTGAAAAACTCAGGAGACTTTGGGGCTTCCTCTGCCACAAGGATGGTGCAATCCAAAGAAAAACCCTCTCCCAAAGAAGGTGATCCATTCTTTTGACCTCCATTGGAAGTGAGGTCGCCCTCCAACTTACGCTTCAGTAGAGGATGTAAAATCCCCACAGAAGAAGCAGAAGGCAAGGAGGAAGAAGACGGAGCTGCAAAGGACACCACCATGGTGTTTGGTATATCCATGGGCAGGGAAAATGGAGGGATGTTTGAAAGGGCCATCAAAAGAGGAGGATCCACCAAGGGAGTGATGAACACATGAACCCTTTTGGGGTGAGGTTCATTAGCATTCGTGAGAGGATCTGGGAGCAACACTAAGGTGATGGGAAATGAAGCGCAAGGAGCAAAAGAGGAAGGCACAATAGGAGATGTCAAAACAATAGTTGTTGGCTCCCCTTCTACATTCTACAAGGTGGCTTGTTTAGCATCTAGATCCTTCCTCTGATGCTTACGCTCACATGCAAGCCAATTTCTTTAGCTCTGGGAACTAGAAATCACTGCCTGAGAAGGAATGGGAGGATCTTGTTCCAGGTCATAGGCATGTGATCACAACTGTTGTCAATGGAAGGATAGCCCCCTAGATTGGAGCAAGACCAAGAAGCGCAGGAGTGAAAATGATGGTAGGTGGAGAAGCAAACACAAGCACCTCAACAATGGGTCTCTTCCCATTCACTGCTTGAGGGGTAGGAGCAATAGAAGGCTATGGATGCCAAGACACAAGGGAAAATCCAAAATTTCCCTTCCCTTTACCCTAGAAAATAGGCCTCAGCACCATGAATAAGATAGGAAGTTTGAACACTTGACTCTTGGCCTTCTTCCAAGCTAGCACCATCGGACTCCCCATGCGAGGCATGAGAGTAGAGGCCGGAGGTGCCACAATCAGGTGAGAAGAAGAAGCATATGAAATAATAGAAGAAGAGGAAGGTTCCCAGATGTGAGCAAGCTTCCCCTTCTCCTTTTGTTCAAAGGAGGAGGAAACTTGTTGCTACACAATCATAGATCCTTTAACTGAAATGGCATAAGCGGAGATAGGGTAGGTCACCTTCGGCACTATTTCCCTATTCTTATATTTGACATAGGTGTGGTACAAAAAGTCCATCCTTGGATGAAGTGGACCAACTAGGGTAGGACAAAATTAATCTAATGAGTAGCCCCCACGTGATGCTAGAGGCTTATACCCACTGTCATGCATAAAATGCACAGAGCCCTCATGAGAAAAATGTAAACACTTACGAATTACCGAAGTGATTGCATTCATGGAAACTAGCCAAGGGATGCCTAATTTCACCCTAAACAAGTCTGACTCTGGGATGATATCAAAAGGAGCATTTATAGTATTGGGTCCTACCAAGATTGAAAGAGTGATGGAACCAAGTAGAGGGACCGAGATTCTATAATGTGTACGCATTTTTGTTTTCAACTTCTCATATTCCTACCTATGTAGAAATTTTAATAGAATATTTTCCTTTGTTATGACATTCACACGACTCATAGGGTCAACCAGAACACCAATTATGATGTTCCCATTAATGTGAGTGGGAATGTACAAGGGGTGAGGCTCTTTGTTCATAGGTAGGTCTTGCAATGTGAAATTTATGTCAAGTGATCCATTCGTAGGTTGAGCGAGAGGAATAGGTGTAAATGAAACCATGTTTACATACTTTGAGAACTCTGGGGAAGCAAAACCAGGAGGCTCAACAATTAGGTTTGTTGAGTGAGACGAAAGGGGGTCTATGTAGATTTGCAACTCATTCTTATCCTTTTCCACATACTTGTTCGCGTTTTACTTCTTCCCATTGAGGTGGATAGTATTGTCATCATTATGATCATGTATCTCATGACATAGGCACATGCATATTTTGGTATCGTGTCCATGGATTCAATGGTACTAGCATAATGTTTTCTCTTCATACCAACTGGGGTAAGGTTCAATAAGGGGTTGAGGATTTGGTAGGGTTATCACTTTTTCTTTCAATAACTTCTTTAGAATAGAGGAGTACAATTTTGATAACTTCATCAATTGCTTGTTGCGTTTGAGGAATTTGTCACTAGATGCGACAAATACATTTGCAACAAATTTAGCTTTACTAGAGATTGGCACAATAGACCTATCCTTAGGATGGGAGCACAAGGAAGATCCCTTGAATTGGGGAATCATCTATTGGTACTCCTTCAATGTGGCACATAGATGTGCAAAAGAAGGGTATTTCATCAAAGTAAATTTCTCCTACCAAGACCTCTATAGGTTGTTGATGAAAACCTTCAACACATCTAAGTTAGGTAAAGGATAAGATATCTATGAAAATAATGCTTGATACCAAGCAATCAAATTAGTTATCTTCTCATGCTCTCCCTACTCACAATGGACGAGGTCCAAAAAGGCCATCTTCGACCCGATGTTCACCTGGAATTTCCAGAGAAACTGACTCACAAGTTGATCAAATAAAAATATGAAGTTATTAGGTAAGGAACAATACCATTCTAGGGCTATATCCTTGAGATATCTTAGAACAATTTAGCCATTAAGGCATCATGGTGGAAGAAATCCATACACATGGCATTGAATGTTGACGCATGCATTTGTGGATCTCCTTTACCACCGTATTTATCAAACTTTGGAATCTACATGCCCTGGGGGATAAGAGTGTTTAGAATTGCTATTGATAAAGGACTGTGATGAAAGAAAGGTTGGAAAATCGGTTGGGAGGTAGCCTAGGACAGGTTCACCAATTGATTATGCATCTGGCCCATGTTTGTAGAAAAGCATTCAAAATAGGATCAAACGATGAAACAGGGCCAATGGAACCACTGACAGAACCACCGCTAGAGCCACCGAAGCCACTAGAACCACCAATCCCCATTTTTCCAAGG
The DNA here is from genome assembly GCA_007258455.2 of Sequoia sempervirens. Lineage (NCBI taxonomy): Eukaryota > Viridiplantae > Streptophyta > Pinopsida > Cupressales > Cupressaceae > Sequoia > Sequoia sempervirens. Next base: position 227,717,619 of record VDFB02086081.1, on the reverse strand, counting down.
CTTCCACCACCAAAGCTAGTATTGCCCCCAAATTTACCACTATCAGAATTAGGAGGAACAATGTTGAATCCTAGAGGAACTCTATTTACTTTGATGGTCAGAGGTACCTTAGGCATGATGTTGGTATTGATGGAAGGGACTGTCTTGGTCATGCATACTGACATCATGGGCATTGAGACTCCTATTTTCCTTTCAAAGGTCTCGAGTCCAAAACCTCGGGTAACACCTAATATAGAGTTGTATGAAGGGAAATATGATTCCACTATGTTAGTAAGGCCTCAGAGAAACTCCAAGGTTACCCAATCATTTTCTAACATATATCTCATTTCATTGACAAGCCTAGTAGCCCTAGCCATATTTTATTCTTTTTCCTAAATGATTTGTGAGATCCAATAGCCTCTTGTCTAGAGAAAGAAGGTGCTTTGTGAGAATAATGACAACATCATCCTCATTCAAAGGTGGGGTTGTAGGAGAAACAGGAGGATTAGGGACACGAGGGGTCTCCCCAAAGAAACTCGCCTCTTCCCCTAAAACCATCTCTTGAGAAGTGAGACCAGTATTGACCTTCGAGAAATCCATCTCTAGATGGTGTACGCTTATTCTAACAACATACCCATAGGTTGTAGATTGGGTTGTAAGGCTCATAAATCTTCACGATGTGCAAGTCTACAACCCACACAAGACGCAAGAGAAATAATCTTGACACGAAGAAACAAATGCTATGATGTTCACACTGGGTTCACCAAAATGTAGAGGAGGGGGATTGGCTGCTCCAAAACCATAGGTCATAGGATGGTCCTAAGAAATAGGCTACCCTAGTGCTAAATGATTCAAAAGGTTAAGACACTAAGGTCAAAAAGGAAGAGCAGTCTGATAGCTACTATCCTTCTACTAACCCGAATATTTCAGGGAGTCAAATGAGCCAATTTATAGAGTCTAACCTATTGCTCAAATAGCTCTCTACCTAAGGATGATAGCGCATGAAATGGACTCCAACGCGACGTGTTGGAGTTTCAATGGGGTATTGTCATCTATATGGATAGACGACTTTTGAGATAGATTAAAACATAGAAATACAACTAACAATCTAACTAGTAGATATTTTAGGCTATGAAAGAGTGTAGAAAAAGTACAAAAAAAAAAGTACAAGAAAAATACTTTAACTAACTATGCTTGAATTGACAAAGGAAATGAGAAAATGGTACCAAAATCCTTGCAACATGATTTTTCGAATAACCCCAACTGAGAAGCACCTACACACAAAAGACAAAGGAAAATGTTGGGGATGCTTTTAGAGGTTTGCCTTAGTCAGTCCCTTGCTTTGGTGTTTCCACCTCCATGGATAGCTAGATAGCAACAATGTAAAAAATGATAAAGAAAGTGTATGGAAATATAGATACCAAGCAATAACACAAACACCAATATGCCACTACGTAAAACAATGATGCAAAAATAAGTGACAATGGAGGATATCACCTTCACAACTGTGTGCTCTCAAGGCAAGTAGAGGAAGGAGTGAGCTTGCAAGTTATCCAACAACAAAGTTGTCACAATGAATGGAGTGGAGGAGCCAAGAAACCAACATGCACCTACAATGGAGGTGATGGTGAAGCTTGAGAGTGTGATTTGATCAAGAAAGTATCAAGAATTCAATCAAGTGTGTAAGAATTGTGAACAAGTTGAGTAGAATGGAGAATTAGATAATTTGAATGGAAAGGAGGCAAAAAATCAAATTTTCTTCGATCAAGAGAGTAGGAGTAGTTACAGTTCACATCTAATGGAGAAATGTAATGCCTTTGAAAATTCCAAAGGCAAGAATCCTGTCAGGATGACATCACGAAGCACAGCCATCTATACAAAGCACGTGCATCCTTAAAAAAATTCTCCCATTGACACAAAAATAGGCTATCGGGTGGACAGGAAAAGGTGGCGGGTATCAAGATTGCATCATCGAAATTACATTTTCTAAGGTGAAGGTATGAAAATGGAGAATTTGCAAGTGATGCAAATTCAAGCCATTGCAATAAGATATATTAAAAAAGTGGGTGAGATTAAGAGATGCTTCTATATTAAATGAGAATATAGAATATAGATTAATTAATGAATACAATGTTGTGGTGTTGTTTTTGTCATGAAGGTGAAAACCCCATTGGGGTGTTATTGTTGAATATCTATATTGGGGATGAGGTCCAACATATGTGATCTCATTGATTTATAACTCCAGATCAAAAGAATTTACTCTTTATATATATAAAATTGGTAAATTCGTGTATATTGTAAATAAAATAGTTCTAAGAGGGTAAACCCACAAAAGTAGTTTGCAATTCCAGTGAGGAAGGAAAAGTTGCAAAAAACAACCCCATGCAAAAAAAATTGGTTTTCCCCTTCAAGCGAACCCATTTAATGATGGGGCCCACCATTCTCAGAAAAAAGCCAAAAGTGAAGGCTTGTGGAAGGGGGGTTTGCTCAAACCTTGGTTTGGGTGAACCTTGGTTTGAGCGAACCCCTAGGGGTTTGAGTGAACCCCCCTGGCTCGCTCGAAGCCCCCTGTTCCCCCCTTCTCCTCCTCAAGCACTACAAAAGTCCATAATTTTGTGCTTCGAAGCTCAGGTTGAGGATGAAAATGGAGGAGACTTCACATACCCAACTAGATGATGTTATTCCTCGGAACGAGCTATCTAACGAATATAATTTTAATATGTATTTTTTTTTTAGTTTTATTAAACATACGTTTTTCACCAAAAATCAAGCTCTATGTATTGCACATGTGGAAAAATAGCATATTATCAAAAATAAATTGAAAAATATGAGCGTACCAGATATTGAAGTCCTTGATCCAGCAAAAAAAAATTGAATTTCGATACATACAAAAAAAATTACGCATTATATGGTTTGCCTATGTCTGAATTGTAATTGGTTTGACTTCGAAACTTGATTAAGGAAAAAATATTCAATAAAATACTATGAAACCAATTGGAAGCACTAGATATCATAGTTACAAATCTAAATTCGAAAAAAATAGAATTTTATCCTTCATGGAAAAAAAAATTTATGCATTATACAGTGAGCGTCACTCCTTAAAAATGTTGTTTATTGAAAAAATAAGTTTTCGAAGGAGATGGAAAAAGAAGTGCAATCTAATTCCAAAATTTTTGAAAAAATATATTTAGAATCTACAGACAAAATGTCAAAAATCACTAGTTTGCATCATCTTCAAATTCCTCACGATTTAGCCGCTATAGGTGTCCGAAAGTGAAGATTTAGTTAGAAAGAATTATTTCAATGTCTAGTTTGGCCAAAAATTGTAAACCATTATTGTGGGATCACCCAAGATAAAATAAAATAAATATTAAATAAATAAAATAACTCTAAATTAATATCTCTAATATTTATATTAATTAATAATTAATTATATATAATTATATTTAAGATCTTTTCATGTTTAAAAAGATTCTTTTGTCTGAGAATGGAAAGGAGAATAAAATAAAAAATAAGATTCATAAATATTTAGTGTATGTTGATAGGTGTTAAGTACTAGAATCACTTTTACTTGAGTAATGTGTATGTGAAATCTAAGAATTTTCAAAAGATTTAGATTAAAAAAATATTTAATTGTTCAAGAATCCTAATTATAATCATTAGAATCTTCAACTATAAGATGGAAGCTAGTAAGGTTCAACCTTATCAATATTTTAAACCTTTATTAAAAATATGAAGTTGGTTGATTATATATTCAATAATTTTATAGTTAGAATGGTTCCGATGGAAAATTGATTATTTGATATAAATTTATTTGTTTGAATTGTTTTGTTATTATTGATATTTAATGTTACAAAAATTTAAATTTTTTTATCGATGTATTTTTTTCTTTAACAAATTTTTATGATAGTTTTCTCCTCAATTCATTAGTATCTAAATTTTATCATTGTTTCATGTCACTAATTACATCTTTTAAGATATCAACTTTGATACTTTCATCTCTTAATATGAATTTATGAACACAAGTTTTTTCAATATAAAATTTATTAAATTATCACATATGAATGGTAAAATAATTTGATGCAGGAGCATCCAAGGTGTAAAGGCAATCCTGTGTCACCAAAAATATTTTAATTTTGCTTTTTTTGATTTTAATAAAGTCTTAGGTGATAGGAAAAATAATATTTTCATTTGCAACAATGTAATTTCCCTTTGTGTGAAAATGTAAATGTAAATTTGATGGGAAATAGGTCCTAGTGAAACAGTAAAAGCATCTTTTGGAGGAATATTCCATTTGGGCGTCCCACTTTTGGAGGAGGTCAAAAGTCTTGTCTTGTTATGATTTTTGCATGGTTTACATGCACATGTGTCATAAAATGTCATAAAGTGGGGTTGCAAAAGAATCTTGTGTGTTGCTTGCATGTCTTTGCATGTAAAGTGTAACCAACAAGGTGTAAGCAATATGTAAGAGGTTGTAAGATGTCATAAACAATAAAATATGATTGGACAAGAGTTTAGGCACCCAAGAGAAGGTTGGCATGCATTGGACCTGATTTCTTATGGCAGATTTTGAAACTTCCAAGGTTGGGTGTGGATTTCTCAAGGTGGTTTTAGGAGGTTGTTTTGTGAAACCATGGATTGTTTTCTCTTTGCTCAATCTCTACTTATTGATGCCTTTTCATTTTGGAGAGGGGGGCTTGGAGAAGTGAAGTTTGAATACCTAGATGCTGTCAAAATTATGCCAAATTGTTGAAGACACATTTGTTGCAGGTGTTGCATGCAGGATTGAATAGGAGCCCATGAGCTTCATTTTGATGTAAACCATTTGCATATTGGAATGAAATAAAGTTGCAGATTTCTCTTTCATTTTCAGTTCTTTATATGTATTTCATCCTTCTTGCCTAGCATATTTTGTGTTTTTGTAATCAGATTTGAAAGGAAGAGTTTCCCTTTTCATCAATGGTATCAGAGCGGGTCATCTTAAGCCTGTAAATAGAGCACCGAAGAGAGTTAGTTTACAATAGGACCTGTGAGTTGTCAATTGTGGTAGATCTAGAGGTAGAGGTATTGAAGGAAGAGACCCTAATAGAGATGAAATTAGAGCCCTTATAAGGCAACTAGAAATTTTGCAAGAAGAGATACATAGAAGAGAAGTGCATGGAGAAAGAGATGATAGTGGAGATGAAACTGAAGAGGAATTGGAAGAGGAAGAATAGGAACAAGTAGATCCTAGATAAATTAGATTGTTGAGAGCCATATCACAAATTGGAAAGAAACCAAAAATGGATTTTTCAACCTTTAATGGAAGTTTAAATCCTAAAGAGTTGATAGACTAGATTAATGACATGAAAGAGTTTTTTGAGTTTGAAGAGATTGAAGACCCTCACAAAGTGAGGTTTGCAAAAACAAAATTAAAGGGGCATGCAAGCATTTGGTGGAAATAAATCCAACTTGAAAGAGGAAGGCAAGGGAAAGACAAATTTCCAAATGGTATAATGGTGGAAAAAATAAAGAGACAATTCATCCTAGTAGATTATGAGTTGAAGTTGCTCAAAAAGATGCAAAGCTTGAGACAAGGAATGAGGATGCTGAAAAAATACACGAAATAAATTCATAAGGTCCTAATTCGAATAGGACATTCTGAAGAAAATAAGGATAATGTAGCTCATTGAATTAATGGGTTGAAACCTGGCATACAAGAAGAGTTAACATTGGTGAGAATGACCAGTATCATTGAGGATTCTTATCAATTTTCATTGAAAATTGAAGAAATACTAAACAGAAAATTTGAAAGTAAAGAAAGAGGAAGAGGTTATGGCAGAAGAACCGAAGGGAGAAGTTATGATGGAAATCAGAAAAATCAGAAATTTTAAGACCAAGGCAGCAACAAAAATCAAAAATCAAAAAATTATCATCCTACTAGAGATCAAAATACAAGAGGTAGAGGAAGATTGGGTAGAGGATTCAGAAGAGGAGGTTTTCATGGAACCTATTTTTGATGTGCCAAAGAGGGGCATAGAGCTTATGACTACCCTCAAAATCAAGAAATGACCAATAGAAGATCATAAAATTAGAATAGAGCAACAAACATCAATGAGGAGGATGCACGCTCATCTCATTCTGAAGAAGCAGAAGGAGGTGAAGTCTTGATGACAAGAAGAGCATTGTTGAATGAGGAAGATGAACCAATTAAAAGAAAGAGATTATTCAAGACAATGTGCAAATGAGAATGGAAAGCTTGTAATTTCATCATATATAGTGGAAGCATGAATAACTTGGTATTGAAAGAAATGGTGAGAAAATTGAAATTGGAGAGGAGAAAGCACCTGAAACCGTATCAAATATCATTTGTACAAGATAATCAAAAACTCTTGATCAACGAGCAATGTTTGGTAAAATTTAAAAAGGATGTTATTTTGATGAAATATTGTGTGATATAATTCTAATGGATTCATGCCATATTTTGTTAGGAAGGCCTTGGAAGTATGATAGGAAGGCAATACATGGTAGGTGTGCTAATACATATACCATAACTAAGGATGGTGTGAAACATAAATTAAAACCTTTGAAAGAAGATTTGGTTCAAGTTTGTGTTAATGCAAGGGTTTGTTTAGTGGATGCAAGAAAATTCTTAGATGGTATGAGGCATGAGAACTTTTGTTTTGCTTTGATTCCTAAGTCTAACTATGAGAATCTGTAAGATGTTCCAGTGGAGGTTGTAGATTTGTTGCAAGAGTTTCAAGAGATTGTTTCTAACAATGCACCTGAGGTGTTGCCAACTATGAGGAAGATAATTCATCAAATTGATCTAATACCAGGAGCAAGTTTTCCTAACAAAGCAGCCCAAAGAATGTCTCCAACCAAGAGTGAAGAGTTGAACAAGCAAGTTCAAGAATTGTTGCAAAAAGGCTTGATTCGAGAGAGCTTAAGCCCATGTGTAGTGTCTGATGGTTTGGCACCAAAGAAAGGAGAAGAATAGAGGATGTGCATGGATTCAAGGGATATCAAAAAAATCACCATCAAATATCAATTTTTGTTACCCAGAATGGATGATATCATGAAATGTTTGAGTGGGGCTGAATACTTCACCAAGATTGACTTGAAGAGTGGTTACCATCAAATAGGAATCCAAGAAGGTGATGAGTGGAAGACAACTTCAAGACCAAGGAAGGTTTGTATGAATGGTTGGTCATGCCTTTTGGACTAACCAATGCTCCTAGTACATTTATGAGATTGATGAATGAGGTATTGAAAGAGTTTTTGGGCAGATTTGTTATTGTTTATCTAGGTGATATATTGATATTCAATAAGACACTAGAAGAGCATTTGATACATACCATATTTGTTTTGAAAAGTCGAGGGAAGAAAAGTTGCTCATTAACTTGAAAAATTGTAGCTTTATAAAGAGGGAATTGGTATACTTGGATTTTGTTGTTTCAGGAGGTCTCAAGATGGACCTAGAAAAGGTGATGTCTATTTTAGAATGGCCTACACCTAGAAGTGCTACCGAGGTGAGATCATTTCATGGTTTGACAAGTTTTTATAGAAAATTTATTAGAGGTTTCAGTAGTATTTGTGTACCACTAACTAATACCATGAGAGGAGATAAAAAGAGATTTTGAGATGGATTACAAGAGCAACAAGAAGTTTTGATTTGTTGAAGGCCAAAGTGATAGAGCAACCTATTTTAGCACTCCCAAATTTTAGCAAGGTATTCCAAGCTGATTGTGATGCAAGTGGAAATGTGATTGGAGTTGTCCTAAGTCAACAAGGTAAACCCATTGCTTACTTTAGTGAGAAGTTAAATGATACGAAAATAAAATATTTAGTGTATGATCATGAACTTTATGTTATTGTGTAAGTAGTGAAAAAGTGGAGACACTATCTTTTACCTAAGGAGTTTGTTTTATTTATTGATCATCAAGCACTTCAATAGTTGAGTAGTCAAGGGAAATTAAATTAGAGGCATATGAAATGGGTAGATTTCTTGAAAATTTATACTTTTTTTTTTAAACTAGGAGTGGGAAGTTTAACAAGGTTGTAGATGCTTTGAGGAGAAGATAGGGTTTGTTGATTGAAATGCAAGTTGAGGTTGTTGGATTCAATGAGTTGAAGGAGTTGTATGAAGAGGAAATAGATTTTGGAAAGGCTTGGAAGTCTTGCAAAGAGCCTATTGTTGGTGATAGACCCAATTGGTTGGATCATTTAATCCAAGATTGTATGTTGTTCAAAGGTAACAAGTTGTCTAGACCTAGAATTTCAATGAGAGTAAATTTGATTAAGGAACAACATAGTGGAGGACTTGCAGGGAATTTCGGTTTTGATAAAACCATAGAACTTGTTGGGGAGAAATATTATTGACCTTAGTTACAGTAAGATATTAGAAAATTCATGCAAGGTTGTATAATTTTTCAAGTGGAAAAAGGAACTAGTCAAAGCATAGGTTTTATATACCAGCCACTTCCAGTACCTGAGAGGCCATGGGAAGAGATTAGTATGGATTTTGTTTTGGGTTTTCCAAGGACCCAAATAGGACATGATTCAATATTTTTTTTAGTATATGGATTTTCCAAGATGGATCATTTTATTCCATGCAAGAAGACTAATGACAATGTGAATGTTGCAGAATTGTTTTTCAGGGAAGTTGTGAGGTTACATGGTCTTCCGAAGAGCATTGTTTCAGATAGAGATACAAAGTTTATGGGGTACCTTTGGAGGACATTATGGAAGAAGATGAAGACTTATTTTAATTTTTGTTTAGCCACCATCCACAAATAGATGGTCAAACAGAGGTGGTGAACCGAAGCTTGGGTAATTCGTTGAGATGCCTAGTTGGAGATAAGCCAAAGGGGTGGGATTTGATACCTCAAGAAAAATTTGCATATAACAACTCAGTGAATAGAAGTACAAGTAAATCATCATTCGAAATTGTTTATGGCAGCAGTCCAAGAGTTGTTTCAGATCTGAAAAAGATGGATAATTTTGATAAGAAGAGTGCAAAAGCAGAGGACTTTGCTAAACACATAAAGAGATTACATGAGGAAGTACGAAATCACATCAACAAAATGAACTTTTAGTACAAGTCCAAAGCTGATTTGAAGAGGAGACCTAAGGAGTTTCAGGTGGGTGATGAGGTAATGATATACTTGAGAAAATAAATATTTCCAATCGGTACCTATAACAAGTTAAAAATAAAGAAGTTTGGGCCTTTCCAGATTGTTAGTAAGCTAATTCAAGTAATACATATGAAGTAGAGTTACCTAGTGGACTTAATATTTCACCTATATTTAATATGTCTGATCCAACAAAGTTTCATGAAGCTGAAAGTGATGAAGGTACAATAGGTGAAACAATTCATATACCAACGCCTACTTCAGAAGAGGGGTAATAGAGGAAATTTTGGATAGCAGGGTGAGTAGGAGTACAAGGCACAAGCAATACTTTGAGTACTTGGTCAAATGGTTTGGCAGGCCTATTGAGGACTCATCTTGGTTATCAGAAGCTAAATTTAAATGTATTGGTTACCCTCTTGAGAAGTGGCAGGGTCACTTTTCTTCTACTCTGGGTGTCTGATGCAAGAGCATCCAAGGTGTAAAGGCAATCTTGTGTCACCAAAAATATTTTAATTTTACTTTGTTTGATTTTAATAAAGTCTTAGGTGATAGGAAAAATAATATTTTCTTTTGAAACAATGTAATTTATCTTTGTGTGAAAATGTAAATGTAAATTTGATGGGAAATAGGTCCTAGTGAAATGGTAAAAGCATCTTTTGGAGGAGGTCAAAAGTCTTGTCTTGTTGTGATTTTGGAATGGTTTGCATGCACATGTGTCATAAAATGTCATAAATTGGGGCTGAAAAATAATCTTGCATGTTACTTGCATGTCTTTGCATGTATAGTGTAACAAACAAGGTGTAAGGAATATGTAAGAGGTTGTAAGATGTCATAAACAATCAAATCTGATTGGACAAGAGTTTAGGTGCCCAAGAGAAGGTTGAAATTCATTGGACCTCATATCTTATGGTATATTTTGAAACTCCCAAGGTTGGGAGTGGATTTCTCAAGGTGGTTTCAAGAGGTTGTTTTGTGAAACCATGGATTGTTTTCTCTTTGCTCAATCTCTACTTATTGATGCCTTTTCATTTTGGAGAGGGGGGATTGGAGAAGTGAAGTTTGCATACCCAGATACTGTTGAAATTATGCCAGATTGTTGAAGACACATTTGTTGTAGGTGTTGCATGTAGGAATAAAGAGGAGCCCATGAGCTTCATTTTGATGTAACCATTTGCATATTGGAATGAAATAAAGTTGCAGATTTCTCTTTCATTTTTTAGTTCTTTATATTTATTTTTGGCCTTCTTTCCTAGCATATTTTGTGTGTTTGTAATCAAATTTGAACGGGATATTGTCCCTTTTCATCATATTTTTTCTTGTTGAAATTATCAATAGAACCATCTTAGGTCATTAAATCTCTCTTTTTTTACATCAATCATTGAAGATCATTTTTGTTTAAATATGATGCTACAAAATATATTAGAATAGACATAATATTTCTAAAGTTCATGGGACTAATTTGAGACTGTTGATAATAGATGTAAGAATTTTTTGCATTGATGTTTTGATTCAAGATAGGATGAGAAAAGGGTGAGTTCTATTGTAGAATTTACTTACTGAGTAGAAGGGGAGGTCGATGATAGGAGAAGAGAGAAAGTGTTGAAGTCAAAAAAATGAGTAAAAGTAGAAATGAAAAATTGATAGACAATTAAAAATATGTTTCTTTTTATAATACATAGTATAAAAATAATATTAAAAATATATAGATGTGGAGGCCCTTATATTGGTGAGAAGGTCATTCCATTAGCACTAAGATCAAAAAGTAGAGTGTGAACATTAAGCATGAATGCATTGGAAAATATGCCCTTTTGAACACTTGTGTAACACCAAACATCATATATGCTTAGAGGCTACTCAAGTATTGAAAAATGAAAGAGATTGTGGAGATAGGTAAACACCCTAAAAATCTCAATTATGATTAAAAATATAAATTAATTTCTTAAAAAATATTACTAAATTCTCTTAAAATCATTTCTTCAACTCCCTCTTAACATATTCTACCTTGTACCTCTGTTCTTTTCTTGTTTCCCTAACCCACCTTTCTATCCCATGGACCTTTCTTCCAATACTCTAACCTTTAACTTTCATTATATCTCCTCATATTTCCCCTCCATTTACCTTCATCTTCCCTTCTCATTTGTTTCCTCTACCTAACCCTCCCCTCTTAAAATTAGCTTTTCCTTCTAGATCTTGCCTTGGTTATACCTTACTCTTGTTTAGAAATTCCAAGTTCCTCCCTCCTACTTCAATACTCTTAGTTTTGTTTTCTTTAATTTTGTCCATCCTCCTATTTTTTTCACTTCTTTGACTTTTTAAACTTTGTGTGTAGCTTTAATTCATGTGACACTAGTGTTGGCATCATAAGTTTAATTTTAAAATTATATAATTATTTCTAAACATCTTAGTGTGAAATTAAAAAGATAGAAAAAATATTTAGAGATAACATTTATTTTTTTAGACTGCTTCTAGTTGACATGGTGTTGAGATTGGTGCATTAGTGTTGGGTTTGCAATCTTTTAAAATTCTTGTAGGTGTAGGGACTCATGTATTCCCTCAATGAGGTAAACTACAACCACTCCCTTGTGTTAAATAATCTCCTATGGTGGTTTGTGGGAAAAATGTTATTGAGAATGAAGATAATTATATATGGAAGGTCTTGGTTTGTATATTTAGCAATGTTTGGCCTCCCCTTCCTAATTTAACCAACTAGATCTTTGATTCATGGAATCCCATTGTCAAGGGAAAGATTGAGCTCTTCCCTTGTGCTAAAGGCTTCTTCATTACATCTTTTGACTCATAAAACAATAGGGATTTGGTGCTTAATGATATCTCTCAATTAGGTCTTTTTCTACTCTTTCAACACCATTTTTGAACCTCTAAATGTCAAGCCCATTTGGTTTCAACTTCTAAATCTTCCTCTCTAATTGTAGGAACTTTCCTACTATGAGACTACTAGCAATGCTATTGATCATATCTTGAAGGTCAACTATGTTACTTCATGAGGAACTCTATGTTTACTTGTGTTGGGTGGGAATTAATATCTCCAAGCCTCTTCATGGATATATTATTTTGATGGAGGATAGGCCTTGGAATCAACCACTTGATTATGAGGGTCTCCCCTTGACGTGTAGATGATTTTGCATCAATCACCTAGATTCTAACTATCTACTTTCTCAATGTAAGGGAGTGACAATGTGGTGGAGGAATGCTCATGAAAATCACTTGACTATTCATGCTTCTGACTCTCAAGTGGATGGTTCCTCTCAAGATGATGAGTCTCTAAATGGTGGTTCTTCTCCTTCTTTCCCCTTTTGGCTCTTAAGAGAATTTCTCTAGTGATTAATGTAGTTATGTCAAGACTTTCCCCTCATGCCCCTTTGGTTCCTTTTGGTGTGTCCCACCCATCTTGTGGTTTGGTTGCCCAGTCAACTATTCCTTCATAAACAACTTGTTTTGAACTTTTTGATGAGGTGATTGTTCAATATTTTTCTCCTCTAGCTCATCATTCCTCTAGATCTATTATGCTCATGGGTGGTCCCTCTGAGGGGGAACCCCCTCAACTTCCCCCAAATCTAAGGATTTAGAAGGTAATATTTTCTAGAAAATTGTTAAAATGCAAAAGAAAGGTCTCCCCAAATTTTCCTCCCAATATCATATAAGAGTGAAGGGTGTGAGATTGAATAGGATTGGATATGGCATTATGTAGGTTGGTTTCATGGTTTTTCATTCTTGTATTGATATATTGTTTATCCCATACCTTATGGTACTTGTACCACTTTTGTAGTGGTTGCTTCATTGTACAATTATCCAGACCCTTTTAGAACCCACTTTTATCAAATATCAAAACTATTTATTTTTTAAATATAAAAAATCAAATTTTTAAAATATATATTAACACCAACAAATGAAACTATTACAAAGATACATTGTATATAAAAAAATTAAAGTAAAAGAAAACAAAAAAATACACAAATAATGAATGATGGTTTTTTAAATAATAAAATTAAAAATTATATAGAAAATAAAAATATGTATGATAAAAAAATAACTCCACATAAAAATAAAAAAACATGTACAAAACACAAAATATTTTTTAAAAAAAATTGTGTTTATTATATATGTTATAAATATTATATTATGCTTAGATTTAATATAAGCACCTCTTCAAATCTTCTAAATAAATATATTTAATATATTTATATGAAAATAATTTTAATTTCAAAGTGTTATAATTAATTATTTAGTATTTATTTTTTATATGCTATTTAGTTTTTTAAATCTATGTTTTATTTATTTTTTATGGTTTTTTTAAAGTGTGCATAAACATATTTTGTGGATTTTTTCTAATTTGCTTTATTATTTTTATTTATTTTTCCTAATAAGATCTATAGAATATTTTTTAGAAAACTTTTTATTTTAAGTTTTTTATATTTTTTAAAATTAATAAAATAGTAAAAAATCATCCAAATTCAAATTTTAACCAATAATTAGATTTGATATAATTTCTATACTTGCTAGCTACATGATGCAGGTACATCTATGGTTGCCAATCAATTGACAATATTTGATTTTTATTCAAATTTTGTTGTGAATTTATTTTAATGGACATTTTGGAGTGTTTTTAATGTTGTTGAGTCCAAAAATCAGATTAAATAACTTGGACCTATTTTGACTTGAATTTCACCTTGGGAAGTGTCCTAGATTTTATAATTTAAAATTTAAAATTTTCAAAAGGCAAGTTGGGTGTGGGATTCTTGGGAGTTGAAAATATTTGAATTTACAATTAATGGACATCATGCTACATGCATGATTTGGACACTCAGGTTGAGTAGCGTTGAAAATTTGAATTGGTAATTCAAATTGAAGAGTGTAGGAATGATGGTGTTAGCTAGTGGTGGTTTTCTTGGTAGGGAGTGAAATCAACATGCAATGGGAATTGAAAGAATGTCATTTTGCTACTTGTAACTGATTTTTCCAAAAATGGGGGCATGGATTTGGTGTAGTGGTATTGCTAAGAGGTATTGGTATTGTTTTGGTTAATTGAATTTGGGGATTGTTATTTTATTGGTTCTTTATTTTTGGAGAAAGAAGACCTAGGTGTAGCATCTTTTTGGGAGAACATTTTTAGATTGGATATTGTTGTTGGAAATAAAAAATTAGTGGCAAATCATTTTTTGTAGACATTGGTGATTGCATGTTTTGATTTTTAGAAGTTGTGTGCAGGTGCAGGAAGGATATAACAAGAATTGGGAGGAGGATTGAATGCATACCTATAGATGTTATTGCTTACTATAGCAAGGAATTTACTTCTAATTTTTCATGTAATTTCAATCCTCAGGTCTGTCTTTGTATTTACCCTTCATTGAATGTATTGCACAGAGATTTACAAGTGTCATTGAGTCAATACGAATTGCATATGTTGTTGATTTATTTTTCTTAATTCATTTTTATTCATCAAATTATGCATGAGTTTAGAAGTGTGGAGTGTTATTGGTAAGTTCTCTTGCATCAATGGTATCAAACTAAGTTGTCCTGAGTTTGCAAGCAAGGCGCTAAAGAGGGGAAATTTACAGCATGACCTATGTGTGTGGGTGTTGTTAAAAATGCCTCCAAGAATGATCCCAAGAGGTAGGGGTAGAAGTGGAGTTAGAAACCCTCCCGACATGGAAGATTTCAAATCACTTATAAGGAAATTTGAAACATTACAAGAAGAGATACACATAAGAGTTGTGCATGGAGAAAGAGATGAAAGTGAAGATGAAGTTGAGGATGATGAACCATTTATAGAAGAAGTACATGATTAAATTGATCCTAGAGAAGTCAAATTGTTGAGAGCCATCACCAAGATTGGGAAGAGGCAAAAAATGGAGGTTTCAATATTTAGTGGGAGTTTGAATCCAAAAGAATTGATTGACTAGATAAATGACATGGAGAATTTCTTTGAATTTGAAGAGATTGAAGATCCTAAAAGGGTAAAGTTTGCTAAACCAAAGTTGAAAGGACATGATAGCATTTGGTGGAAAGAAATCCAACTTGAAAGAGGAAGGAGAGGAAAAGATAAAATTTCTAGATGGGACAGAATGGTGGACAAGATGAAGAGACATTTCATTACATTAGATTATGAGTTGGAGTTGCTCAAAAAGATGCAAAGTTTGAGACAAGGAATGAGAACTGTGAAGGAATACATAGAAGAATTTCAAAAAGTTTTGATAATAACTAGACATGTTGAAGTAAAAAAGGATAAGGTAGCCTATTACATCAAATGGTTAAATCCAAGCATACAAGAAGAGTTGGATTTGGTTAGGATGTACACCATTGAGGATGCATATCATTTTGCATTAAAGGTAGAAGAAAGATTGAATAATTTTTTTGAGAGAAAACAAAGAGGTAGAGGCTGTGTTGGAAGGACTAGAGGAAGAAGTTATGGTGAAAATCAGAAAAATCATAAGTTTGAAGACCAAGGTAGCAACAAAAATCAAAAATCATAAAATTCTTACCATCCTAGAGAAAAAAAATTTAGAGGTAAAGGAAGATCGGGTAGAGGATTTGGAAGAGGAATCTTTCAAGAGACTTTTTTTTTATGTGGAGAATAGAGACATAAAGTGTATGACTACCCTCACAATAAAGAAATGACCAATAGGAGACCTAAAAACCATGCTAGAGAAGCAAAAATGAATGAAGAAGATGCAGAGTCTTCACACTCCAAAGAAGCTGAAAGAGGAGAAACTTTAATGACTAGGCAAGCCATGTTGAATGAAGACAATGAACTGGTGCAAAGGAAGAGTTTGTTTAGAATAAGATACAAATGTGAAGTAAAGGTATGTAGTGTGATTATTGATAGTGGAAGTACTAATAATTTGGTTTCTGAAGAGATGGTGAAAAAATTGTAGCTTGAGAGAAGAAGGAACCCACATCCGCATCAGATTACTTGGATTCAAAATGATTAGAAAATTTTGGTTAGAAAATAAAGTTTGGTAAAGTTAAAGATAGGAGATTATTTCGATGAGATTTTATTTGATATTATTCCTATGGATGATTGTCATGTGTTATTAGGGATACCATGGTAATATGATAGGAAAGCCATGCACGATGGCTATGCTAACACATACTCATTAATGAAGGATGGAGTAAGACATAAGTTGAATCCATTAAAAGAGGAAATGGGTAAGGTTTGCAACAATGCAAGGATTTGTATAGTTGATGCTAGGAAGTTTTTAGATGTCATGAAGTATGAGAATTTTTGTTTTCCTTTGATTCCTAAATCTAACCAAGAAATATTGAAAGATTTTCCAATGGAAGTTGTAGATTTGTTGCATGAATTTAATGAGATTATTTTAGATAATGCACTAGAGAAGTTTCCACCTATGAGAAGGACAAGTCACCAAATTTATTTGATAGTAGGAGAATTTTTTCCTAACAAAGAAGCCCAAAAAATGTCTCCTATAGAGAGTGAAGAGTTGAATAGGAAAGTGCAAGAGTTGTTGCAAAAGGGTTTCACTAGAGAGAACCTAAGTCCATGTGCAATGCCTAATATTTTGGAACCAAAGAAAGGTGGATAATGGATATCGTTCATGGATTAAAGGGCTATAAAAAATATCACTATCAAATACCAGCTTTGATTTCCAAAAATGGATGATATCATGGATTGTTTGAGTGGGGTTGAATACTTCACCAAGATTGACTTAAAGAGTGGCTATCATCAAATTCACATTAGAGGAGGTGATGAGTGGAAGACAACATTCAATACCAAAGAAGGTTTTTATGAATGGTTGGTCATGCCTTTTTTACTAACCAACACACCTAGTATGTTTATGAGATTGATGAATCAGGTATTGAAAGAGTTTTTGGGAATATTTGTTATTGTTTATCTTGATGACTTATAGATATTTAGTAAGACATTAGAAGAACATTTGATGCATATCAGATTTTTTTTTGAAAAGTTGAGAGAAGAGAAATTTCTCATTAACTTGAAGAAGTGCAAATTTATGAAGAGGGAGTTGGTATACTTTAGGTTCGCTATTTTAGGAGAAGGAATCGGGATGGATCTGGAAAAGGTGAAAGATATCTTAGAATGCCCTACACCTAGGAGTGCTACAAAGGTGAGATCCTTTCATGGTTTGGAAAGTTTTTATAGGAATTTTATTAGAGGTTTCAGTAGTATTTGTGCATCACTAAGTAAGACCACAAGAGGGTCAAAAAGAGATTTTAGATGGAATACAAGGGTAGCAAGAAGTTTTGATTTGTTGAAGGCCAAAGTGATAGAGCAGCCCATTTTAGCACTTCGAGATTTTAGCAAAGTATTTCAAGTTGATTGTGATGCAAGTGGTAATGTGATTGGAGTTATCCTAAGTTAAGAAGGTAAATCCATTGCCTACTTTAGTGAGAACTTCAATGATGAAAAAATAAAATATTCATTTTATGCTATTGTGCAAGCATTGAAAAAGTGGAGACAATATATTTTACCTAAGGAGTTTGTTGTGTTTACTAATCATCAAGCACTTGAATATTTGAGTATCCAAGGGAAGTTAAATCAAAGGCATATAACATGGGTAGATTTTTTGAAAAGTTACACATTTTTTTTGAAGCATAGAAGTGGGAAGTCTAATAGGGTTGTAGATGCATTTAGTAGAAGGCAAGGTTTGTTGATTGAGATGGAAGTTGAGGTTGTTGGATTCAATGAGTTAAAATAGTTATATGAAGAGGATCCAAGTTTTTTTTGGAGAGGCTTGGAGGGCTTGCAAAGATACTACTGTAACTGATAGGACCAAGTGGTTGGAATATTTAATCCAAGATTGTATGATATTCAAAGGTAATAATTTGTGCATTCCCATAAGTTCAATTAGAATGAATTTGGTTAAAGATAAACATAGTGGAGGACTTGCAAGGCATTAAAACTATAGCACTTGTTGGAGAAAAATATTATTGGCCTTAGTTGCAGCAAGATATTATAAAATATGTGTAAAGTTGTAGGATTTTTCAAGTGGCAAAAAGGACTAGTCAAAACACAAGTTTATATTAGCCTTTATCGATACTTGAGAGGCCATGGGAGGAGATCAGTATAGACTTTGTCCTTGGTTTTCCAAGGACCCAAAGAGGATATGATTCAATGTTTGTGGTGGTAGATAAATTTTCCAAGATGGATCATTTCATTCCATATAAAAATACTAATGTTGATGTGCATGTTACAGAGTTTTTTTTTAGGGAAGTAGTGAGGCTACATGGTCTACCAAAGAGCATAGTTTCAGATAGAGATACAAAGTTTGTGGGATACTTTTGTTGGAAATTATGGAAGAATCTAAGAACTGGTTTGAATTTTTACTCATCTCACCATCCTCAAACAGATGGTCAAATAGAGGTGGTAAATAGGATTTCGGGTAATTCTTTCAAATGCCTAGTTGGAGACAAGTCAAAGGGGTGAGATTCGGTTATATCTCAATCATAATTTACATACAACTCGGTGAATAGAAGTACAGGTAAGTATCAATCCCAAATAGTTTATGGAAGAATCCCAAGAGTTTTTTCATATTTAAAAAGGATTGATAATGTTGAAAAGAAAATTGTAGAAGCAGAGGACTTTGTTGATCGCATAAAGAGTATACATGAAGAGGTAAGGAATCATATCAATAAAATGAAGTTTCAGTATAAGTCTAAGGCTGATTTGAAGAGGAGACATAAGGAGTTTTAGGTGGGTGATGAGGTAATGGTACATCTAAGAAAAGAAATATTTACAGTTAGTACCTACAACAAGTTGAAAATGAAGAATTTTGGGCCTTGCAAAATTGTGAGCATGCATGATTCAAGTAATGCATATGAAGTAGAGTTGCCAAGTGAGCTCAATATTTCACCTATTTTTAATATTTTTTATATAACAAAATTTCATGAGGCTAAAATTGATGAAGGTACAACAGGTGAACAATTACATACACCATCACCTACTTCAGAGAAGGAGAAGATAGAAGCAATCTTGGACAACAAGGTGAGTAAGAGTACAAGGAAGAAGCAATATATGGACTATTCGGTAAAATGGGTTGGAAGGCCTATAGAAGAATCATATTGGTTATTTAAAGCCGAGTTTAATCACCTTGGTTACCCTCTTGAGAAGTGGTAGGGTCACTTTTCTTCTACCATGGGTGTCTGATGTAGGTGCAACCATGGTTGCTAGCCAACTGGCAATATTTGATTTTTGTTTGAATTTTGTTGTGAATTTATTTTAATGGAAATTTTGGAGTGTTTTAATGTTTTTGAGTTCAAAAATTAGATTAAATAAATTGGAACTATTTTGGCTTGAATTTCACCTTGGGAAGCATGTTAGATTTTATAATTTAAAATTCAAAATTTCCTAAAGGCAAGCTAGGCATGGGATTCTTGAAAGTTGAAAATATTTGAATTTTCAATTAATGGACATCATGCTACATGCATGATTTGGATGCCAAAGTTGAGTTTGATTAGAAATTTGAACTAGCAATTCAAATTGAAGAGTGGAGGAATGATGGTGTCGGCTAATGGTTGTCTACCTGCCATGAAGTGAAATCAACATGCATTGGGAGTTGAAAGAATGTTATTTTGATACTTGTAACTGATTTTACAAAAGGGGGGCATGTATTTGGTGTAGTGGTATTGCTCAGAGGTATTGAGATTATTTTGGTTAATTGTTTTTGGGGATTGTTGTTTTGTTGGTTCCTGATTTTTGGAGAAAGAATACTTGGGTGTAGCATCTTCTTGGGAGAACATTTCCAGATTGGAGATTGTTCTTGGAAGGCCAAAATCAATGGAAAATCATTTGTTGTAGACATTGGTGATTATGTTTTTTGATTTCCAGAAGTTGTGTGCAAGTGCAGGAAGGAGATTACAAGAATTGGGAGAAGGATTGAATGCATAACTATAAATGTTATTGCTGCCTATAGCAAGACATTTACTTCTGATTTTTTATGTAATTTTAGTCCTTAAGGTGAATTTTTATTTCCCATCCATTGAATGTATTGCACAAAGATTTTCAAGTGCCATTAAGCCAATAAGAATTGAATATGTTGTTGATTTTGTTGTCTTTATTCAATTTTGATTCATCAAATTATGTCTGAGTTTAGAAGTGGAGAGAGTTCTAGGAAATTTCTCTTGCATTACTACATAATAAATTATTTTTTCTATTATGTATATATAATTTAATAAGTGAAACTAAGTGCATAGGTTAAGAAATTATTGATATGTGAATTCAATGGGTTATGTCTAGTTATAATTTTAAAAAAGTGTATACCTTATACTTTTTCCTTTCATTTTGAATATACATTGACCTATTTTTCTTGAATGCAATTATTAGTGTATATGTGGCAAGTTTTGAAAGGAATCTAAGATGTGGTAACACTTCCCACACTAATCTATGAGGAGAGAATTGTGAAAAAAATGCAATCTAAGATATTACAAGAAATAATATGAACACAAAATAACCATAATGCAATGATATACCCTAAGAAAACCCCTTAAGGAAAAACAAGCTTCCAAAGCATGAACTAAATGTATTACTATCAATAATATAAATTACACATAATGTCCAACCCAAGCAATTAAAGGAGAAATCACCAACATTAGATCTAATAGCATAACTATACATGAAAACTCACTATAAAAGTTTTATCTCTAGCATCCACTAAATATGCAAACTTAGACCACAAACTAAGTGTGGTTTAACAAAACCATGCTCCAAATTTATGACTCAAAAGTGGTATTGTTGTCATTTCATTCCCTCATGCATTGCCCATTGATTAGAACCGATTTAAGAAATCTTAAATGGGCCAATTCATGCTTTAAAATGTGCCTCTGGTTATTGTATTACTTCCTCTTTTCATGCTTCAATAATTTTCCAAGTTGCTAATCCCAAAATTGGCTAAGTGTAGAAGTTTCCAAAGTTTAAGTAGGTTCTTGAAACCCTATCGGTTGTCAACAAGGTTGTCACAACCATGTAAGAAGTCAAAAAGGTTCTCAAAATAGGTTCTATCACTGACAACTTTCACAAACAAGTAAGAGGAAGAGGAAAGAGGAAAGTATCAAAGATGTGTCTGCAAGTTTCATAGGTTTCAAAACATCTGTTGGAAGTTGATGAGGTTTTCGAAAACTATTAAGGTTGAAAATCATGCAAAAAAAAAAAAAGTGGCTAAGGGAAAGTTAATTTATCAAAAAAATCAAATGTTTTGAAACCTTTGTTCACCTTCAACAAGGTTTTTGAAAATAGGTTATATTGCCAACAACTTTCATTGTTAACAAGTAGTAGGGTGCATGAAAGTTGACTAAGTTAATGTTTTTTATTAAGATAATTAGGGGAAGGACACCCAACCATTATAAATAAAAGAAGACCAAATTTGCAATAAAAAACAAACAATGTATACTAAAAAAAGCTAGTTAGCAAAAAATAGAACCTAAGGAAATAGTGAGGAGACAACAAGAAACAACTAAAAAACCAAGCCAAAGTAGCATTGAAGAACTAAGGAAATAGTAACATGATCCAAAAAAACAACCCACACAAAATAGGAAACACTAATAAAGAGTGTTTCAATTAGCAACCATCAAGTCTAGGGTTTCTTCCCATTCAATTAGAGGACCTTTCTTCTTCTCTTTCTTTTAGACTCCAACCAACCACTCCACCTTTATCTTTTTATTTTCTTTTCTAATTTGGTTGTAACCATCACCACTCCCACCATAGTCTTCCTCATTAGACCATAACTAATTTTTACCTTTTTTCTCAAGGCTTGCTCCAGGGTGACATTTTTTTGTTTATAGAAGGCTAGATTCTCCTATAGACTATCCTGTAGACATGTAAAAATGACCTAACACATATCACACATCTTGAATGAAATTTTTTCATCATCAGCATCATTATCACTAATATCATTGCATTTCACATCATTTACATCAAAAAACCCTATTTTCATTTATTAATTGAATAATGTTTAATTTTTTAATTAATTTACCATTTTATCATTTATCTAACTTTATTCCTCTTAATTAATTAAATAACATCAATTATTTAATTATGTCATGCTAATATACCATATTCTCCTAAATCAATTAAATTGTTATTGCTTAGTAATTTAATTATATATCTTTCCCCTTTCCAAACCTGAATAACTAAATTAATTATTCAACATCATTCAAAAAGGTCAACAAACAAATACAACTTTATTTTTTAAATTCAAACATGATTTGCATGTTCAACTCAAAATATTAATTAATTATCTTCACCCCTTTTATAATTAAGCAAATCATGATCATTGATTTCTCACTCTAAATAGTTGACTGACTCATCTATTATTCAATCCCACTAACCTCTCAATCTATTTCCTCAATCCCACTAACCACTCAACTTGATTTCTTCAATCACACGGATTATGCAATCTAAATCCACTAATCTTTCCAATCTATTTCCTCTCAACGGTTCTTAACCGTTGATTAGGATCTTTTACTACAAAATCTTGATCGTTCATCTTGAAATAGGAAATCTATAAAACAATCTTCTACCCTCTCATAAATCATCTAGAATCTTCATAGCAAAGCGCTGAGGAATTATCCCTCGATCACATTGAGAGATATTATCACATTCTAGTTCACCATTTTACACACATTGAAGCTTTTGCAACAACAACAATGGAGGCTTTGTATTGAATCGAGCAATCTAAAATCCAAACGTCAATACAAATACAACTCCAACATGGAATGGTATAGCTTTAAATTTTTTGAATTTAGTTTATATTATCCTAGGATTACATTGTTTGATTTTGTAATTTTAGAGCTTCATTTCATGAGTATGGGTATAGGATCTTAATCTTTTTTTGAATTTGATTTAGTTTAATTCATTGTGTGTTTTCCTATTTCTTTATTCCCCCTTATGAAATTTGGCATGCCTGGTGGAACCTAGGTCCTTAACTTAAACATTTTTTTTAGTTTGATAAGTAGTTACAAGTTCTCAGTCGCTTTTGCTAAAACTAGAATGTTTTTGCTCCAAACCTAAACATGCTTACCTCTTCTATTTTGTCACTATTGACCTAAAATTGGTCGTTATTGACTTAAACAGGGTCACTATTGACTTAAAATAGTTCGCTATTGATGTTTTATGTTGCAGGTTTCTAAATAGAAACATTTGAACTAACATTTACAAGGGTGGTATTGACCTAAAAAGAATTCACTATTGCAAGAAATAGGGTCGATTTTGCTATATATTTTTTTGAATTTTTCAAGTTTATAAAACTTCTTTTTGATTTCACAGGTTTACCTAACACTAACGTTTTATTGTTTGGTGTGTTTGGTAAGTTTATAACAATTGATTATGTAGCTCTTGCAAGAGTATGAAATGCGTTTTCATGAGAACAACTAATGGTTTCATTGTAGGGTTGGCAAACAGTCCAAGGCCACTTTAGTTTTAAAAGCTTTCTTAATTAAAGACACAATTCACTTGGTATTTTAAAATTGAACCCACAACTCTCATATTTCACTTTGGTGCTTAAAAATTGAATAAGGAAAACTTTCACATTTCATTTTATGTCGTTAAAATTGAACAAGGAAAACTCACACATTTCATTTGGTGTTGTTAAAAATGAACAAGGAAAATCTCACATTTCAAGTTTGGTGCTTCTAAAAATTGAATTTTTTTTTTTTTTTGACCAATGCCTAAATTATTCTTTTAATGCTTGAACATCTTTATTTTGTTGACAATCAAACACATTTCATTTTATTAACCATATTAAGACGAAAAAGGAAACTAGAAAACACTCAACTTTGGTGCTTAAAATTGAACAAATTCATTTTTATTTGCACATTGCTATATTTTTCTTGAAGTATCAAATGCTTTTAATTTGGTGTACTTAAAAATAAAATTGATATCTTCACACATTTCAAATTTTGGGACTTAAAAAGAAATTGTAATGAATTGTGTACCGTGTTCACCGTGATGAGCGAGTCAAGTATGTATCCTCTCCCATGCATCTTTTGACGATCCTGGGTGACGAGAAACACTTTGGGATTTTGCATTTTTTGGATGGTTACCCATTTTACTTTTAGAATAAGGGCCTACTAATGAGACACATCCTACAACAGATAAATCACATAAGTGATTCTTAAAATAAGCATGTTTACCTACAGGCTATATAAAATGTTGAGAAAGGGTGTCTCAAAGTTGCTGGCATAAAAGGCTTCAGGTTTTGGTTTATTAGGATAATAGGAGGATGTCAGTGGGATGAAATACCTATTCCCCTTGACATCTTGATTAGAACTCCATGGGTTGGAGTTAAGTACTTCGTTGGGTTGATAGTCACATGTCGACGAGACTTAGAGACAAGTCTCCTTGATGTCTTGATAGGAACTTGGCTTATCGCTAAGTATGTTTTGAGTTTGCATCAGTCAAAGCTTCATCAAACAGACAAGTGAATATCGATGGGATTGAATGAGTATTCTCTTCAACATACCTATAAGTACTTCATTGATGAGACATTACAATGTCAGAGGGAGTTGTGTTCTAGTCCCTTCAACATTCTGATGAACGGTGGGTTGGTAGTAAAGCTTTATCAAGGAGACAAACACATATCAAATGGACATATTGATTAGTCCCTTCAACATTCTTATGGAAGGTGGCATCTCTTCATCAGAGGGAATGATGAATTTTTGAGGGTTTCATCACAGTGTCTCTTTGACATTCTAAAGGAGCTTCATCAACGATATTTCACCATATCGTATGGAGTTGTTACAAAGTTTCTTTGATATCCCAATGAAAGGTGTTGGTAAAGGATGGAATGATAGGCATGTCAAAGTGCTAGTGAGATTTTGGAGAGACAAGGTTTGAAGTCTCTTTGATGTTATGATATGACTTCGATGGGGCAAAAGGTAATGATGGTTATGTTGTTTGTGATCATTCATTTGTTATGGAAGTTGGAACAATGGTTTCCTAGAATGCCTGAGATGTATGTACGAATGCCATATTGTATTGTAATAGTGTGAAGAAATGTTTATTAGAGTGAATGTAATCGAGTTGTTATCAGATTCATCATGTGAATTAACACTTTGAAGAGCATAGCTTTGTACTTGTATGCAATTTATGTTTTATTGTAATACAAGAGGTCTCTGCTTTGGTTTATGGGTTTTTTCCTAAAATGGTTTTCCCATGTAAATCTTGTGTTGGTGTTTTATTGTCTATTTTTTTATTCATGTATGTACATATTTATGTTTTGTAATTGCAAGCTTTGAATTTATTTATGTATTTGGAAGGAATTTCCACACTTTTCTTTCCTTTCAATTGGTATCAGATCTTGGCCAGCTTTGTTGTCCTTTTAGTAAGATGGGTTTTTTTGTGTTGATCTTGTTCAGTGGGAGTTTTGCAGAGAAATCTAGTTTATAACCTATTATAGATTTAAGATGGTGAGCACATCTGGAAGAATAGAGATTAATAAGTTCAACGGTGGAAATTTTGAGTTGTGGAAACTCAAAATGGAAGATTTTCTCATGGATCAGGATGTAGTGTCCTCTAACAAACCATCAACAACCTTGCAAGATGATTAGGATGCAATGGACTAGAAATCCAAGGGTCTGATCAAACTGTGCTTGGCTGATTCAATTCTCTTGAACATCCATGAAGAGAAGATAGTGAAACTTTTGTGGAAGAAGATTGGTGACATTTATTAGGGGAAATCTCTAGTAAATAAGTTATTTCTGAGGAAGAAGTTGTATTCTTTGAAGATGGTGGAAGGAGTGTCTATTGTAGATCATTTGAATGCATTTAATATGATCGCTGCTCAATTGGGGTTTGTTGGTGTGAAAATAGATGATGAGGATCGTTGCATGCTCCTGATATGTTTTTTTTCTGACACATGGGATCACCTGGTAATGGCTATTAGGAGTACAACAACCACTTTCAAGATGGAAGATGTGGTTTCTTCATTGCTATCAAAGGAAATGCAAAGGAAGTATTATGAGATGGCCAAGGAGGCCCTTTCTATTCGAGGAAGATCAAAGGAGACAGGTAAGAAGAAATACAAGAATTCTAAATCCCATTTAGAGAGGAGATCAAAGTCTCCAGGTAGAAATTCCAAGGTGAAATTCTGGAACTGTGGGCAGACTGGACACATCCAAAAAGATTGTAAACAAGAGAAGAAGAAGAAAAAGAAAAATAGTTCTTTGAAAAGTGACTCTTCTCAAAGCAATGCAAATGCCTTCATAGCAGCCCTAGTGACTCAAGCATCAAAAAGATTTTTGGTTGATTGAATTAGGTGCATCCTTTCACATGACCTCTCATAGAGGTTGGTTCTCAAAGTACAAGAAGTATGTTGAGTAGTGCTGGTCTAGAACAAAATTTTTAGGCTGAGGCTGTAGCTACAACATGTTATCTGATTAATAGATCTCCCACTTCAGCGCTTGTAGAAAATAAACCTATGGAAGCATGTTCTAGTAAGAAGCCCTTGTTGAGACACATTAGAGTCTTTGGCTGTGAAGCGTATGCATATGTTCCTAGTGAAAAAATATCTAAATTGGAGAACAAGGCTGTAAAGTGTATCTTCATTGGTTATGGAATTGGTGTGAAAGGGCACAAGCTTTGGAACCCAGTTATAGAGAAGCTGTTGTATAGCAGAAGTGTTGTCTTTCATGAGCTAAAACCTTCTACAATGAATCTATAGCTAGAGGTGAAAGAAGTATAAAAGGAGGTAGTTGAAATTCCCCTCACACCAAATAAGGATGAACTATGTACTCCTAGTGGACCTGTTAGTGAGGAGAGCTCAAGCAGCTCTGAAAGTTCCAAACAAGATGAAGAACCTCAGCCTCAGCTTTTGAGGAGGTCTATGCATGCTAAGCAGAAACCTGAAAGGTTTGGATATTCTATGTTAGATTCTAGTTGTTCCTATTCTTTTATTTCTAACACTAATGATCCTAGGACTATTAGAGAGGCTATGGGTATGTCTGATTCAAATTCTTTATTGGAAGACATGGATGGGGAAATGGCATCTTTGAAGAAGAATGATGCATGGGATCTGGTACCTTTACCTAAAGGAAAAAATCCTATTGGATGTAAATGGGTATTCAAAAAGAAGATTGGTCTAGATGGTAAGTGTTGAAAAGCATAAAGCAAGGTTGATCACAATAGGATATCCACAGGTGGAGGGGATTGACTATGGAGAAATATTTTCTCCTATAGCTAAGTTGACTTCTATTAGATTTATGTTGTCACTTGTAGCTGCATATGACTTAGAAATCGAGCAGATGGATGTGAAGACATTTTTTCTTCATGGTGATTTGAAGGAAGATATTTACATGTCCCAGCCAGAGAGCTTCATTGAAAAAGGTAAGGAAAACCTGGTTTGCAAATTAAAGAAATCTTTGTATGGTTTGAAGTAATCTCCTAGAATGTGGTACTAGAATTTTGATACCTATGTGTTGTCTTTGGGATTTGTGAGATCAAATTTTGATCATTTTGTTTACTTTAAGACTGAAAAATGATTGTTTTCTTGTTATTTCTCTATATGTGGATGATATGTTGTTCATTGGGAATAGTAAGGGTATGATTTCTGAATTGAAATCTCAATTATCAACATAGTTTGAAATGAAAGATTTAGGTTCAAATAGGTATATTATAGGGATGGAAATCAAGTTAGGGGAAATAGAAAACTTTGGATCAGCCATAGCAAGTATATAAATTCTATCCTAGAGAGGTTTAATATGATAGATTGCAAGTAGTTAGTTGTTCCAGTGTTGCAATGAATGAAACTTTCTATTGAATATTGTCCAAAATCTCCTACTGAGATGGAGGACATGATCAGGGTACCTTATGCAAGTGAAATTGATAGTTTAATGTATGAAATGGTTTGTACCAGGCCATACATTGCCTAAGCAGTGGAAGTGCTTAGTCAGTTTATGGAAAATCCAAGAAGGTTGCATTGGAATGTTGTGAAGAGAGTTTTAAGGTATTTGTAGGGTAATTTTAAGTACGCCTTGTGTTATCATGGTTACTCTATTGGATCTCATAGTTTAGTTAGCATTCATGGATATGTGGATTCTAATTGGGTAGGGGACATTAATAGCAGAAGATCCACCAGTGGATATGTATTCATCTTGTTTGGTGGTGAAATTAGTTGAATGAGCAAGCGGTAGGTTGTAGTCACTTTATCCACTACCGAAGTTGAGTACATGGAAAAAACTCATGCCTATAAGGAAGCTATTTGGCTTAGAATATTGTGTTCAGATTTTGGTTTTGATGTAGGGAAGATTGTTATTTGTTGTGACAATTAGAGTGCCATATGTTTGGAAAAAAATCCAACCTTCCAAGTCAGGATGAAACATATTGACATGTAGTACCACTTTGTTCGTGCTATGGTGAAGGATGGAAAGGTTAGTATAGAAAATTTTGATACTCTAGTGAATGTTGTTGATGCATTGAAAAATCCTATGAGCACGGATAAGTTCAAATGGTGCACCAATTTGATGGGCCTTGGGGCCTAGAATATTCAATGACTCAAGCGTTGGAAGGAGCTAGTAAGTACTTTGTCAAGTGGGAGAATGTTGAGAAAGGGTGTCTCAAACTTGCTAGCGTAAAAGGCTTCAGGTTTTGGTTTATCAGACTAACAGGAGGATGTCAATAGGATGAAATTCTGAGTCCCCTTGACATCCTGATTAACACTCCATAGGTTGGCCTTAAGTGCTTTGTCGGGTTTACAGTCACATATCAACAAGACTTATATATGAGTCTCCTTGACATCCTAATAGGTGCTTGTCTTATCACTAACTATGTTTGGAGTTTGCATCGGTTGAAGCTTCATCGAATAGACAAGTGAATATCAGTAGGACTGAATGAGCAGTCTCTTTGACATGTCGATAAGTACTTCACTGATGAGACATTACAATGTCAAAGGGAGCTATGTTCCAGTCCCTTTGACATTTCGATGAAGGGAGAGTTGGCGGTAAAGATTTATCAGGGAGATAGACATATATCAGTTGGACATATTGAGCAGTCCCTTCGACATTCCCATGGAAGGTGACAACTCTTCATTGGAGGGAATGATTAATTTTGGAGGGAGTCATCACAGTGTCTCTTTAACATTCTAAAGGAGCTTCGTCAACAAGATTTCAACATATTGGATGGAGTTGTTACAAAGTCTCTTCGATATCCCAATGAAAGGTGTTGGCAGAGGATGGAACAATAGGCATGTCGAAGTGATAGTGAGATTTCAGAGAGACAAGGTTTGAAGTCTCTTTGATGTTCTAATATGACTTCAACGGGGTAGAAGGTAATGACGGTTATGTTGTTTGTGACCATTCATCTGTTATGGAAGTTGGAATGATGGTTTCCTAGAATACCTGAGATGTATGTATGAATGCCATAGTGCATTTTAACAATGTGAATAATTGTTGATCAGAGTGAATGTAATCGAATTTTTGTCGGATTCGTTTTGTGAATTGACACCTAGAAGAGCATAGCTTTGTACTTGTATGTAATTTATGTTTTATTGTAATACAAGAGGTCTCTACTTTGGTGTGTGAGATTTTTATTGAAAGGGTTTTCCCACGTAAATCTTGTGTTGGTGTTTTATTATCTATTCTATTATTCATGTATGTGCATCTTTATGTTTTGTAATTGCAAGTTTTGAAACATTTTTTGTATCTCTCTCTTGAAGATTAGTATTTGGAAGCATTTCTACACTTTTCTTTCCTTTCATAGAATTTATGAAATTTTAAATGAAAGTAGTTTCAATCTATGGTGGTAATAGTATATTGTGCCTCATCCTCATTAGGACATATGGGCCAAGTAGGAACGACTAAAGTCTTAAGTGGCTTATGTTTGATCTATACATCTTGGTGTTCATATTTGTCACTAAATACCTTGTTTTATAGGTCATCCCTATTTTTTGAAACATTCTTTGAAAGTGGTGCATCGATACTTTTCTTCTGAGAAGTTACTTACCAAGTCTAGTTTATGGTTAACTCCATAAGTTGCATGTAAAATCATTCCTTCAAGGCATTAGGTAAGCCTACCTCAAAGAAATGTACTTACTTAGGATGTGTTAAATGATTATCTTCGAGCTATATAATTGGATTTCAATTTTTTTTCTGTTCTTTTTATCACTTGTTGAAAACTCACACAAATAATTCTCAAAACAATCAAATCCACCAAACATCTCAAAATCATAAACTTGAACAAACTTCCATCACATAAAACTGGAGACAAATTGAATAGTCACCATTGTAGATGTTTCTACCGCTATTGACCTAAAACTTTCCTGCTACTACTCAAAGTGATTGGTTTTGTTGTCTTTGTTTATGGAAATCACTATCAAAAGAAGGTTGCTTTTAAAAAAAAGGAATGCTTTTGACCTGAATAGAGTCATTATTATAAAAACATTGCTACTATTGATCCAAACATTACCGTTGTTGAACTAAAACTTGCTCGTTGTTGCTTAATTTTTTTTATTTCTACCTCTGGTTTTTTACAACCATTATCAAAATAGAGACACTTTTTTAAAACTTGATTGCTCTTGTTAGAAATACTAGCTTCTTTTTATCTAAAGATTATCACTATTTCCCTATTTTCTGGTGAAAATAAAAAAAATTCCAAATTTGGTCAAATCATGCATCTTTTTGAAAACCAAAAGAAAAACAATCAGACTCCAAAACAATTCATATCTACATCTTCCCATATCCATTTGCACATCAAAACAATCAACCTAGTTTTAGGATTCAAATCAAAAACACCCACTTGGATTATTCCTTTACTTTCAATTTCTAAGATATTAACATTTTCTTGCAACCTCAAGGATAGTTCAAGTAGATCTTCAAACATATCCTCTAGAAAAATAGAGTAAAATATCAGTCCAAGATTTCTACACTTTGAGTCCCAAAAATTAGCAACATATCCAAACCATTACTCATAATTTAGGGTCTTAAGCATCACAATCCATAGAAAAATCCATCAACACCTTTGTCCAAAAGGTATCTTTTTACAACATTTCCATACATCATTATTTTTAAAATAGAAAAACCCAAAATTAAAACATCATTCCATTCCATAGTTAGTGATCACAAAAATTCAACTAGGTCTTGGAATTGTTTATGAAAAATATGAGATCTCAACACAAAAAAAAATGGAATCCAACAAGAGTAGCTCAAGTGCACCAAAACCAAACATCACCAATGAGGAAACCCACCCATGGGGTTATAAACCAAGTGACCTTACGATTCCTCAAAGAGAACCCACATTCAAGGAAACACAAAACCAACCACCAAGTGATGAGGAAGTACTTCTTAGACACCAAGAAGGAATTGATAGAGAAAACCAACCTCATGAGTTTCAAACTTGCACCATAGAAGAAGAGGATGGTGATGAGAAACTTACTGATGAAATACACTTAGAACATTCCCAAAATCCTAATATGCAAAACCTTATGGAAAATATGCTTGGGATAAACACAAACTGGTATTTTCTTACACTCACAAAGAGTGGTACAAAACTACCCATTCACTTCAATGTGGAAATTCCATTAGGAAAAGACCTTTAATTTTGGGCATTCCATTATATACACAAGAAAAATTGTTAAAGTATATAGGTGGATTACATGAAAATTTGAGGCATACAATACTTATGTTCAATCCAACTAACCTTGAAGAAGTTAGTGTGCAAGCCATTCATCTTGAAACAGGCACGAAGAATAGTTTTTTAATGGAATTTAGAAAGAATAAAGAAACCAAGAAAGGGAAGAAGGAAATGCACCGAACAACTTTTGTGAAGAAAGAGGAGGAAAAGCCATATTGATCACACTACAAAAAGAAAGGGCATGAAGATGCAAAGTGTTGGAAATTGCATCTTGATCAAAACCAAAGTGATTCAAGGATCGAAAGGGTAAGCAAAAGAACACAACTATCATGTAGGACCTTGGATCAGGTTCTAATGATGAAACCAAGATAACAGTTGTGGGTATAAAATGTATCGTTCTTGTTGTTAGTACTAGTTCCCATGCTTCTTCTTTAAAGTGTAATGAGATCATTGTTGAAAGTAAAAGGAACAGATTGTTTCATATAAGACTATTGCAAAATAGAGTAAACTCATAGATAGTGGATCATAAGTGAACTTAATCTTTGAACAAGTTGTTTAGCAATTGGGATTAAAAAAAACACCTCATCCAAAACCATATCCATTGGGTTGGGTGCATGATAATGCTTGGTTACATGTGTCAAGACAATTTAGACTCCAATTTGTAATCACATCTAAGTTTGTAGTTAAGGTAGAGTTAGATGTAATTCCACTTGACATTTGTGCGATGGTTTTAGGAACTCCTTACTTGTATGACAGAAAGGCTATTTTCTATAGGGAACATAACAGGTATCATTTGTTTAAATATGGAATTGAATTCATTATGAAAGCTCATCACATGAATAATGATAGATCTGTTGTCAACATAGGGAAATTAAAGATGATTGTAAATGCAAGCAATACTTTAACCCTCATTTCTATAACAACTAGTGATATTAAGAATGAAAATTAAACAATTTCTAATCCCAATAAGGTGTCACAGATAACATAGTGTGAGGATTAGTTGCAAGCACATTTAAGTCTTCAGCCTAAGGTGGTAAAAGAGGGTTTGAATGATTCATTCTCTTATGATGTTCCTATTAAAGAGATCCAACATGTTGATACTTTTTCCTTCACATCAATTTATTCAGTGTTGTTGCTTTTCAATCTATTAGTTAGTTCTATGTGACTAGTAGATGCGTCAATAAATATTGATGGGTATTCAGTTGTTTGTATCAGCAATGCTATCTCATTCTTCATATTGTTTATGATGGGTCAGATGATCAAAATTCTAGTAGGGTGGATAGATGACATTGGGAAAGTGAGGCAACAATGCCCTCACTTAAATTCTATGTAAAAAAAAACTTTTGGAATGGTCCAAAAGCTCCTTAATTGGGAGGAATGATCAAGGAGGATCTAGAAGACCAAAAAATTCATAGTCTCAAAATCTAACAAAACTAGCATCATCACATAAAGCTCATTGACATGATTCTAACACAACTTGAATTGCATCAAAAGGAGACCACACACAAAATATATGCTCAGTCAAATTTATGTCAAATAGGGGTACTAGAGGTAGGATGCAAGGTCAAAGAATTGATCATTTCAAATTTCATAAAAAATGGCATCAAATCAAAGACCTTGACGAGACAATTCTGACGCTACTCATTTTGCGTCAAACGGAGTTGGTACACAGAAGATATGGCTGGTCAAAGTTGAGGGTTGACTATGCTAGCTTCGTAGTACTATGATGATGTTAGCATACTGACTTGAACATTCATATGATGATGTGGACCAATCAGGTGCTAACACATGGAATCCGTACATTGACATGACAACTGAGTCAGTGGTGAGGTGGCAACATAGTTTGCAAGTATAGTTAGCAGCCAAGGTACAAGTGGAGTAGTCTTGTTTTGACACATGTCAATGATCAACAAATGAAATGGTGCCACATGGCCCAATCATAGGGTGCCATGTGGCACCCCTTATCATCTTCTACATGCGATGGTTTAAACTGTTTGATAAAATTCTTGGTTGGGGCACCCCCAACCTCTCATCTCCAAACCTCCCTCTCTACCAATGCACCATGGGATTTGCTCCGCTTATATAGGGGCACCGATTCTATGTGAAGGTCTAAGAGAATTTTGAGGGGGCGATGGTTTGAACCACCAACCCCTCCATCCCTAAATACATCCACTACCAACAGACCATTGTGTGGTTTTGAGGATTTTTCGGCAAAAGATATTTTATATTAGAAGTAAAAATCAAATCTCCTAAAATTAAAATGTTTACCCCAATTTAAAACCTTATAAAGATATTTTAAAGATCAAATCTCGATTTCAAGATATTAAAAGGGCTTAAAATGAAATTAAAAATATTTTTATAAAGATTAGTAAGGGTTTAAAGGGTTTAGGAAATTTTTAAAAGATTATCAAGGATTTTAATGATATTTAAAGGGGATATTTGAATTTTTTGGGAGATTGTACAATCATGTGGTTATGAACCATATTAGGTAAAATTGGTGTATAAAAGAGGGGATATTTTCTCTTGGAAGCAAGGAATTCATTGTGGAGTAATTTAGGCATATTGGGAGGAATTTTCAAAGACTAGTGTTTACACAAAAGCACTTGAATTTGTAATCATTTAAGCATAAATAGGATTTTAAGGAATTTGAGGCCTATCCCTTGGGTGTGAGTAAATGAAGATAGTGTTTTTAGGTGTTGAGAGAGATTATAAAGAAATTGAATGTAGGTCTGAAGCTTGGATGGTGTACAGAAGCATATAAAGCTTGTCATCATTAATAAAAGAAGTTCCTCATTGAGAAGCATACCTAGAGACATAGCCTGAACATATGGGTGAACTTCGTTGTCAAATTTCTCATTGTCTCTCTCTATTATTTATTTGTTTCCTTCCAACATTTTAATTTCTTCTTTAAGATCTTATTTACACCATATAAGTAATTAGTTAATATTTTCATTAATTTGTAAACTCAATTCTGTAATTTCAATGGTTAAAGAATGTATCCATGCAATCATGTATTTCAATTGGGAAAATCTATAATTGAGAATTAAGAGAAAGTTATTTTGTAAACCTTTAATTACGGATCATCAAAAAAATCCCCCACAACAAGGTGTACCATCAATGTAATACCAAGGTACCCTTCAATACAATCCACCACAAAAAGGTGTACCGTCAATGTAACACCAAGGTACCCTTCCACAACATTCACAACAAGGTGTAGTGTCAACGAAATAACAAGGTGCCCTTCAAAAAAATCCCTCATAACAAGGTGTACCATCAATGCAATACCAAGGTATCCTTCAACATAATCAACCACAACAAGGTGTACCATCAATGAACTACCAAGGTACCCTTCAACAAAATTCCCCACAACAAGATGTACCATCAATGCAATACCAAGGTACCCTTCAACACAATCAATCACAACAAGGTGTACCATCAATGAACTACCAAGGTACCCTTCAACAAAATTCCCCACAACAAGGTGTACCATCAATGCAATACCAAGGTACCCTTCAATAAAACCCACAACAACATGGTGTACCACAAATTAACTACCAAAGTACACCCCAAACTCCACAACAAAGTATTCATCATAATCAATACCAAGGAGGTTCACAAAATCAATATCAAGGGATACTTCAAAATCAATACCAAGATACACAGAAAAGTCAACATATGTACAACCCCCAACAAGGACCCAACATGTACCTTATACACAACATGGTCCACAAAATATCATGGGACAAGAGAGCTACAATATACAAAATCCATAAGTAAGTGCACCAACCAATGACATAAACATACAACTACAAACCATCAATCAAAGGATATCGAACATACAAATCAAAAAGTTGAACAAGAGCTATGCTCTATAGGATATTTGTCCATAGCCTTTTGATCAAAATCTATCTATGGTACCCTTCCCCAAAGGCTTTGAAATACCAAAATTTGACAAGTATAGGGGAAGAGGAGATCCAATAGAGCATGTACATGAGTTTTCAGTATCTTGCATGGACCTACAACAAAATGATACCTATCTAATGATACTCTTCCCATGAAATCTCGACAGACCTGCTATGGACTAGTTTTCTTGTCTACCACCTAGTATCAGAATATTCGATGAGTTTTCTGATAGATTTGTAAACAATTTTTCATACAACATCAAACAAGATATAACCATAACTGATCTCTACAAAATAAAATAGAGTCAAGGTGATTCATTTGCTTTATATCTACAAAGTTGGAGATACAAGGCACGAAAATGTAAATGGCATGTTACTAAGAAACAACTTGTAGATATATTTATCTCCAACGTACACATAGGCATCAACTTTCAACCTAGTTTTTTGTGCCCTAACGACTTTAAAGAAACCATTAAAAAAGGTGTACTCATTGAAAGAGCCCTCATTGCAAGAGGAGTAATCAAACTTAACAACCTTAAGGATCAACCTTCTACTTCAAATGACAAGCCCAAGATATGGGCTAAAAATAAAAATGTAACAAATGATGGAGTAGTCAATGCTAAGGTTGTATAGAATATACGAACTCCCAATGTGCCACAAAATAATGTTCAAATAGCATAGCAAGGTTATGCTCCAAACAATCCATAGAACAACCAACCCAACTATGAATAGAATAACCAACTCAGTTATCCCCAGAAAAATCAACCAAACAACCAAAAATAAAATCAAGGATAGGATAACGAAAGGAGACCACCTTGGAAATATAAACAACCACAAAGAAAATTTACTCCCTTGGGAGAATCCCTCAAGGTCATTATGCACAAACTAGACCAAAAGAACCTCATCAAGATTAATGACAAAACAAATTATGAGGAACCCAAATTCAAACCCCCTTGGTATAACGAGAATGAAAAATGTGAATTTCACAAAATCAAGGGGCATACCACCAATAATTACATGAGACTTAAAAACATCATGCAAGGCTTAATCAAAAAAGGAGAAGTAGACATCGAACCTTGACCTAGAAATAAAGACCTAAATATCTACAAGGATCCAATCCCTGACCATTCTATGGGAAATAACAAAGGAAAAGAACAAGATTACTGTAAGGCCAACTTCGCTTATGATAATGATACCATTCTAGGAAATATCTCTTGTGATGATCATATCATCCATGTGGTAACCATACTAGGTAGAGATCCTAAATGTAATGTGACTACTTAAAGGGGAATAGTAACAATCCAAGGAACACCAACCCAAGTAAGCCATCAAGTGACTATAGCATTGTGGAACAACTCAAGAAAACTCTCACCTTAATCTCCATCCTTGAGCTCTTAAAACTGTTGCCAACACATAAGAAAATTATGGAGAAAGATCTTGTCGAAACGTTAGTCCCAAAAAACCTTGGTTTTGATTAGTTTCAAGCCATGGTTGGCAATATCACATACACCCATCATTTAGTCTTTTTTGAGAAATAAATTCTACAAAAATATTTCCACAATCAAGCTCTTTATTTAGAACTATGTGTCCACAAACATAAATTCAAGAGAGTACTCATAGATAATGGTGCAGGTATAAACATTTGTACCTTAAAATTTATGAAATAACTGGGATACTCTAATGATGTGATAGATAAAAACAAGAGCATCACCATCAAAGATTATGATGACATGGAGCGAAATTCAGAAGGAGCCATCAAGCTACATGTTTAGATAGGACTAGCAATAATAGAAACTACATGTCAAGTATTGGATCTCAAGCTTCCATACAACCTTCTCTTAGGTCGGACATGGATCCATGCTTTAAAATTAGTCCCATCTACATTCCATCAATGCCTAAAATTTCCTTATGACAATAAGGAAGTTACCATATATGCCAACTACAAACCATTTCACTACTGTGCCAAGTTGGAAGAAAATATAGAAAGATTCTCTAAATACCTAGCAATGATATATCCTTACACTCCTTTTCATACATTAACCCATCATCACTAGCTTCATCCTCGACTACATCTTCATCAACTGATCCATCCAAATCCGAGGTCAAGATCCAAGTACTTGACAAGGGTTCCGGGGAATATCACTTCAATCAATCCTTTTGCATTGGGATGCTTTCCCTAACACCAAAGACATATGGAGGACCGAAAGAGATCACACATGTAAAAACTATCACAATGGTAGTCAAACCTACTATTTTCACCAAGTAGGAAGACATGCAAGATGAAGAAGTGTGTGAAGAATATCTACCTTCGTGGATCTACAAAGAAGGATAGAAATAGCCACTACCTCCCCTTCTTATTGATGAAAAACCAAAGGATATGAAATAGTAAAAAACATGGGATTCACTAGACAAGGTGGCCTTGATCTACATGGACAAGGTAAAAGAGAACCAATCATTATAGAACGGTGCCCAAAGAATCTTTGACTGGGTTATGGTGCATCTAATGTGATTAACCCAAATACTAAAAAACACCTCTTATGAGGAAGGAGCTACTTCTACCATTGTTGAGACATTAGATAATCGTGAATGTCTAAATGACTACCTGTATATCCAAAACATGTTTGAA
Organism: Sequoia sempervirens; assembly: GCA_007258455.2. Taxonomy (NCBI): domain Eukaryota; kingdom Viridiplantae; phylum Streptophyta; class Pinopsida; order Cupressales; family Cupressaceae; genus Sequoia; species Sequoia sempervirens. The sequence goes on along the minus strand of VDFB02086081.1, from coordinate 227,679,453 downwards.
AACCTCAACACCAATACCCTCACTATCGAATCTACATCTAATGATGACCATATCGAGATGGATTCCAATGAATATGAATGGGATTCATGTGACTCTAATGAATATAACTTAAATACCTTATGGAGCCTTAAAAAAACCAGTGTCCCAAACCTAGCTACAACTTCCAGAAGCTTTACAAATACTCATGACAAAATATCCTTGCATTATCCATAGTTAATAGATTGGGACCAACAACATCATACACTAGTTTTGGACTCATTCCAAAATGATGAGGCTATTGCAGAGTTCATGGGACTTCAAATGGATATACCCAAAGGAGATCATAAAGCAAGTTTTGTAGTGGAACTAGATCAAGGAGAATATTTTGGGGGGGAGATTGACATGACCTAGTAGTATTCCCTAGAGCTAAACTTATCAAATAAAAGCTATGGAAGATGCATCCATAGATAGAACTTTTGGTAAAAGTAGAACTTCATAAATTGTTCTAGATGTGGGCTTCATCAGACCCATTGACTATTGTGAATGGGTATCTAATCTAGTACCAGTATCAAATCCCACTGGTGGCATAAAGATCTACATAGAATTTTGGGATCTAAACAAGGATTTCCCAAAGGATGACTCCTTCTACCCAACATCGACATGATTGTAGATCTAACTATAGGGCATAAAATGCTATCACTGATGGATGGCTTCCTCAGATACAATTGGATAAAAATATCCCCTGAGGACCAACATAAAACAACTTTCACTTGTGCATGGGGAATATTTTGCTAAAACATTATGCCATTTGATCTAAGTAATGTAGGGGCAACCTATCAATGAGCAATGACCACCATTTTTCATGATATGTTGCATACCACTATGGAGGATTATGTTGATGACATACTAGTAAAATCCATCAAAAGTGAAGATCATTTTGCCAATCTAGCAAAGGTATTTGATAGGATAAAACAATACAACTTACATCTCAACCCAAAGAAGTGTGTATTCAGTGTGACTTATGCAAAACTATTTTATTACATCGTATCAAGAAGAGGCATCAAGGTAGATCCTGCCAAGGAAAAAGATATATTAGAAATGTCTCCTCCAAGAACATTGAAGTAGTTGAGAAGTCTACAAGGTAAACTATAATCCATCAAGAGATTCATCACACAATTGGCAGAAAAGTGTCATCCATTCACCCATTTGTTACACAAATACATAACATTCAAATGGACTAGTAGATGTGATCAGGCATTCCAATAGGTCAAGGATTATTTACTCACTCCTCCAGTATTAATTCCACCAATTCAAGATAAGGCAATGATCCTATATGTATCTACAACACTGAAAACATTAGGAGCTCTGTTAGCACAACTAGATGACAATAACAAGGAAAGAGTATTCTATTATATTAGTTGAACACTGGTGGGATATGAATTGAAATATTCACCCATAGAAAGAGTGTGTTTGTCTATCATATTTGTGGCACAAAATTTAAGACACTACATATTAAACAGACAAGTAAAGCCAATATCAAAAGTGGACCCCCTAAAGTATCTATTGGTAAAAACAACTCTAACTAGAAGGATCGCTATGTGGGTAATGATACTTGGCATGTTTGGCATAGAGTACATTGATAGAAAAGCTATCAAAGGACAAATAATAGCAGATCAATTGGAAGATGCACCGATGGAAGATCATCAACCTCTAACAATAGAATTTCCAAATGAATGCATACTTCTAACTAATCAATCTAGCCAATGTAACTTATACTTTGATAGGTCCAACACTCAACATGGCTCAAGAGCGGGTATCTTATTTCTCTCATCGTAGGGAGATAGTATACCTAAGGCTTATAGGATTTCTTTCTTGTTTACTAATAACATTTCTGAATATGAAGCACTAATCATAGGACTGAAGATGGTTGCAGAATGGAGGATAAAGGAACTAAAGGTCTATGGAGACTCCCACCTAGTCATTAGATAGGTAAATGATGAATATCAGAAAAAGAATGACAAGCTTATGCCATACAAAAGAATGGTGGACAGTTTCAAATAGTACTTTTTCATCATCACCTTTGAACAAGTTCCTAGGATCAACAATAGAGTAACTGATGCTATGGAAACTATAGGTTCACTCCTTGACATTCCACATAACATTCCTAAATATGAATTCCTTGTGGAGCAACTCCTTATACTAGCATTCAATATCCAAGAATCAAAACTTGTTTTTGATGTTGTTAGTCATAACTTACCATGGTACCAAGATACGTTTGACTATATCCAACCTAGTATCATACCTCCTTACTTAATGACAAACCAAAAGAAAACCTTTGTCCGTAGAACATCCTAATTCACCATCGTAGGAGATACCCTATACAAATGAAGTCTAGACGAAACATTATTTTGATGACTCAACATGGAAGAAGTGAAAACTACTTTGCAAGAAGTGCATGAAGGTATTTGTGGGTCTCCTTCTAGTGGACCTAATCTAGTACAAAAATTGCTAAGAACAAGGTATTATTGGCCCTCAATGGAGTAGGAATCCATTCAATTTTCAAGGAGATGTTGTCAATATCAACAACATAGTGATCTTGTTCACGCATTAGCACAGGAGCTACAACCCATAACAACACCATGGCCTTTCTCGCAATGGTAACTAGACTTGATAGGTAAGATATCTATCACTTCATCCAATGGGTACAAGCTCATTATCACTGCAACTAAATACTTCACAAAGTGGATAGAAGCAATTCCATTAACTTACATCACAAGGAAACAAATATCGAAGCTTATCTTGAATTATCTGATCAGTTGATATGGAATTCCCCAAACCATCATAACATATAATGGAACCCCATTCAAATATCAAGATGTCTATGAGCTTTGTTCAAAAATTTCTATTCAACACAAATTCGCAATGGCATACTATCCCCAAGGAAATGGGTAGGTTGAAGAATCTAATAAAACCATTCTAAAAATACTAAAAAAGATTGTTAATGATGTCGGTCATGATTGGAATTTACAACTAAACCCAGCCCTATGGGCTTACCAAACCAACATTCGTACACCTATAGGTGTTGCACCTTTTTCCTTGGTTTGTGGATCTGAAGCAGTCTTACCTATTGAAGTTGAAATCTCCTCACTATGAGTATCCCTAAAAGGCATGGTCAGTAATGAGGAATATCGAGTGTCTGTATTGAATGAATTGGAACTTCTAGATGAAAGGAATTTGAGTGTGTTAAACCATCTCCAGGTTTATCAAAATTGGCTAAAATGAAGCTACAACAAAAAGATAAAAAAATAGAAGCTTTCAAGTTGGTGACCTAGTACTAAAAGAGAATCAAAAGATCTAACTGAATTAGGATGGGAAGGGGAAGTTTGAACCAACCCAGTTAGTTCCTTTCATCATCACAACAAGCTATGGCTCTGGAACTTATCAATTGGCTACTCTTAAAGGAGAACCTTTAGCCAAACCTCTAAATAGCAGCCATCTCAAAAGGTTTTATACTTGAGAACATCAGAGTACACCAAGAAAAAAAGCTAAAAAAAGTAAAAAAATCAAAAAGCAAGAAAAAAATAAAGAGAAATAAAACATTATTTAAGTGAAAACCACTTTGTGGCACTTTTAGGATAGGTACCGTAGTGAAAACCTGGTAAACAAGCACTATATTTGAATAAGACCTATATCTTTATCTATCAGCACTATCTAAAGCATCCATCACATTCATCCCATAATAAAATGTGCAAACCAACCATGGCTCGATGATTGATCAAGTGTTGAACCTTGTTGCACTATCGAAGTCCCTCTCCCCTAATGAAGGTAATATTTTCTTGAACTGGGGGAAACTTCCCAAAACTAGTAGAAAACTGGATCCTTGTAAATCCCATCATGGTCGAAAACTATCAAAATCAAAACAAGGTCAAAAACATCAAAATCCTAAAAACATTTTTATGCTTTGAGTTAACACCAATTGAACTACATGGCATCTGTGTGTATAATGTAGGCAAGGCTAATATTTGATCAGCCCTCAAGGCCCTAGGTTAGTCCCCTTAGGTGTTTTTCATGGTCTTTAGACTTAATCAAAAATCCAAAAACACTTAAAAAAATAGAAAGTCAAAAAATGTTCCTATCAAACAAGAAAACTAGGGGTCGCATGGATAATTTAGGCAACACCATCATTGATGAGCCCCCGAGGCCCTAGGTTAGTCTCCCAAAACAAAATCCAGAAACAATGTCACTCAATACAATTGAACTACGATGTCTCTACGTTCATCATGTAGGAAAGGCTAATATTTGATCAGCCCTTGAGGCAATAGGTCAATCCCTTTAGGTCCCCCTATTTGTATCTAAATTTCTCAAAAACAACAAAAAAAAATCAAATAATCAAAAATTTACAAAAGGTCCTATCTCCATTTTCACTTATCTGCAATAAACTTTCCATTCACAATAAACAATCATCACCCTCAGCCTTTGACAATGAAATCCACAAACAAAACAAACATAAAAAATAAAAAATTCCAAAGTGAAGATTGAAATAACTAGATAACTATCAAGTTAAAACAAGGCCTAAGTATAGACTACCATACCTATTTGAAAATCATTATCAACAACCCTAAAACATGAGTCTTAATGGATACAGTGTTCCTACAATAGACATCATCAATGGATTTCATCATGAACCATCAAAAAAAACTATGGCAAGTGATACTACAACATTGTTTATCTTTTTATAGTCTTATCTTTTTTTAATTTATCTTAATACCACATTCCCAAGATCTCTCAAGGATGTTCATAAGGATTTACAGAAGAAGGAATGGGGACATTAACTGTCAATTTTTGTTTATTTTGTTTGATGTTTTTGTAAAACTACCATGGTGAATACTTGCTTTGTTTTGTGTATGGAAGTTGTTTTGAGGAAATTCATGTAGCAATTGCATATTAGGCACTTCATACCTCTTTGTGTAACTGGTCTGAATTTTTTTAACACAACTCAACCATATACTCTAACAGGGTTTACATATGTCTATTATGAGCAAGAATATTCTTTTTGTGTCGAGCCAAATTCCACACAATGGATACAAAGCAACCTTGGTTATTAATACCCTAGTGAATCATGTCTATTTGCTACATCAAAAAGGATTGCTAAAAGATACGAAGCCTCTATGAAAGCAAAATCAAAACTCATTAGTAAATAACAACATCAAATTTCTATCCATCTCTAAATCATCAAACACTTATTCTAAACTAACAACTCCATCCTGCATCACAATATCATTAGTACCACATGTATCATGCATCCACAAATTCATTAGTACATATCATGACCATAATAAAATAAATAAATCATCATCCATCATATATCACCATTCATCACATAGATATGTAAATCATACATCCATCCATATCATATGCATACATCAAAAAAAATAAAAAAAGCATGAGCATATAATTATAAACCATTCATCCAGATATCTCATAACACATCATAAAACCAAATCAAAACATGGTTTATCATATATCACCAAAAATGGATAATGTCATGTGTGATACAACATCAAAGGAGATCAAAATAAATAATATATACGAGGCCTTAGTTGGGCCGATGAATATATATACAAAATATGTCTACATAAGTCTATGATGCAATACATATAAAAAATAATTAAAAAATCAGCTCTATTGGTCGACCGGCGGTGGAGATCTTAGTTGATGTTGGCTATGATGTGGAGAGGGATGTGGAACAACTAGATATTACTCATGCTTCCTAATAGACTAACAACCAGACTCTGCACCTGCCTAGGTACACAACTCTCCAAATTGTGGACGTCTCTGAGCTCTGGGAGTAAATTTCTCATACAAAGTCTGATAATAGGTACACTAATGCAAAATCCTATCCTACTGGACCTGATATTGGGCTAGGGGAGTGGAAGAGGCCAAGGATATCTCAGCTATAAGTATGTGTTTCCTCTTTGTAGCCAACTCATGTCTCAATGAGTCTCTCTCGTGATGAAGATTATCTCACTATACTTTGAATATGTCCCTCTCGCCAATCATGATCAAACCTATGCCCCAATATCCTGTTGCTACATAATCTCAACATCCCACTCTACTCTAACTACATATCTGTTGTCATCTATGCTAGTTGAGTTTCCATATCCCCTTATTAATTTATCAAAAAAACTCAAATATTTTGAAACCTCTGTTCACTTTCAAAAAGGTTGTCAAAAATAGGTTATATTGCAAACAACTTTCATTGTTGACAAGTAGTAGGGTGCATGAAATTTTACTAAGTTAATGTTTTTTATTAAGATAATTATGGGAAGGGCACCCAACCCTTATAGATAAAATAAGACAAAAGTTGCAATAAAAAACAAACAACATACTAAAAAAGGCTAATTAGCAAAAAAAAAACTAACGAAATAGTGAGGAAACAACAAGAAACAACTAAAAAACCAAGCCAAAGTAGCAATGAAGAAACAAGGAAATAGTAACATGAGCCAAAACAATAACCCACACAAAATAGGAAACACTAATAAAGAGTGTTTCAATTAGAAACCATCAATTCTAGGGTTTCCTCCCATTCAATTAGAGGACCTTTCTTCTTCTCCTTCTTTTAGACTCCAACTGACCCCTCCACCTTTATCTTTTTAATTTATTTTCCAATTTGGTTATAACAATCGCCACTCCCACCATAGTCTTTCTCATTAGACCATAATTAATTTTTACCATTTTTCTCAAGGCTTGCTCCAGGGTGACATTTTTTAATTTATAGAAGGCTAGATAATCCTATAGAATATCCCTGTAGACATGTAAAAATGACCTAACATATAACACATATATCTTGAATGAAATTTTTTCATCATCAGCATCATTATCACTAATATCATTGCATTTCACATCATTTGCATCAAAAACCCTATTTTCCTCTATTAATTGAATAGTCTTTAAATTATTTAATTAATTCACCATTTTATCATATATCTAACTTTATTCCTCTTGATTAATTAAATAACATAAATTATTTAATTATGTCACTAATATACCCTATTCTCCTTGATAAAGAGGAAAAATGGATACCTTTTTGGGGTATCACACTTTTCTCATTCAACCATTCACTAATGTCCTAGGGGTCCTAATTGGATTGACTAACCACCTCACAAGGTGAGCCAATTCTCAATTAGGAGGGTCCTCAGAAGGAGTTCTTTGAGTTCTAAGGGGTTCACCACCAAGAAAATGCTTGGAAAAGAGAATGTTGGAAAACACAATGTGATATCCAAAATGACCTAAAACTAGAAATGTGAGCTAAATGAGAAATGCAAATGATGAAATTATGCAACACCAAGTTAGCATATGTGTACCTGAGAAGTTTAGATATGTGACAAGGACTCTAGAAATGAAAAGAAGCTGTCAAAAAGTGCTGTGGAGTACTAAGATGCCTAGAGTGGCATATTAGTTCCACTGCTATTTTTTGGGGCAAATACAGAGTCTTAAGATGCTAGAATAGAATCCTAAAGAATCTCTGAAAAATACCCTGTGGAGGACTAAGATGCCCAAAGTGGTGTATTAGTCTCATTGTGAATTTCTAAACTTTCTAAATGAGGTCTTGAAGGTTGATGTCTGCAGTTGTTTCTTCTCCGATTTAAGGTCCTAAAACTTCCAGACCTGGCCTATAGGTGAGTTTCCATGAAGATGACAAATTTGGAAATGAAACTTTACAAATTTTCAATCTTGTACTCCAAATTATCTTCAAGTATACAACCTAGATCTACAAATACAAACACACAAGAGAGGGAAAACTTGTTGATTGTTAGTGAATGGGGGTTTGCCTTGGTCAAACCCCTTTTAGGTAATTAAACCAAATGATGAAATGAAGCATGAAATATGAAATATGTAAATGATATCACCTTATATGATGTATTTTGAAGAAAATATGCAATCTACCATGTAGTGGCATGAATAATTTAGATCTTGGATTCTTGGATATCATTTGAACAATAGTTGCAAATAGATCTTCAATGCTACATCCACAATCTTGGCTCAACAACATGAATGGATGCACTAAACCCTTGACATGATGCTTGAATCTTGATGATCACTGCAAATGCTTGATGAATTGATCTTGAATGCTTGAATGCTTGGATGCTAAGATTTCTTGTTATGAAAAATGGATGAGGAACCTTGTATTTATACTTATTCATGCTTAATATCTCAAAATTACACCACAACAAGCTAGCATGTGAAGTCATTAATTAAAGGAGGATAAATCTCGCCCAAATTTGAAATTGGATCCCAAAAATAAGCCAAGGAAAAAGATACCCTAGTCTCAAGGCTCAATTCTTGGGGCACAGACTCCAAAAAGGGACCTTTTTAGGTGCATTCAAAATTAGGGTCCCAAGACCCATGGAGGACAAAGACACCCTAGGTGGTGTTTTAGTCCTAGTCCATAAATCAAGGACACCTAGACATAATCATTAAATGATCATTTATCTTTTGATGTTTTTCAAGATTTTCCATAAAAATATATAGTTTATTAGGCTTGTGGATGCAAAATAGGACCAATTAAGCCATAAAGAAGCATAAATAAAGCAAGGCAGGCCCAAACAAGTGTGAAAATGCAAGGGTATGCATTTTACTACACCACACTCCTAAATCAATTAAGTTGTTATTACTTAATAATTTAATTAAATCCCTTTACCCTTTCCAAACCTAAATAATTAAATTAATTATTCAGCATCATTCAAAAAGTTCAACAAACAAATACAACTTTATTTGTTAAAGTCAAACATGACTTGCATGTTCAACTCAAAATATTAATTAATTAATTATCTTCACCCCTTTTGTGATTGAGCAAATCACGACCATTGTTTTCTCACTCTAAACAATTGATTAACTCATCTATTCTTCCATCCCACTAACCTCTCAATCTATTTCCTCAATCCCACTAACCACTCAACCTAATTTCTTCAATCACATAGATTATGCAATATAAATCCATTAATCTTTCCAATCTATTTCCTCTCAATGGTTCTTAATTGTTGATCAGAATATTTTACTATGAAATCTTGATCATTCATATCGAAATAGGAAATCTATAAAATAATCTTCTACTCTCACAAATCATCTAGAATCTTCATAGCGAAGTGCTAAGGGATATCCCTTGAGCAAATTGAGAGATATTATCACATTCTAGTTTACCATTTTACACACATTGAACATTTTGGAACAACAATGGAGGCATTGTATTGAATCGAGCAATCCGACATCCAAATGTCAATACAAATACAAATACAACATGGGATGGTATAGCTTTTAAAGTTTTGAATTTGGTTTATGGTATCCTAGGATTACATTGTTTGATTTCCTAATTTTAGAGATTCATTTCATGAGTATGGGTATGGGATCTTGTCGATGCGAAATACCAGTTATTGGTTGAATTATGCTTGATCCATGAAGAATCGAAGCATAATGGAGCCACCAATACTCGAATATCAACAAGATCAATCAAACAAGATTAAAACCAAACATTTCATCAAAACTTAACATACTAAACTACGAAAGCCATCAAAACATCTATTCTAATCCATTTGAAATTTATCTTGTTCTGGAATTTGTTGTGTTGATGTGGACTTATGACCCTTTCCCAATCCCGTTATAGTGATCTTGTTTCAGTCAATTATATGGAAGAGAATCAATGAAACCATGGTGTTTGATGTGTGAAAACCTAATTTATGTTAAAAATGAACATGATACAAGCTAAGTTACCATTATTTTATGCTATAAATGATCTAATTATGCAATTGCTAAGCTAATCTAAGTTAATTTAAGCTAAAATGATGCTAAAAGATGAAAACTCTAATTTGTTTACAAACTAAGCTGGATGCATGGAAGCCATTAATGGATGCTTTAAGCTATTATGTAACTAAAACAAACTAAAAATAAGCTAAAAGTGTGCAAATTTAACAACATAAGTTTGCAATAAAAGATGGATCCATTTGTCTCCAAATAGTGATCTATTTATAGGAGAGCAAATGAAGAATGAGTGGTCGAGATCAAAAGTCTCAATCAATGGTTCAAGATGAAGGAGATAGAGACATGGATCATGGATTCTCATCAACGGATAAGAATGCAAGATGAAGGTTAATCAAAGGCTCAAAATTACCTCAAACAAGCACACTTTTGACCTGCTCACATAGGTCAAAGGTAACTTGCTAAAGAGGTTGAAGGGTTTAGCTTGTTGAAGAAGCCAAGTGAGTTGATTGGAGGAGAGGGAATATTCCATTTGGATGAGGAAAAAGGTTAATTTTAAAATTTAAAAAAAAAATTAATTGTGCAAAAAGGATAAAGAATATTCCATGGGAATATTCTTTTTTATTAGAAGAAAATTAGTTTAATTGCTAATTAAGCAAGGTTTAATTTATGGAATTAGGGGATTAGAGGAATTAAATGATATTTATTAAATTAGATGATTTAATAAATAGGGGAGGGGTGAAATGATATTTAATTTAATAACTTAGGGTTATTTAATTAAATAAGATGACTTAGGGGATTAAATTAAATATTTTGATTTATTTAATTGAATTAGATGAAATGTTAGTGCAAAAAGAGATGAATTAACCCAATTTAATTAATTAGGCCAATGGATGAAAATGATGCAATTAATTAGCTAGGCTAATTAAATTAATTAAGTGGAAAGAGGATAGATAAAGAGGAAATGATGTTAATAAATCTTATTTGAGTGTATGACATCAATTAGGGCATTTTTTAGTGTCTACATTTTTCCCCTGTTTGAAGTGAGGTACATGTTGCTTTAGTTCAAAGAACAACGCCTTTCAGATCAAAAATGCTGCCTAAATCAAAAAATAAAAAATTTCTAATTTTTTAGATGCCCCAACCGAAGGAAAAAACTGACTCCTTGCCCCCTCAATAAATTGGGTAGAAATTTTGAATTTTGGGTTGATTTCTCGATAAAGGTTGAAAAGTTGCCCCAAGGGTTTAGAAAGGTTCTGGGATGCAAGAATAATGCCAAAAATGCAAAAAACAATACAAAATTAGGTCCAAATTGGCAGAAGTGATGAAAATGATAATAAACCCCATTAAAAAGGTTAAATTAGGGCAAAAAACCCTAATTTTCTAGCTTAAATAGGCCAAGAGGGGTCATTTTCAATTCATTTGTGCACTCACACTTAAGAAATTCTTGTGATTTGAGCTTTGAACCTTTGATGAAACGACGCATCGTGAGCTTCCCCGACACATCTTTGATCAAGTTTGTGAGTTCCAGTAGCTTCCAAGCACAAGACCATCGATATGTGATTCGAAACATGATTTGAAATTTGAAATTTTGATGCATTTATTAGGAGTTAGAATTTAGAATTTGGGGGCGTCACTATATAGCGATGCCCAAGCTTCAATCGGCGACACCCAAATGATATATAGTGACGCATATGTCTAGGGCAACACTTTTCTAGATTTGATTTTAGGGTTTTAAATTTTAAATGGTGACGTAGTCGTATTGAGCGACGCACTTGCTGATTTGAAAGGTAGGGTTAGGTTAGAAAAAATTCTAAATCACAACATCATCTTGTATGGCGACGCATTTGTCAATTTGAATTTTGAAATGCATCAAGAGTTGTTGTTTAGATTTTGAATATAGCAACACATTTGTAAATAGTGACTCATTTATGATTTTCGAGCTAGAAATTCCAAATAACTTTAAATTTTGATGATTTCCTAATGTCATGGGCTTCATGGGTGCAAGAGGTCTTCTAGCCATTGATGTCGAGAGAGCACAGGCCCATAGTACTTGAGAGATTGGGTGATTTTTCAAAGTTGCACTAGGAGCACCTAGGAGAGATCAGATTATGGTACATCACATATGCACCTGTTGTGAGGACACATTTGGCTATGATGACAGTGTTGTGCGAGAGATGGCACGGTGAGACCTCCTCATTCCACCTTCCGACAGGAGAGGTGAAAGTGACCTTAGAGGATGTGTGGCAGATATTGCGATTTCCTATCCATGGTGATTGCATGATCTACGATCGTGATGCCAGATTGGATGCCTGCTTCGAGGTGATGGAGATGGACCAAATTGCGTTGGTCACATCATAGATTGATTTAGAGACATATAGAAGTCACATGTCGACCTTCGAATTGATCGTTATGGCCATCATTTTAGGTTTGGTGCCTCTAGACAAATGTGGCTAATTCTTCAGTCCAGGTTGGGGCTTGGCTTGGTAGAGGATGCTTTATTAGAGGACTCTTTTTGCATGGGGGCCTGTGATGCTAGACTTTGTGTACCATGATTTGCATGATTTTGTGTATTGCAATGGGAGAGCTATTGGTGCAAGTGTGACACTCCTTCATATCTGGGCATGGGAGCACATTGATGTGCTTCAACCCATTGTACAGATGGCGGACATGGAGCTAGATGATCTTGTTATATGGAGATATTGAGGTTCCATCACACTTAGGAACACAGGATATATTGGGCTCCCATACTGGTGATGGGTGATAGATGATATGACTGTGTTTCGCTAGCGGCCATGGCTTCAGATGTTGGCATGGTTTGATGATATTCAAAAACTTTACTTCACTTGGTAGACTCAAAATATGCAAGGTCAAGAGCATACCATGGTTGAGCGGTACCTTCTTGACAGAGTGTCCAAATAGTTTAGTGATGTCTAGGACAGGGCCATTTTGCATGATCAGCTAGAGAGGTTCCCACCTAGGGACCAACAATTCTGATAGCATGGGTCATTGAGAGTTTCTTTTAGTTGGTTTCCTAGCCTTGGGAAAATGATCAGGGTCAACCCATTGCTTAGACTACCCCTACTTATGATGCATGGTTCGTCCCTCTGAGGTGACTCACAAATCCTGCAGGTGCTCCTCCTTGAGGGAGACCATGAGGCAGAGGAGTCAAGGGCAAAGGAAAAGGAGGCCAGGATGGCCATGATGCATAGGTTCTGTGGGCTCCTCCAATGGGACAACAACCTCTAGCAGTGTAGCAACAGCCAGTGCCACCACCACCAATGTTGTTGGATGCCAGAGATGTACAGATACAACAGCTATAGCAACAGGTGTAGGCTTTGATGGGTGAGTGGGACCAGGCCCACTAGCAGATTTTAGTTTTGATTGATGAGCAAGACCAAGCTTGACAATAGGTGATTGTTGTGACAGTTGAGAGAGACGCAACATTGTAGAGAGTTCAAGCAGTCATAGGTGAGAGGGATCAAGAGATGGCTCGACGTTAGCAGATTGAGAGCCTTATGACATCCACCCATGGTTGGACAGTTTTAACACAGTTGTATAGAGAGGCTATTACGAAGGCTGCATATTATAGGAAACATTATCACATAGATGTTCCAGTAGCTCTTCGTCAGCCCGATTTTTCACAGTGCAATGATGTGCATACCCTTGTAGAGGAGTAGCTTGAGCAGTAGGCTGGAGAGGGTAGCAAACACCAAGGTTAGCCTTTTGATGTACAAACACTTTTTTATTTTTCCCCATTCTTTATACTGATATACATTCATGGGCTCCTTTTTTATAGCCTCGTGGATATTGTATGTATGATCGATGTACACACATTGATCCAAATTTTGTACCATGACACATTTTTTGATATATATATGATACAGATACAGATGGTTCATGCTATGATGTGTTGACTTTATTTCATGATGTATGGATGCTTATATATGATCATATATGGATGCATTTTATTTGATGCCTATATGATATATGATGATTATGATATGGATGGATGCAATATTATGTTCTTTTTCATTATCTTTTCATGATATGATATGGATGGAGGATTATGATATTCAGATGTTATGGATGCAAATGATGTGGAAACATTTCTTTTTGTATATTTTCTATGCATGTTTTGATGATGATGTATGTATTTGTATGTGAATGTATGGATGCAAATGCTTATGATATGCAATGATTTAAGATGCTTAGAATAAAAAATATATATTATTCATCACAACTCAAATGATAATGCAAAATGTATGATGTGATATTCAATGATTATGCTATGGATGAATGCATATTGATGGTTTGTGGATGCAGGGTGGATGCATTGATGATGTTTTTGTGTGTCATGATACAGGGTTAGCACAGAGAGAAGATAGAAGAATGAAGAATGAATGGTCGTTTATGATGATGATTGTATCAAAAGATCCAACAATTCCTTGATCCATCGAGACTTTATTAGAGATGGTGATGAGACAATGCAAAAGAATATAGGATGAAAATGCAGGATGGGTGCTCACACTTCGAGATTGTGATTTTTTGTTGTTCCTTATTGTTTGATATAACACAGACATAATGCATCAAGGTATTGATAACTAGGATAATGCTGCATCTAGTGTAATTTACTTTGATTCAACAAGTAGATAAGATATTTCTTGTTCACATATTGACATACGGAAGCGTCATTAAAATATAAGTTAGAAGTTTAGAACATATTGGACCAAAGCATACACAATAGTCAACAACATACTCCAAACGACCTTCCTACACACAACTAAGCAAGTATGCACCAAGATTATTTTACAAGAGTATCCACAAGTACAACAAATGAAAGATAATGATTGATGCCCCATTCCTTTCTCTCTAAATAATTTTAGATAGACATCATTGAGAGGTCCTCAAAATGGATCATTAAGATAAATCAACAGAAAAGATCAAAGACAAACAGTTGATGTTATCTATAGCTCCTTCCTAGTTTAAGTTTAGCTTAGGTGATATTTGATGTTGATGTCCATCGCAGGAAGGATACATCCTAGGACATGTTGATCAGAGGGTTGTTTGATGTTGGGATAATGATGCTAAGATGAACCATTGCTATAAACTTCACTGACGTATTTACCTATGATTTAGACTTTAGATTTTGACTTTTAGGGTTGCACTTTATAACTTGCTATACTTGTTTTCTACTTGTTTTTCCAAAGGGTAAAGGTGGCGATCGTTTATTATGGGTGAAAAAATATTGTGGGTGAAAGCGAGATGGGATGGATGGAATTTGTATTTTTCTGAAATATTTGAATTTTTTTTGGTATTTTGAAAATGTTTTGAGGCTATTTTTGGTCTTGTTGAATGTTTTCTATTATTTTTGGATTTTCTGAGTTTTTGAGGCTATTTATGGTTTTCTAAATATCTAAGGCTTTTTAGGTCTTTTGAACATTTTTCTATTATTTTTGGATTTTCCATTTTATGATTTTTTTGTATTTTTTGAATATTTGGATGTTTGTGGCTTTTCTTGAGATATTTGGATGTTTTGGGGATTTTTTGAGTTTTACAAATGTTTAGGGGTTTTTTGAATTTCTGAGTTTCGACCAAGAGCTTAACCTAAATACCTATCCTAAGGGCCTCAGGGGCTAATAAAAGATTAGCCTTACCTACGTTATACATGCAGAGACCACGTAGTTTGACCAACTTGACAAATTTATAGGACAAAGATATGAATAGACAAGAGATGGAAGCTAATTACAATGGACTGCTAAGGACTGACCTAGGGTGTCTCGGGGGCACATCAGTGATGGCCTTGCCTACGTTCAAGCTCAGAGACAATGTAGTTTGATAAGGAGGACATTATTTTTTGGATTTTCGTTGTACAAGATTTTGCAAATGTCTTTGGATTTTCTAGATAATATTTTATGAATGTTTTTGGTGTTTTCAAATAAGATGTCCCATGACCTCAAGATATACAAGAACTCGATTGCGACGCATAACAAAATTCCCCCAATGTGATATGTTAGTGCTAAGGATTTCATGATACATTATAGTGACAAGCCATGATAAGGACGCAGTTGGGGGATAAATGGCGATGCAAAGAATGATAGGTCAAAAGAGCCAAAGAATAGATGGAGATACCTTATTAACACGAGGTTCCTGTTTGCTAGGTTTTCACCAAGGTACTTTCCCAAAGCACCACCGAAGTGGTTTTCACTAGAGGAAAAAAAAAATCTTTACTTTTTTCAATCCTTTTTCTCATTTTTTTGGATTTTGATCATTTTCTAATTTTTTTTGTATTTTCTGATTTACACCCTTCATGTTTAGGCATAAATTTTTTTGAGATGCAAGCTATTGATTAGATCCTACAAGGGTTCACCTTCAAGGGTTGATAGTTGGTATGCTTCTGATCTATAGCTTGTTGTGATGACAAAGGGACCCAATCAATTAGGCTCAAACTTTCCTTTGTTGTCTTGATCTGGGAGGTTCTTCTGATTTTTCTTTAAGACAAGATCGCCTACCTGGAATGACTGATATTGGATTATCTTGTTATAGCTCCATTTTAGTCAGTTTTGATACACTTACAAGTGATTAAGGTCATCAAGACAATGTTCATCCAAGAATTCTAGCTTATTCAGTCAAGACACTCTATACTCTTCCTCAGTTATCATATTCTTCAGTGACACTCACAATGATGGGAGCTCAACCTCAATAGGCAAGATGGATTATGATCCATAGACAAGGGAGAAAGGGGTTGCTCCTATAGGTGTGTGGATACTGGTTCAATAAGCCCAAAGAGTGGGATTTAGCTGCAGATGCCAATCACAACCAAATTCATTAACTATTTTTTTAGGATTTTTAGGATAGTTTTATTTATTGCTTCTTCTTGGCCATTGTCTTGGGGATAATATGGTCTAGAGAATCAATGTTAGATATTGAATCTCTAGCACAACTCTTTTACATCATGATTCTTGAATGGGGTTCCATTGTCTAAGATGATGGTTTGTGGTACACCATAATGACAAATTAGGTAGTTCAAGATAAACTTGGCTATTTGCTTCCCTATTATGTAGGTCATATGAATGGCTTCAACCCACTTAGTAAAGTACTTAGTGGTGGTTATGATAAACTTATCGTTGTTGGATGAAGTTGGAGTTATTTTTCCTATGAGGTCAACTCCCCACTGTGAAAAAGGCCATGGTGTGATCATGGTTTGCAACTCTTAAGTTGGAACATGAATCAGATCCCCATGTTGTTGACACTGGATGCATTTCCGTACATACTGATGAGCTTATTTTTCCATGGTTGGCCAATAGTACCTATCCTCAACAATTTCTTAGCTAATGTCATACCACTAGAATGGGACCCACATATGCCATTGTGCACTTATGTTAAGATAGTTAAGGCTTCCTCTTGGTTAACACATTGTAGTAATGTCCCTTCGATGTTTTGAGGGTAAAGGGTATCACCTACGATCACGAATCGAGATGCATTTTTGACAAAGTTATTTTTAAGGTTCAGGGTGATGTCTGATGGAAAGGTTCCTTTGTTAAGGTAAGTAAAGATGTCATGGTACCACGAGGATCTAGGAACAATAATGACACACATGAATTCAAATTTAGGGATTTTGAAAGTTGGTACGAGAAATTGTTCTACCAAGAATTCACATTGAAGAATGTTGTTCAGCATGTCTAGTAGTGATCCAATTGTTGCCATGGCGCCTGCTGCTCTATTATTCATGCGAGGAATCTTCTCAAAAGTTATGTCTATAAAAAGATATTTGAGATTCTCCACCATCTTCTTGTAAGATGTGAGCTTGTCATCTTTGGTTTGATAGTCGTCATTGACTTGGTTCATAACCAGTTGTGAGTCTCCATAGACTTTCATCTCTTGTATCTGCCACTGAACTGCTATCCCGAGACCTGTGATCAAAGCTTCGTACTCAACAATATTATTGGTACTAAGAATGATAGCCTATAATATTTTTGGATGCAATCACCTTGGGGGGTAATGAAAATAATTTCGGCTCCTGATCCATGTTGGGTGAATGATCCATCAAAGTATATCTTCCACTGAGCTATGAGATTAATAAGGAACAATAATTCCTTAGGGAACTTAGATATTAAAGGGTTATCATCATAGATGGGTGCTTTTGCTAACTATTCTGCTATCACTTGTCCTTTGATTGCCTTGCGCTCCACATACTCTATGTCAAACTCTATCAAGATCATTACCCATTTAGCCATTCGTCCTGTGAGGGTTGTTTTGGATAACAAATATTTTAATGGATCAATTTTTGTGATGAGCTTGATTTGGTGTGACAACATGTAATTCTTGAATTTTTGTGAAGCAAAAACTACCGCTAGGCATGCTTTCTCAATTAGTGAATAGTTCATCTCATATCCTACCAAGGTTTAGCAATGTAGTATATGGCTCTTTCTTTTTTCGTTTTCATCATGTTGTGCTAAAAGAGCTCCTAGTGTTGTTGGTGTTGTTGAGATGTAAATATCAATGGCTTGTTTGGTATCAGTGTCATGAGCACTGGAGGTGTTAGTAGATAATCCTTGATCTGCTGGAAAGCTTTATCACATTTTTCATCCCACTTGTAAGTTATCCCTTTATGGAGAAGATGTGAAAAGGGGTGAGTCTTATCTAATAGCTGAGCTATGAATCTTCTAATGGATTGCAACCTTCCTTATAATCCTCTCATCTGCTTCAATGTCTGTGGTGGATCCATTTCTAGGATAGCTTTTACCTTTGTTGGATCAATTTCTATCCCTCTTTGTGAAATGATGAAGCCAAGAATTTTTCCTGATGTGACCTCAAACACACACTTTTTTTGGATTTAGTTGTACCTTGTATTCTTCAAGTCTGTCAAAGATAGGTCCTAAGACTTGTATGTGCTCACTTCTCTTCTTTGATTTTTCCAAAATATCATCCACATAATCTTCAACTATTTTGTGGGTCATTTCATGAATGATGAGGGTCATTTCTCTTTGATAAGTAGCTCTTGCATTCTTCAACCCAAATGGAATCACATTCTAGCAGTAGGTTCCCCATGGACAAGTAAAGGAAGTTTAATGTTGATCTTCCTTGGCGATTATGATTTGGTTTTATCCTGAAAAACCATCCATGAGCGACAACATTTCATGCCAATTGTTAAATCCACAATGAGATCAATGTTTGGAAGAGGGAAATCATCCTTTGGACATGCCTTGTTTAGATCTCTGAAATCAGTGCATATTCTAATGCCCCCAATGGGTTTTGAGACTAGTACTAGGTTTGAAACCCACTTAGGATAATCTATTGGTCAGATGAATCCAACGTCAAGAAGCTTTTGTAGTTCTAGTTTAACCAAGAGTGCTATCTAAGGGTGCATCTTCCTTAATTTTTGCTTGACTAGTTTGGCATTGGGATAAACTACTAAGTGATGCATAACTACTTCTGGATCAAGGCTTGACATATCTATGTATGACCATGAAAATTTAGCTCTTCTCTCTTTGAGGAATGTTGTAAGATTCTTCTGTTCTTCGTCTAACAAAGATTCAACATATAAGGTGATCTTAGGTTCTTCTTTTGTTCCCACATTGATTGGTGTAGCCTTTTCTGCTAGTACTGTTGACTTCTCTAGATGCATTGTACTAAGGGGGAGACTGAATCCCTCATCCTTGGGTGCCTCAAGGAGGTTTTCACCATTGGATGCATCCCTTTTTTTTTTACTATTTTGGGACCAGAGAGTTCCACTAGGTGGTTTTCACTCAAGGATCTATAAGTTAATTGTATTTCATTTATTTTTTGACTGAAGGATTCAATCGTCTCCCCATAGTATGCCCCTGTATCAAGCTCTATGTCAAATCCTGCTTTGTGATCTACCCATGATAATTTGTCTTGGAGTCCCATGAATTATGAGATTGCTTCATAATTTTCAAATAAATCTAGAATTGGTGGTCCTTGTTGGTCCATGTCAATGATTTGTGGGTATACCAAGCGTATTTCAGTTGGTTGGTTGTTTGAGACAAAGGATGCTATGGATATCATGAAGAGGGTTTTGTTCTCAAATGGGTCAGCAACATCAAGAGGAAAGTCATCTAAGGTAGTATCATGTGATGTAGGTGACCAAGACGAAGCCTCAACTCGTTTAGCAACAATACCTTTGCCAATGAGTGTGACCTTGCTAGTAGTACAACCTAAGCTAAGATTTTTTATCCATTTATTAGGAACAATGGGTTCTAGTAAACCATTGTCATTTTGTCCTAGCTTCTTATTCTTGTTATACCCCATGCTCTATAATAGTTGTAAACCTTGGTTGTCATCTTCCATGGGAAGAACAAGAACAGTTCATTCATCTTGATAGAGGAGTTTAGAGATATCTTGCTCATGGACGTCTTCTTGATTCAAATCTCCTCATTTGGTGAAGGTATTAGTTGCCATCTTGATTATTTCTGGTTCTTTGGTGCTAGATGTTGGTTTCCCATGATTTTTAGGAGAAATAGGAAAATCTCCTACGACAAAGGTCTTTGTCAATATTTTGTAGTTGCCACAACCATCATCTTGGATTACTGCTTTGACATTGGGTATGTTTTTTAACAATTGGTACTTGTGATGTTGTGATAGAGGCTAGAGATGATTGGTCATAAATGAGATTGTTGGTGTGGTTCCTTCATCATTTTTGGGTATTTGTGGGATCTTATATATTAGAAATATGGGAAGAGACAAGTGAAGCTGCAAATAATATTAAACACGAAATGTAATGCTTCTCAATTTTCATTAAAAATCATTACATACTTATAGGATTCCAAAATCCTATTTTATAGGAAACCTCCTATAACAACTCTACTAAATATATGAGTCGATTTAACAACTCAACTTCCTACAACCAAGTGTGTACAACCAATATACTAGCCTATTAACAAACCATGTGACTAATAATAATATTAAGTTGTTTCTCAACAACTTAATATTAATATGACACTTATTTACAACACATATATCAACACCCACTAAACATTTTATGCTTAATTATTTATGCATCTTGTGATGCAATATTTCCAACCACCTATGTGAACACTAATTCCCAACACCCCCCTTAGTGTGAACATGGGGTGAAAGTACATCACAATACTTAATGACCACACATAGTAGCTTACCAAAAAATATAAGATAAGAGTAGGGACATACACATCTACCCATGGAACTGAGGATAGGGACTAACACATCTACCCAAGGTATTACATCAAGTTTGGATAGGGACAAGCACATCTATCCAACATCAAAGTTATGAACAGGGAAAAAAACATCTACTCACAACAATTATGATTGGGGACAAACACATCCAATCATAATCACCAACTCGTGTGACTGAGGACAAACACTTCCAATCACTTACATCATCTCGTGAATGAGGAAAAACACATCCATTCACATACAACCAAGAAATGTGATTGGGGACATACACATCCAACCATATCATAAAAGCTTGAACACCAAGCCCTCATTGTCACGTATGCAGCCACCATTATAGATCATTGCCACTATGATCACAAATGATATGAGATGGTTGTCGCTGCCACCTAGAAACTGATCTTGGCCTTAGTCATTTTGGTACAAATAATTTTTTCACTAATGCAATTTCGTGACCCCATCGCTAGTGACTAATGAGAGGTCACTAAATTTCCTCAAACCTCTAGTGCCTCCAACCTCCAATGGATTTTATTTAGAGAACATATTCCTCCTCACTGTCTTCATGTGGAGGGTCTTCAGTAGCTTCCCCATGAAGGCATTCTTCATCATCATTTGCAGCTAATGCCTTATCTGTATTTAACTTGCCATCAAGGAGATCCTTGGCATGCTGATTTCAATTCATAACAATGTTTCCCTTATTCTTACAATAGTAGCACAAAATTCTATTCTTGAAGAAATAGATTTGGAGGATTGGTTAGGCCTGTTTTTTCCATACATTGCAATTTCCTCTAAAGTTGGGTCCATTTTATTAGTTCCTTCATCAATCAAAGTAGATATTGTATCTTCTAGGCTAGCATTTACTTTGTTCAATGTGAATACAATAGTACTATAACAAGGAGACATGCTATTTAACAAAATAGCTTTAGCATCATCATCATCTACTTTAGCATTTATCCCAACTAGTTGATTCAATAGAGAGAGAAACTTACTGATATGTTGAACAATATTATCACCTTCCACCATTTTTAACCTAAAAAATTTATGCTTTAAACTTGTCTTTGCACTCATTTCTTGTGATCCAAACAAAGCATTCAATCCATCCCACACTTCCTTTGAAGTCTTTTTTAAGTTGATATGATGGAGGTATACATCTGACAGTCTAAGACCAATCATAGCTATTTCCCTTCTATCCTTTGCAGTCCACTTTGAGAGTTCATTAGCATCAGTTGGCTTTGTTGTTGCCCCACTTACCACATCCCATAGATCCTTTTCAATAAGGATCAACTGCAACTTGATTTGCCATGTGTGGAATTTTGAACCCTCAAATTTTTCAATCAATACATTGTTTTTCTCCATTTAAAGAAATACTATTTGACCCTAACAAACAAAATATTTCCTTAAGACTACTACCTATCCCCCACAAAAATGGATGTCACGTACAAGCGAGAGTGTAACTAATTACAATAATTATTTTTTTATTTTTGATGCTTTTGAATATAGATAAACATACTTTGAATGACACAATAACAAATGCTCTTGTAAAAATGGACCTACTTGACTATTAAACTATACCACACATTAACTCAATAGGAACTAATAACAATTATTGTATATCCTCACTAACCCGAGGTCTGCCATGAGGGCATTCAGTTGTCTGTCCAATAGCACATTCATCGTTTTCATATTGCTAATGGTGTGGAACCTATGCTTCAACACTTGGTCGAATTTTTTTGTGGAAGAAAGGCTTGCCACGAGTGAACCATCCCCTATAGAATTGATGGTTTCACATTGAGGAGTGACCAATGAGTATGTTCTCAAGATGAAAATTTCACACAATCTTTAATTCTAATTATAACGCTCTGAAATATCATTGCAGTACCATCATAATATATGTGATAGTGAACCAAGCATGACAGAAAGGATCTAGTTGCAACTGAAACATTAGGCCATATTACAATTTTTTGTGGGCACAAAAACTTTTCCCATCTCCAACCAACCATGGATCAGGCAATAAGCTGCTCAAACAATGAGCTGGTTGCAAGTAGAGAAATCGTGTCCCTGGGTAAAACTGTCTGTCAGAGGTACAAATCAGGGGCCTTCAGTGATATCAACCCACAAATATATCTCAAATAAAATAATGGTGTTGTATGATAGTAGAGGGGCATTTCTAGATGTCGTCGACCACTACAGGCTCTAAACGGTGTGAACAAACAACTAAGTTATGACAAGACAATCAATGAAAAAAACACAAACTATACCATTTACAAATGGTCTACCAAACAATAGAGAGCACCAAACCAATGAGGAATGTAGCAATCTACCAACAATAAAATTGATAGATGAATGGACTTTGCACTCAAAGTGAAAAAACAAAGATACGTATGAGTCTGCACACACACTAAACTCCTGTGATGCCTAAAAAACAAACCGCACTTGTTTACAAAGAAATTGAGCACTAGAAAATTACAACTAAGATTTATGTGTCTATCAAGTGAAAATTAAGTATCTACAATGGTGGAAGAAGTGTTGCAAATCAATCCTAACCAAGGAGAACTGGGCTGTCAAACAAGGACACACCAAGGAGGGAATTTTAGAAAATCAACAATCCAATTCCATTGAATACGGTCAATAAGCATTTTCAACTCCTATTGAGGTGCCTGAATTAGAGGCATCTCCAAATCTAATAATACATCAGATGTTGATTGTGGCTTCAAACCTTATTCACAAATTATAATGATGAGCTTCAATTCGCCTTAGTCAGTACCAATAATATCTCTACATTACAATATAATAGGCACAAAATCGCTACAACTTTGATACCATATTAGAAATATGGGAAGAAACAAGTGAAGCTGTAAATAATATTAAACACGAAATGCAATGCTTCTCAATTTTCATTAAAAATCATTACATACTTATAGGATTCCAAAATCCTATTTTATAGGAAACCTCCTATAACAACTCTACTAAATATCTAAGTCGATTTAACAACTCAACTTCTTACAACCAAGTGCGTACAACCAATATACTAACCTATTAACAAACCATGTGACTAATAATAATATTAAGTTGTTTCTTAACAACTTAATATTAATATGACACTTATTTAAAACACATATATCAACACCCACTAAAAATTTTATGCTTAATTATTTATGCATCCTATGATGCAATATTTCCAACCACCTATGTGAACACTAATTCCCAACATTATAAAACTTGGCCTCAAGGCTCTTGTACTAGTAGAAAGGCTTAGGGTCTCCATGGATAGTGATTTTTCTTCCCTCAAAAGGAAACTTCACACACTGATGATAGGTTGAGGTTATGGTTTTCAAAGCATGGATCCAAGGTCGACCAAGTAGGATGTTATAGGGAAGATCAAGATCAAGCAATGTAGTGTCTGCAATAAGAGGTCCCACTTGGATAGGGAGTGCAATGATTCCTTGTGATACTCATTCTTGGTCATCGTATTCTCTAATGGTGGTACTCTTTCTCTTCTCAATAGTATCTTTTGAATAGCCTAGATGCTTGATCAACTATAGGGTACAAATTTTTAGACCAACACCTCCATCTACCAAGACTCTTTTGACCTTGTTTTTATGAAAGACAACCTTAAGGTGTAAAGCACGGTTATGAGATGGTTGCAATGGTAAATCTTGTTTGGAGAAGGTGAGAAGATGGCTGGAAATATGCCCTACCATAGCTTGAAACTAATCGGCATCAATGTTCTTAGGAATAGATGACTTAGACAAGGCTTTTTCCAGTATTTCCCTGTGTGCAGGAGATAATTTCAGAAGTTCCAAAATTGATATTTGAGCAAGGGTTTGTTTAAGCTAATCTACAAGATTGTACTTGCTAGGATTAGATTCAGGAAAAGTAGGTTGTGTCCTAGATTGAGCTGGGACAGCTACTTGAATGGTTATTTTTCCATATCATGTGGTGACTCCACATTTTGTACTAGCTCCTTTGATGGTGACAACAATGATAACACTATTATAGGAGGAAACTACATTGGAATAAGTATCTTGAACATTGGTGTAATCCTTAGCTTTTCCATTATTGTTAGTTTTGTTATGATTAGGCATAGGGTTCTTGTATATCTTGAGATCTTGGTTTCTAGCTAGTACCTCCACAGATATGGTATCGTTCTCTATGAGATGTTGGATGATATTCTTGAGTTTCATGCAATTTGTTGTTTTATGTCCTTTGATTTTATGAAATTCATAGAGATCATGCTCGTTGTACCAGGATGGATTTTCTTAGAGTTCTTGGTAGTTTTCAAAGTTAGGAAGTGTTATCAAATTTGACTCTACCAATTTCTTCATGATTGTCTCGATAGGTTCTGATAACTGTGTGTACTTTCTTTTAGGATAGTTGTTCCTGTTACCAGTTTTCCTTGTTTCCATGTTGGTGTTATTGATCTAATTGTTCTAAGGTGGTACCATTTGTTGCACAGTCGGTTGGATGTTAGCAAATTGATTATTGTTAGGTCTAGGAGCACTTAGTATGACTTTAGCATCTACTACACCATCATTTGTTACATTTTTATTCTTCTCCCATACACAAGGTTTCTCATTTGAACTGGTTGAAGGATGGTTGTCTTTGTAAGATTGAGTATTTCCTTATGAGATTAAGGCTTTTTCAATGTTAAGGGCTCTTGGAACAAGCTCGTCATAGGATGTAATGCATTGCATTTTCAAGTGGAATGATAGATTCAGATCAAGGTTGGATATAATGATTCCCACTTGTTTGTTAGGAAGAGGCCACTTGCTTTTACTATCTCTTTGTCTCCATCATTGTAAGAAATTTGTGAAGGTTTCCCCCAGATTTTGTTTGAGAGTATACAACTCTTCTAGACTAGCATCCATGTCAAGATTGGAGAAGTGATTAATGAATTTTTCAGTGATTTCTTGAAAAAATTTGATACCAGGAGGAAAATGAGAAAAACAATCCATAGCAATACCTATTAAAATTTGAGGGAAGAGGCACATTAGATATGAATCATTGTAATCCACTTCCATGCACATGACGTTGAATTCTTTGATATGGTCCACAGTACTTCCTCTCCCTCTGTATTTTTCAAATTTGGGGATTTCAAAACCAGGAGGGAATGGTACCATTACTATGTTTCGATCAAATGGATAAGGACACAAGTTCTATGTATGAGGTTTCTTTGTCTTACCCATGCAAAGGTCCTTCATTTCTTGTGAGGGTGCTTTTGATTGTGATGTAAGATCATCTTACGGATTGGGTGGAGGAACATATGGTGGGATGAGAGATGAGTTATATGGGGTGTATGAAGGTGTGAGATTCTGTGAAAATGATGAATATGTTCCTGATGCATTTGTATTGATCATGTTCGTATGAGGAAAATAAGATCCTTATTGTTGTTGTTGGGCATACTATTGAGCTAGTAAGGCTTTCTATTGAGCTTGTTGTTGTTGTGCTAATAAAGTTACTTGTTGTGCTGCTAAAGTTGCTTGTTGAGCTTGTTGGGCAATGGTTCCTTCTTGTTGTTGTTGTTGTGCTAAGGCTGCTTGTTGAGCTTGATATTGTTGTTGTGCCAAGGTTGCTTGTTGAGCTACTAAGGTCGCTTGTTGAGCTTCTTGTTGTTGTATGACTTGTTGGTAAGTTTGTTGTGCTTGTTGTAGAGCTAGGGAATGTGCTTGCAATGTGGGATCAAGTGATTGTCGAGACATCTATGAAGGATTATATATATTGATGTTTTGAGTGGTTAGTGGATTGGTAGTTGTAGACAAAGATTTTGGCATCCAAGGTCTTTCTAGTACTTCTAGGGTTTTTCACCTAAAAGGAGAAAGATGAGCCAAAATGCAATGTTCACACTCAAATATTAATGTGATATGGATGAAATATGTCTAATAAACTGGTTTAAATGCATAAAACTAATGAAAGTATTGATTATTAAGTGGAAATTATCAAAATGCATGTTGTTTAAAAACACATTATGTAATTTAAAAACACCTAGAAATGAATGCAAACTGTAACAGAATTTGATGAAACTGAAAATGTGCACCTGAAATCTTGATGGAGACTGGAAATGACTTCTAAAGTGTTGTTGATCCTAATTTTTCAACCTAGTGGGACTCGTTCACCATTCTGGGCGAATTAGTCCTAGTTCTGTGAAACTGTTCCAAAGCCCATTTCGGACAAATGGGTGTCCAAAAATGCAGAAAACCAAAATCAGGCTTGGTAGTGGGACTCATTCGCCACCCATGGAAAATGAGTACACTTTTGAATTTCTGAATATTCAAAGGTGGAAATAGGAGCTTTCGGCCTACAATTTCTGTTTTTCTAGGTGTTTAGTTTTGAATCTGTTGAATTTGGGCTTGAAAGTGACTTTTTGAGGGTATTTTGACTTATCCAATGAAGAGATGACTTGAAAAACTTTGCAATGCAATCTTCAATAATTTTTAAGCCTCCAAGATTTCTAAATCTACAAATACACAAGACAAGAGAGAGATATGTTGAATGTTAGGGCATGGGGGTTTGTCTTGGTCAAACCCCTTTTTAGGTAATTAAACCAAATGAAGAAAAGAATGTAATGAAGCATGCAAAAATGGAGTTATTACCTTGCCATGATGATTGATCTTGAATTTCTGAAGCAAAACATGAAGAATTTTCCCTTGAATGTCTAAAAATTGCTATCTTAATGACTTGAAATGATGAAACCCTAACTTGCTTGACTTGAGATGGAAGAATGATGGATGAATAATGAAGAATGGTTATTATTTATGGCTTAGAGACTTGATTTTATAGGAAATTCACCTTATTTTCTAGTAAATTGGATCCCTAAGGCCGACATGTAAAAATAACAAGCTTAAATTTTAGTTTTTCCCACTCAAAGGTCAAAAATGGCCCAAATGGGACTCATTCACCACCTTGGGCTAATTAGTCCCACCTGGAAGGGACTCATTTTCCACAGGTGGTGAATTAGTCCCAATGGGGCCCATTTGACAGCTATGATGCTAGGAAGTAAGGAAATAAGGTTTTTATGATGACTATGTCAAGTATTTCATCAAATATTGCCTCGGGATGCACAATATGGGGTAATAAGGGCCTATTAATGATGATGTAAAGGTAAATTAGGGATTGGGACATAGAATTCAATGTGAAAGTGTGATTAACTACACTTTACAACACTAAAATGAGGTCCACACAGCCTAGGAAGGCACAATATCGAATTTGAATGTGTAAGACACATTACAACACTATATTAACATTAAGTTTAATTCACAAGCCTTTTAAATTGATGTGAAAATGTCATTAAACACATTTTATAATGTTGAATTAAGGGACAATAAGCTTTGAGAAAAAATTCAATACCCAAAGGGGGAAGAATCTCCCACCAAGCTTTACAATAAGAGCAATTAGATGAGTATAATAGCTCTAGTCAAGATTTGCAGTCAGAGTAATCAATTGGGTTTGATAAGTTTAGCTCCATGCAATTTTTCCCTTTCATTAACACATTTTTAGTACATTAACCAACTTCTTTCCTATCTTGTAAAAAACTACAAGGAATTGCAAGGAATTGCAACATTCTTATACTAATGTGGGTTTCAATTCTTAGAATTTTTCCAATAAGAGCATATGTTATGAATTGGAAAGATCACAATATAAACAAGGGATAGTTGTTATAGAAAAATCCTCTATTTCCACGTCTCAGGAGTAGGACATGTTTGGAATTTCTTATCAACCCCAAACTTGTCCTTCTGAATATCAAAAGTAGGAAATGTTCAAGGCTACTGATAAACTCCAAACTAAGCAACAAATTTCTCCTGATAATCTTGATAGTATTGCACAAAAGTTGCTTGAATCCATAGGTTCAAAGCTTTTTGATGAAATAGCAGATGAAATTCTTCATGAGGATGTTGATACAAGGGAAAAAATAGTACAATCAAATATGCAAGCCATTCATGTTTGCTCAACAAAAAAAATTGACTTGGGGACTGATATAGAAGTGGGCTTTGATTTTTCATAGGAGTTATCTTTGGCTCAAACTCCCATCTCTAATGTGATAATAAAAAAGACTCCAACCAAAGAGGAAGAAGATTGAAGGCAGAAAAAATGAAAGAGGAAATAGAAACAGGCATGCAAGCCACATTGGATGCAGGATTCACAATCAACAAAAGAATGAGGAGAGCATGTTGCTCTCCTCATGTTGAACGAAGATTATGTCATGGAATGTCAGGGGCATCAATTCCCCTGACAAAAGATCCCAAATCAAGCATCAAATTAATGCTAGTGGAGCTGATATTTTCTTACTCCAAGAATCTAAACTATCAAAGGAGGTATTTGATTCAACCATCACCAAATGGAATAAGTGGAAAGTTCATTTGGTACCTACACAAGGGGCCTTTGGGGGGCTTGATTTTTCTATGGAACCCAAGAAAAGTTATAGTAGAAGTTTTGAATTCTGATAACAACTGGCAGCTTATGAATGTGCAATGTTTTGATCTTCAATTTAAACTTCTAAGTGTGTATGGGCCAACTACAACACAAGACAAAAAACAAACTTGGGATATGTTGACAACCTAAATTCAAAGCTCAGGAAATAAAAAAATCAATGTTACATGTGATTTCAATGCAATAGTGTCTCTGACTGAAAATCAAGGAGGAGTTTTCCCACCTCCAAAAATAATGGCATATTTTGGATGCTTCATTTTAGGCAATGCATTGAGGGATATACTTCCAGAGAAAGGAAAATTTACCTGGAAAAATTGAAGGAGATATTTATGTTAGATCACAGTAAGATTAGATAGATTTCTAGTCTCTCAAGATTGGGTCTGTGCATCTTTTATTTTGGCTTCACAAATTCTCCCATTCATAGGGTCTGATCATTATGCTATTTTGTTATCTATAAGAAAACCAAACAGAGGTTTTAGCTCATAAACCATGTTTCAAATTTGAGAAGATGTGGTTGTGACATCCTCACTTTCTACCTCTACTACGGAAATGGTGGATAAGTGCTCCTATTCAAGATGGCACAAAAATGTTTCAGCTCTTCAAAAAATTGCAATATGTCAAAGGGAAAATAAAGGAATGGAATGTGAGTACTTTCAAAAATATTTTTGCTCAAAAGGAAGAGGTAGCCAAGCAATTAGCATATATTCATGAGCACATTATCTAGAATGAGATGGATGCTATCACTTATGACAAACAAAAGGAACTTCAGCAGATTTGGGTAGAATTGGGTAAGCAAGAAGAAATATACTGGAAACAAAAATCTTGAGAGTTATGGCTGAAAGAGGTGGACCGCAACACAAAAAAAATTCATGCTTCAACTCAGCAAAAAAGAGCTTCAAAAAAAATATTTCCTATTCAAGAGATAAGCTCAGGAAATCAAATTACTAATGCGGATGAAATTCAAAAAGAGGGTGTGAAATTCTTCAAAGACCTTCTTGCTCCACTCAAGTCAGCTGCTCGGGAAAAAAAAGATGAAGAGGAGTTACTTTCTGTAGTGCCAAACCTTGTTTCTCAAAGTGACAATGATTCATTGCTTAAACAATTGACACTTGAAGAGCTAAGGAGAGTGGTTTTCTCAATGTCTCCAGACAAGGCCCCAAGGTCAGATGATTTTACAACATTATTCTTTCAGAAGTGTTGGGATGTTTTGGGCTATGACTTACTTTTTTCCTTGGAGCAATCATACAGATTAGGAACAATGTTGAAGCATTTCAACGCCACAAATATAGTTGTTCTCCCAAAAGTAAATGAGCCCAAAACCTTTGCAGATTTTAGGCCCATTTCACTCTATAACACTGTATATAAGATATTTACAAAGGAAATTTATCTAAGGTTGCAACCTCTCATTCCAAAGATCATATCTCAGGAGCAAGGAGGATTTGTTCCAGGAAGAGAGATGACAAAAGGGGAATTAGTAGCTCATGAAGTTCTTCACTCCATTAAAACAAATCAGTTGTCATCTTTCATTATAAAATTAGATATGATGAAAGCTTACAACAGGGTGGATTGGGATTTTCTCATCAAGGTTCTTGGTAAGTTTGGTTTCAGCAATAAATGGTGTAAGTGGATCTTATCATGTCTATTAGGTGCCAATTTTTTAGTAATAATTAGTGGCTCTCCTTGTGGATTCTTTAAGGCAATGCAAAGTGTAAGACAAAGTGACCCATTGTCACCCTTTCTCTTTATAATTATGGTAGAAGCATTAAGCAGGGCTATAAAAGAGAAGCACTCCAAAGGTTTATGGAAAGGAATTCATATTCCACAAGCAAATGTGTTGATTACTCATAATCTATTTGTAGATGACACTTTATTATATGGTAAAGCAATCATTTCAGAGGCATTTCAAATAAAATAAGTTTTGGATAAATACTCACGAGTATCTAGGAAAAAAATTAATGCACAAAAGTCAAAAATCTATGTATTCAATACTAGGGCTGCTATAAAAAGGAAAATTATCAGAACTTTGGGTTTCCAAGAAGTGGAAATTCCTTGCAAGTATCTAGGTATCCCATTTTTCATGGGAAAAAACAAGCCAACTTATTGGACTAAGGTCGTTGAAAGAATAAAATAGAGAATTTGTGCCTGGAAAGCTTGATGGTTGTCCTTTTCAAGCCAGATTCTTCTAATAAAATGTGTTATTTCTATTATACCCAACTATTTCATTTCAATGTTAAGGGCTCCTAATTCAGTAGTAGACCAAATTCAAAAATTAATAAGTTTTCTTTGGAGAGAAAATATGAATGATGTCAAAAAAATCCCCTTAATATCATTAGACAGTATGGTGTCAGAAAAACAAAAAGGAGTTGGCCTACATGACATATCAAAATGCAATCAAGCATTTGGTGGAAAACTTATTTGGAACATGTATACTAAACTAGAGTCTAAATGGTGCTCTTTGATGAGGACCAAATATCTTGACAGTCAAGATCCTTAGAGAATTTTCATAGTGGCTAATCCACCTCAAGGATCAGCGATGTGGAATTTCATGACCTCTTGTAGAAAGGTGATTACATCATATATCTCATGGGAGGTCAACAAAGGAGATGAAATTATCTTTTGGATGGACTCATGGAATGGACACCCACCATTGGGAAATTATCAAAAATTACAGCCAGCAATTCCAGTATTTTCTCAAATGTGGGGAACAAATCTGATAGATTATCATAAATTAGTTGACCCACCTTCAGGAGAGTGGTTTGGAAAAACTTCTCATTGAAACAAATACCTAAAAGTCAACAAGATCTATTGGCATAGCTCATGAATAACAGAGTAATATTTTTATCAGGGAAAGCTGATAAGGTAATATGGGCACCATCTAAATCTGGTTCTTATTCAATCAAGCAAGGATACAAGGCAATCCTTAGCAAGGTAGACTCCTCTCAGTCTCATAGGGCATATGTGTTCTACTGGAACAATGTTGTATTGCCAAAGGTTGGCAGTTTTGCATGGTTAGTAATGAGAAAGATAGCCTTAACAAGTGACAAATTAACTAAGTTGGGAATTGCATAACCCTTCAGATGTACTTTATGTAACCAAGCTCTAGAAGACCATGATCATTTATTCCTACAATGTCCTTTTGCTCAATCATGTTGGTTATTTTTTTGGAGAAACTGAACTATTATTCTCCCTTACCAAACAAAATATTTGATTTATTTTATGCTTGGCTTGTATTATACAAGAATTCATTCTTCACATGCATATGTAAATCCATACCAACATTGGTAGTATGGGCTAATGGTGGGAGAGAAAAAAACACATTTTCAAAAACTCCTCATCTTCCTCACATACAGTCCAGGTTCTAATTGAAAAGTCAATTTCAGAGGTGGTAAATTGTGGGTGCAAGATCATAAAAATGTGAGCAATTTTTTCATCTTAGGATAATAGCATACTGAAGAATTGGAAAGATATAATGTTTCCTTTTAAAGGAAGTATGAAGTAGCCTCACAATACAAAAGTAGATAGAGCCACAATTAGATGGTCACCACCAAAGGAGGGTTACTATAAACTAAATTTTGATGGTGCATCTAGGGGCAACTCGGGCACATCCGGAGTAGGTGTCTATATTTTGGACTCAAAAGGTGTTGTCAAGGCAACAAAAGTAATAATCCTTCCTCCAGGAACCAATAATATGGTTGAGTCTTTGGCACTCCTTCAAGGTCTACTTCTTGCAAGACGCCTTCAGAGTAAAGTCATCCATGTAGAAGGTGATTCATTGATCGTAATCAATGCTTGCAAGGAGAATTCATGCTTCAATTGGTCTATAAGATATGTATTACAGATTGTGTGGAAGTTATTAGAAGAATTTGAGAGCTACCATATCTCTCATGTTTATAGAGAGGGTAACAATCTAGCAAATTACCTAGCTAATATGGTTTGTGATAGAAAAGAAATATTCTTTTTGGAAAATAATATGGAGCTAAAGGATTTCCCACAATTGAAGGAAATTATAGTTAGAGAGAGTGTTCCCTAACACTAAATTTAAAATAAGGGAAAGAGCAGAATATATTTTTCTAGATGAGGTTTTATTTGATATATCGATATTAGGAGTTCAATTTCATATTGTTGTCAGCAAAATTGCATCCACCATGGAAATTTCAAGGAAAGCCAGTAGTGAGTTGGAATTAAATCATATGTTAGAGAAAAAATACAGTAATGATGTCTTATAAGCTCATATGGGTGTTTGCACCAGTCACAAAGGACACTTTCTTACCACCTAATGATGTTGGCATCTGACCAAATATCCCAGTTTGGTCACATCATTTCATTCCTATTAATAACCTTATGTTTTTTATAGCATATAGGTACACTTTAATCATATTCTGAAGTGCGAATATTGCCAACAAATATCTCAGTTTCTAGTTTACATGAGATAGTATTTAAGGGAGTAGTCTAGCTTTAATTGATTTGTCCTTTGCACGTCTCTTCATTATGTAAATGCATCATTCCATAGGCAGAAGTTGATTTTAAAAATGTGATTATTAGATTCATTCTCACAAAATAATTTCACAACAAGAAGGAAGCATGAAAGTGTTATCTATAGTTTATTGGAAGTGATAATACTCTATTACAGTAGAAGCGAAATGGCTCTTCGCCCTTGGAACTTCAGGGTATCTTTGTCAGTCAAGCTGTGGGAGAAACCAATTGAAGAATAGATCATACAAGATGCTCTTAAAATGATGTTTAGGGTGGATAATGCACAGGTAGAGGATTGCATTCATATAATTCTGGGAATTGAAGTTACCACCACATGCTCGACACATTCTCTTTCCATCTTAGGTGATATCCATTTTTATTTTAGATGCATTGGATTTGATACAGTCTCTGAGTGAAATTGAGGACTTGGCTAGAAAATTCGTCAGGTTTCAATTCTTGTTAGATAATGCCATCCTTCGAGTAGTTCAACAATACAATTTCTTTTTTGGAGAAGGGTTTATTGGTGCCTTATTTCCTAGATATTTTGTGTAAAGGTGCCAGGGTCGTGAAGAGATTTTTGATGCCATTAGACTTTCTCTTTAGTACAAGAATGATAATTTTTTGTTGAGTGCCTTGACAAAGAATAGGTGAAATTTTTGCTCTGTAATGGAATTAGACATTAAAGAAAAGTATTATGCTCTGGCTTTCCTTCAAGCATACGTTCCACACCCTACAAGTCATGGTTTGCAATTAGACTTACAACTAAGGTTAAACTCCTCTGCTCGGGTTTTAGACCATGCACAAAATGTTCAAGTTCATTCTGCAAATGGAAATCAGGCGAATTCAACTATTGTCAATGTAATATGGGCTTCTTGATTTCCATTTCCAAGAGCACAAGTCAGAGGAAGAAGGGTCTATGAAAGAGGTTTATAGCTGGTAGAGGGAATGGATGAAAATTCATTCAATGGGTCCTGTTGAAATTAGTAATGTCAGTAATTTGGTGGGTTATTTTTTGAGTTAAAAGTAAAGGGTTTTCTATATGTTATGTAAGGGATTAATTACAATAGTTTTGGGGCTTTCATAAGGGTTTTAATATGATCATTTAGGGGTAAAAATATGTTTATTTTTTTGAACATAGAAGTGGATATATGATGTTAGTTAAAGCGGGTTTCTTATGTTGAATTTTGAATTATCAGCTATATGGAGTTAGCTAAATTAGGTGTTCTGATAGTAGAATGTTGAATTTTGAATTATCAACATGTTTAGTAAAAACTATGAAATTAACTTCTACAAGCATGTAATTTTTTATCATTTTTGAGCTATAACCAGAGGTTTTATTATGGTTCTTTCCTGTTGGTATGCTCCTTAGAACCAGAATTTTGTATTATCATATTTATATATATAATATATTATAGTGGCTTGCCACTTTTGCCTAAAAAAATGTTGAATTAAGGGAAAATGGGTTCATTAAGTCTAGAAAAGCATGAAAGTATTTTACAACACCTTTACAAGACATCATTAAATGCATTTGAAAGGGTCCAAGACCTAGTGTGGATGTGAAAAATACCTCACAACACCAAATCACGGCCTTATTAAGTCTAATTTATCATCAATTATTCCCCAAATCAAGAAAGTTGCCTTTTTTCTATGGTACAGTAGTGAAAGGTGGAGGATTCCCTTTGTTTAACATTCCTTGCAATATGGTAGAATGAGGTGGAGGAATGTATGTTTGAGGTCCTAATTGATTTGGTATAGAAAAGGGACCTATTGGAAAATATTATGTCATTAAATTTTGCAATGGAAATGACACACTGGGACCTTGAGTCCATTGATTGAAAATATTCCCTTGTCCTATGTTTGCAATATTGCCTTGTGCAAAAGATGTAAACAAAGGGTTCATGATCAAGGTACTCCTAGGATTGATAGAACTTGTAACCAAGGGATTTCTTTGAGGTGGATTCATAGGAGATGATGTGGTAATGGTAGATGGAATGGATGAACCCACCAAAAGGTTGGATAAAGATGTCCCTAGTTGTGTTGAGGGTTGATTTTGTGATATGGTACCAACATTCCCTTGTGTGCTGCTATGAAATTTTTGGTTTGTCCTACTTTGCATGATGGTAGGTCCACTTGTGGTACTCATAGATGTGGATGAAGAAGGGTGTCTCTGAAATGTTGAAGTGGTGGTGGAATAGTGAAGTTCAAGCAGAGTGTGTATCTGTTTTGGATCTCTAGGAATGGGAGGATCACCAAGGTAGGTGCCCAAATGGTGGTGGGAGGCGGAGGATTAGTTTCAAGAGTACCCACAAGTGTATTGCTTTTAAATGGTAAGCTGTGACCAAAATATTTAGCAAGGTTGGTTGCAAGACTAGGTATGTAAGTTTGAATTAGCCCTTGTGATGGAGTTGTGAAATCCTATGTGAAACTTTGTGCTACAAACATTGGGGAGATAGGAGCTACACTTTCAAAAAGTTGGTGTTCTAAAAGTTCTTCCCTAGTGAGTTCAAACGGGTTGTTGGTGATGTCTTTGATTTTGTATGGTCATGAAGGAGATGATGGTTGTTGTGATGGTGTAACATGACTTCTAGGATCAAACTCTAAAGGATTTGGATCACTTGAGGTAAATGTATCTTTTTCTTTTTCCATGATTCTCTTGTGTTGTGATCTCGTCTTTACCATAAATTTGGTGTTAGCTATGGGAGAGTTGTGTTGAGTTTTGTAATGTTTGAACTCTCTAGTTGACTCAAACCTAGGTAAAAAGGATGCTCTAAGTCTTTTGGGAGAAATGATGATAATGTGGGATGAAAATATGGGTGATGTGGGAAGTGATCTTTGCAAGCGTTTTGGGACGACACTTTTCACTTAAATTTGATGTTGTGATGTTGGGATAAAGGTTGCTAATGAAATTAGAAATATTTAAGGTAGACTTGTGACCTTCAAGATAAACTAGTTCAAAGATGATAACTATCTCAACAAAGTGCATGGAAAAGGATACATTTCACATACAAAGTAGCTAGGGTACCAAGTTGGTTTGATGTTTTAAGTCCCAAAGTGTTGGGGTATTTGAAATTTTGCAAAGATAGATAAGGTGAAGGATGAAATGTGATGAAGGGGTGAATGAAATGTTGGACCCAATGTTGACCTAAAGTGAACCTTTTGTTTTGACAAAACCAAGGTAGCGATAATGATGCTAGACCTCTAAAATTTTCAAATCCTAAAGATTCAATGATTTTTAGAAAACTTGTTGATCTTCAAAAAGTTGAATGTTTTGGCTCATGAAGAATGTGTATAGGTTAGGATTTCTTCTTATAGTGCATTCATAAAATTTTATCAACAATTTGTTTCTATTTGCGTAGAGTGCCTCAATGCGGTTGTTGATTGTTTTTGCACTACAATGTCTAAGTTTATGGTTGGTGCAGAGCACCTTGTTCCTCCAATTGGTGAAATTATGTCAAGTTAGGTTGGTTTAATCATGATGTTGTCAAATAATTCCATGATAGGCCATCATGTAATTTTTGTTTAGTTTTTGAGTCAATATAGGTGTCATAATGTAATGTTGCTAATGTAGCAAAAAGTTGTATATTGTAAAAGTGCAAAATTTGAAAATTAGAGGGAAGCCCAATAGTCATGGGAAGTTGAAAGGTAGTTTTAGGAATTTTCATTGGTTTTTGGTGTTTAAATAGGGTTGGAAACTCAATGTAGTTGGTTGTTGAAGGATTTGAAAGAGAAAATCAATCAAATATCTCTATTTTACAATCATTTTCTATGTAATTTCTTCATTCCCAACCTGTGTACGACTCCATACAGGTCTCTATCAGGTTGATTTTCTTGGGGATTTTTTCATACATGTTATAACTTTACTTTAGGATTGGTTTGAGTGAATTTTATTGAACTTCAGGCATCTAGTGTGCATTTTGCTTGAACCGGCCTGAAAACAGGGCTTCAAGGGTTTGAGGCTTAAAATGTGTTAAAGAGGCCATTCCACCTACTGTACATGTTGTAGTTTAGTGTAATGGGCCTGGTTAGGGTAGGATTAGTTGTAGGAACAAGTATTTTGTTGTGGTGAAGGCTTTTGAAGAGATTCTCAACGTCACCCTTGTTGAAAATATTTAATTTAGGCCTCAAAGGGCATGGTTTGAAGTAACAGGTTGAAGAACTTGAGTTAGGGAAGGCTAGACCAAGTTGTTTTAGGTGATATTTGGGTTAGTTTGACAATTTTGAAGGTTTTAAATGACAAGAGTGGTCATTTGTATGATATGGCATGAAGCCCTAGTTGAACAAAGTGGGAAAAGGGGTGAATTTGAGAGGTTTTGTGAAGTGTATGAGATATTTGGGGGCAACATAATTTGAGGTTCAATCAAGTTTTTACAGGAATAATAAGGAAGTTTTGAAGTGGTTTCAAGTTTGGATGTGGTCTGGAGATGGTTTTTTCAATAAACCCTTGCTTGTTTGGTGTAAAATGAGGGTTTCCTAAAAGAGGGTCATAGCAACTGAGTTTTGACTTAAAATTTGGAGAATTTGTGCTTTGGGAGGCATTTTGAGGACTGTCAAGTGAAATCTTGGGTTGGTAGTCAAATTAAAGGTCTGTTCCTTTGGAAAAATGGGCTAATTGGAGCCCTTTTCAATGCTAGAGGCCAATTTAAGTGAAGATGGTCCAAAGAGACCTAATAGGATTTTGAGGTATGTTTTGTGTGGGGTTAATGGGTCCCTAACATATATGAGTGGTTAGTGGATTTGATAGAGTGTTTGAGAGATAAGACCTAAAAACAAGGTTTGGTTTCCTACAAGGCAAGTAGGGTGGTAACAAATAAGCTAACCCTAGAGAGGGTTTTGTAGTTTGAAAAAGTGGTTGAAGGAGCTCAAATTTTTTTGATCAATTCAATGACCTCCCTTTCATTGCATCAGTTGGTATCAAAGCCCAGTACTGATCTGAGGAAGGAAGAATTGCATTGGAGAAAGGACAAAATGAATGCCCTGGTAGAGAATTAACAGAAGAGAAGGAGATGCTACAAATAAATGCACTTTTCAAAATTACTTGCAAGTGTAATGGCAAGGTATGTACTATAATGGTAGATTCTGGTAGTTCAGACAACATGGTATCATAAGAAATGGTTGATAAGTTTTCATTTAGTAAGGATTCCTCATGAGATACCCTATTATGTTTCTTGGTTGAATGGTGAGCATACTCTTCTAGTTAGGGAGCAATCTTGGGTTGAGTTCCAAATAGGGAGTTATAAAGATAGAATCTTGTGTGATGTGGTTCCTATGAGTATATGTCATTTTTTGTTAGGGATACCATGGAGCTATATCAGATATTTTCTTTGTATGATGGAAGGCATAATAGCTATAATATTATGAAGGATGGAGTTTATTTTACATTAATTCCATTGGTGGAAAAGGATCAAGGACAAAGAAAGAAGAAAAGAGTAATAATGTAGGGCATAAAATATTTTATAAGGCATGAGGAAGACAAAAATAGTGAAGGTGCAGCCACTAACAGAAAGGAAAGTGTTGAGACAACAAGAATAGACAAGGGGGCAATGATAGAAAGGAAAGAGGAAAAGTTGGTGATGATATCTGAGAGAGGAAAGGTCAAGAAGGAATTATTTATGAAGAATCAACAGAAGTTTGTAAAGAATGATGAAGACAACAGAGGGACTAGATTTAGTCAAGTGAAGGAAAAATAAAGTACAGGACAGTCAAATACTATCACATCAGAGGTGTGTAGATCTGATACAGAGGTTTATGTGAAGAAGATAAGAGGAAGAGATAAGATGAAAGCAAGAGAGTTGCCTAAGGAAAGGAAAGATGGGCTCAGTAAGGTCACAATGGAAGAAGTATGTTGTCTACTAAAAGGACAAGGAGCTGGAAAGTAGCAAATGTTTGATAGCAAAGAAGATGGAAGACCTAATGGAAAAAAGGTCTTAGAAGCAGATATCATCATAGGGACACTAAATTGTCCATTAAAAGCAAAATAAGACAAGGGGCAGATAAGCATTTTCATAACAGAGATGAGGAAGATTGAGAACACATTGGTATTAAGGGAGAATGGTCTAAAGATAGTGATGAAAGCAAGAGGTGGAAGACAAGAGAAAACGGGTAAGTTCAAGAATGAGATTGTGTCAGGGGACAAGGAAGAGTTTGAAGCTGTTCTAAGAATTGAGGATGTCACGATGACAGAGGTAGAAGGTAAGGATAAGAGTTTGAAACCTTATATAGAGATGGTTAAGAGTGATTTGGTTGTGGGAAGATAACCTTGGGAAAAGAAAAAAATTGAGAACATGGTGGGTAAAGTCCATTGTCCATGGATAGGGAAAGTAGTTGATGAATCTGAGAGTACAGTGATGACAAAGAGAGAGAGTCCAATGCAGGACAAGAAGGCGGAGAATATAGTGTGCCAAGGAAAGTGGCAAAGGTTAGTGAAAGAGTTTGTAGAGGTTGAAGAGAAAAGGAAGGTTATAGTCACCCCAAGAGGTGAATATGTGAAAACAAAGAATTTGCAAAGGTTCTCAATGATGGAAGGGACCAAAAGTGTGGAGTTGACAGTAAAAGGCCAAGAGAAGGCTAAAGAAAGAGTGATTGTAGAGTCTCCAAATGAAGTGGAGAAGAGAGATAGTGTTATGGTAAGGACAAAGAGTTGTCCTTGGATAGTAAAAATGATTGGTAGGAAGTTGTATTCTGCCATGATAGAGGTTATGAGACCTGATTGTATAGGGGTTTAGGAAATGAGAAACCTAAAGAAGGTTGGGAAGAGAAAGGATAAGGTGAAAGTGAATGTTTGGTGGAGTAGATTCAAGTGTGCAGTAGTCCTTGTTTTGATAATTATTTTGATAAGGGTCCGACCAAATGTCAAGATGAAAGAGGAAAGACAAAGTGTGGATTTTTTTGCAAAGAATGGAGTTGAAGGACAAAGTGCAAGCAGAAGGATGCAACAGATGAAGACAAATCCAAGCATGAAGATGCAAATTCAAGATGACAAGACAAGTAGAGGTTTACTTTACATGGACAAGTTCAATCCAAAGGTGAAGATGAAGAAAAAGATGGAGTTGTTGCAAGAGCAAGGAGGAGCATCAAAGAGTTGGAGATCAAAGAGTTATTGCAAGTCAAGAGATGAAGACTTCCAAGGGACTTGGAAAGAATTCATGGTCGAGTGAATGGTGCAGAGCATCTTGTTCCTCCAATTGGTGAAATTATGTCAATTTAGGTTGGTTTAGTCATGATGTTGTCAAATAAGTCCATGATAGACCATCATGTATTGTTTGTTTATTTTTTGAGTCAATATAGGTGTCATGATGTAATGTTGCTAATGTAGCAAAAAGTTGTATATTGTAAAAGTGCAAAATTTGAAAATTAGAGGGAAGCCCAACGGTCATGGGCAATTGAAAGGTATTTTTAGGAATTTTCATTAGTTGTTTGTGTTTAAATAGGGTTGAAAACTTGATGTAGTTGGTTGTTAAAGGATTTGAAAGAGAAAATCAATCAAATATCTCTGTTTTACAATCATTTTCTATGTAATATCTTCATTCCCAGCCCGTGTATGGCTTCGTACAGGTCTCTATCAGGTTGATTTTCTTTGGATTGTTTCATACATGTTCTAACTTCACTTTAGGATTGGTTTGAGTGAATTTTATTGAACTTGAGGCATTTGGTGTGCATTTTGCTTGAACCGGCCTGAAAACAAGGCTTAAAGGGTTTGAGGATTAAAAATGTGTTAAAGAGGCCATTTCACCTATTGTACATGTTGTAGTTCAATGGAATGGGCCTGGTTAGGGCAGGATTAGTTTTAGGAACAAGTATTTTTTTGTGGTGAAGGCTTTTGAAGAGATTCTCAATGATGCCCCTGTTGAAAACATTGAATTTAGGCCTCAAAGGGCATGTTTGAAGTAGTAGGTTGAAGAATTTAGTTGGGGAAGGCTAGAAAAAGTTGTTTTAGGTGATATCTGGGGTAGTGTGACAAGTTCAAAGGTTGGAAATGATAGGAGTGATCATTTGTATGATATGGCATGAAGCCCTAGTTGAACAAAGTGGGAAAAGGGGTGAATTTGAGAGATTTTGTGAAGGAAGTGTATGATATCTTTAGGGGTAGCATAATTTGAGGGTGAATTAAGTTTTTATAGGTAGAATAAGGAAGGTTTAAAGTGGTTTCAAATTTGGATGTGGTCTAGAGATGGGTTTTTCAAGAAACCCTCGATTGTTTGGTGTAAAATGAGGGTTTCCTGAAAGAGGGTCATAGTGAGTGATTTTTGACTTAAAAGTTGGAGAATCTGTGGTTTGGGAGGTAGTTTGAGGACTGTAAAGTGGAATCTTTGGTTGGTAGTTAGATTGAAGGTGTGTTCCTTTGGAAAAATGGGCTAATTGGAGCCCTTTTCAGCACTAGAGGCCAGTTTAAGTGAAGATGGTCAAAACGGACCTAATAATATTTTGAGGTATGTTTTGTGTGGGGTTAATGGGTCCCTAAAAATATGAGTGGTTAGTGGATTTGATAGATTTTTTGAAAGATAAGACCTTAAAACAAGGTTTGGTTGCCTACAAGGCAAGTAGGGTAGTAACAAAGAAGATAACCCTAGAGAGGGTTTTGTAGTTTGCAAAAATGGTTGAAGGATCTCAAAGTGTGTTGATAAATTTAATGACCTCCCTATCCTTGCATCAATGGTGACAACCAGTTCACTTTCATTTATGGATCTTTACTTTGTGTGAGATCATTTGGTAAAGTGAGCTTTTGTTTTTATAAGATCAAGGTAGTGAGCATGAAACTAGACCCCTAACATTTTCAAGTTCTAGAAAATGAGAGGAATGATGGGAATGTTCAAACTTGTTCTCATGCATAAGATTTTCTCAACAAAGTGTAACAATTGCAGTAAAAGATTGAAGCCCACTTTTGACCATACTTTGTTCTATGATTCCTATGTCTAAAATTGTGGGTTGGATAGTTTCTTCTATGGAGTTTGAATTTTTGGTGAATCATTTATGGTAGTTTGATATCGTGTGGAAATAGTTTAGATTTTATGGAAGAAAGGAGGATATTTATTGCCACACAGGTGGTGGTAATAGGGGCCTTCCAGCCTCAATATTGGTGTGTTCCTCTTCCTCGTCTAAAATGGTTGTTGTGTTTCTCCACTATGAGTTTGTTTCCTTGTTTTCAAAAGTGAAGCTTCTCAAACTGCTAATGAGATTTGTTTGTTCACCATTTATGAATTCAAAGTTTGGATGAATTATAGCACCTGGAAGATCGAGTTGTTCAATAGGAGCAATCAGTCTCCAAATAGTCATGTGTGGTTCATTTGTCAATTTATCTTTGCTTAAATGAATTAATTTTACCACAAACACTTGTCTTTTGATTATGTTTTT
This sequence comes from Sequoia sempervirens, assembly GCA_007258455.2. Classification (NCBI taxonomy): domain Eukaryota; kingdom Viridiplantae; phylum Streptophyta; class Pinopsida; order Cupressales; family Cupressaceae; genus Sequoia; species Sequoia sempervirens. Next base: position 227,636,304 of record VDFB02086081.1, on the reverse strand, counting down.
AAACTAGATGTTTATGTCAAAAACATCATAACTTTCACAATGTCCATTTCGTGAAAATCATGAGATTAAAGCCACAATTTCCTACATTATCTTTGGTAAATATGGGTTTGAGATTAATGTCAAGATATTTAGAAATCACTAAGGATAAATCCTTAGGATAAGCAGTAATATCAAGGCTAACTCAAGAAGTCCATATTTAAGCCAAAGTGTTTGAAATTTTGGATAGTGAATGTTTGTTTTTGGATTGTTTTGAAATCAAGCAAAGTGTTAAACTGACTCACAAGCATTACAACCCTAGGATGGAAATGGCTATATTTCTTGTATTCCCACTTGGATTTCTCCAGCTACGCTTATTCAGAACGGATGATTAGAAGCTTGACCACACTGGCTCCCCTCCATGGCACTCACTTCTACATGTCAGCCCACTTCAAGTTCTCATGAATCTCCCATGAAAAACTTTTCATCTCTACTAATAACTACAAATATGTGGGACGGCTTCAGAGGTCTGACCTCTTGAAATCAACAAATATTAGGGATTTTTGGCTACTACACAAAGGTTCATAATAAGGGCATCTAGTTTAGGGGGTGCAATGATAAAATCCTTGTGAGAGGTCTCTCAACCCTTAGAACAAGGGATTTATGCATCATAAAGATACTGGGGGAGATCTATCATGCACCGCTTCCCATTGATCATGATTTTCATCGCAACCACAAATTTATATAGTAGTTTGGAAGAGCTTGGCTTATGCTCATTACCGCTTGGGTCATTCCCTTGGGATGAGTAATTTTTCCCACCAAGGTAGGCCCTCTAAAGGTGAAAAATAGCGAGTAATTACATCCATAGTTCAATCATCTTTGTTTGCATGCACAAAGAGAGAACACACGCTATGCCTTTTCTCACACTAGCATGGTTGTTCAATTTTAAACGCAAATCGAAAGATGGAGGTGATTTTGCAACGTGATAGAGAATTTTTATGTTTCTCAAGATCACCTAACGATGTGAGAGAATTTTATACACATTCACTAGCAAAGTTGAAAACCATATATAAAACAAAACAAAAAGTTATCAATTTTATCCTTCAAAGCAATAATGAGTTAATTTTAAGCACCAATTGAAGGATGAGTTTGTCTTGTTCAAGTTTAAGCCTAATTGAAAGATGTGATGTGAGGGTTCATTTTTAACCAAATTTGAACATTCATTTTAAACCCAATGGAAAACTAGTGCACTGCCTAAAATTGATAGAAAAAAAGCATGAAATTGGGTTATAATTGCCCCAAAGCGTTGAACTCTAGTTACAATTATAGAATGTTTAGATAGAAGAGAATTTCTTCAATTTTGCTCCATGCCTTAAAACCTGCAAAACCTTATTAGTTTAACAATGAAAACACAATCAAACATTGATCAATGATCAAATAATCAAAAGAAATTAAGTCACATGTTAAAAAACAAATGTGACATTTCTTACCCCGGTTGAGTGTCACTGCACATGATGGCATCACAATTTGGAATTTGGGTGTCACTCTGGTGAATTTGAGTGTCGCTCTATAGAAGGACCAATGAGCATGATTGTCTCATTGTCTTGATGGGCATCGTTGTAAATGAATGCATCATGGTTTGAAATTTAAAAGTGTTAGTCTGGTGAAGTTGAGCGTCGTCATTTTCGTTCCACGATTCTTCAAATTTAAATATGTGTCACTATATTCAAATCGGTGTCATCCAATTAAATATGCATCGCTATATTAAATTGCTTAGGTGTCACTATATGGTGACGCTAATGAAATAGCTTCGTTTGTGTTTTGAGTGTCATTGTAACCTACAAAATAGCATGAACATGGATTTTGAGCTAAAATATGGTTAAATGATCAGTTTTACCTCCTAGCACCAGAATGTCAATGCAAAATACCAGTTACTAGCCGAATTACACTTGATCCATGAAGAATCAAAGCATAATGGAGCCACCAATACTCTAATCTCAACAAGATTAATCAAACAAGATTAAAAGAAAACATTTGATCAAAACTTAACATACTAAACTATGAAAGCCATCAAAACATCTATTCTAATCCATTCAAAATTTATCTTGTTGTGGAATTGGTGTCATGTTGATGTGGACCAATGACCCTTTCCCAATCCTGTGATAGTGAGCTTGTTTCAATCGACTCTATGGAAGAGAATCAATGAAACCATGGTGTTTGATGTGTGAAAACCTGAATTATGCTAAAAATGAACATGATGCAAGCTAATTTACCATGATTTTATGCTATAAATGATCTAATTATGCAATTGCTAAGCTAATCTAAGTTAATTTAAGCTAAAATGATGCTAAAATTTGAAAACCCTAATATATTTACAAACTAAAATGGATGCATGGAAGCCATTAAAGGATGCTTTAAGCTATTATGCAACTAAAAATAACTAAAAATAAGCTAAATGTGTGAAAATTGAGAGTATGGATGTGAGTAAATTTAACAACATAAGTTTGCAATAAAAGATGGATCAATTTCTCTCCAAATAGTGATCTATTTATAGGAGAGCAAATGAAGAATGAGTGGTTGAGATCAAAAAGCTCAATCAACGGTTCAAGATGAAGGAGATGAGAGACATGGATCATGGATTCTCATCAATGGATGAGAATGCAAGAAGAAGGTTAATCAAAGGCTCATAATTACCTCAAACAAACACACTTTTGACCTACTCACACAAGTCAAAGGTAACTTGCTAAAGAGGTTGAAGGGTTTAGCTTGTTGAAGAAGCCAAGTGAGTTGATTGGAGGAGAGGGAATATTCCATTTGGATGAGGAAAAAGGTTAATTTACAAATTAAAACAAAGTTTTAATTGTTCAAAAAGGATAAAGAATATTCCATGGGAATATTCCTTTTGATTAGAAGATAATTAGTTTAATTGCTAATTAAACAAGGTTTAATTTATACAATTAGGGGATTAGAGGAATTAAATGATATTTAATTAAATAAGATGACTTAGGGGATTAAATTACATATTTTTTATTTATTTAATTTAATTAGATAAAGTGTTAGTGCAAAAAGAGGTGAATTAACCCAATTTAATTAATTAGGCCAATGGATGAAAATGATGCAATTAATTAAAATTAGCTAGGCTAATTAAATTAATTAAGTGAAAAGATGATAGATAAAGAGGAAATTATGTTAATAAATCTGATTTGAGTGTATGACATTGATTAGGACATTTTTCAATGTCTACAGATCTTAATCTTGTTTTGATTTTGATTTAGTTTAATTTGTTACATGTTTTCCTATTTATTTATTCCCTCCTTGTGAAAATCCCATTTCTCTTTGCAGCTAGGACAATTAGAAAAGTCCTATGAATGAATTTTAAAGACTTTCCACTCTTACATGAAGATCTTAAGTTTCAACCATATACATCTAAATATTGTGATATTTACTAGTGATGACCTCTTTCTTATCTTTCTCTTCAATAGCCTCTTTGTCATCTTCCGCATAAATTTTGATATTTTTTAAACCTTCAAGGGCCTCCCTAGACTCAAGGGTCATAACATAAGGATAGGAACAAGAAAGAGAGTTGTCATGGGTAAATTCCAATTATTCTTCATATTTCTCCTCATCCTTACTAGGTAAAGAGTCTCTCGAGTCCTTCATATCAACACTTTGAGTGAGAATATTAAGAGTTGAATAATTGTTGGCCCCTATCAATGCTTTAGCAATCCTAGCAAACCTTTTCCCCTAAAAAATCAAAAATCTCCTCTTTTGTGTTTTCCCCATCTGAAATGTCAACAAGGTTGGGAGGATCGATCACAAGTAGAGTTTTGTAAATTTGTTCTGTTGGATATTTTTCCCTTAACATCCCGAACAACCTTACTTGTTTCAAGAAGAGAGGGAGTAACATTATTCACTTTATCCCTAAGGGATAACAAGATTTTTTCAAGTCCTGAATCCTCATCCATGGAATTCTTGATATCAATACCCATTTTAACTTTTTTCTTCCTCAAGTTAGGGGCAATAGGAGAAACCATTATCTTAACACCTTTACCATGGGAGGAAGACATAGTAACTTTAGTGAAATATATGTGTTTTTCCCTTTATCCTTGGGGGAAGGGGTAGGGTTTTTCCTAGGGTTATCAAGAGGGACAAGAGTATGAAATTAGTAATAGGGGTAGCATTAAGACAAAAATCATATAGTGTAGACATCAACTCTTGATGGAGGGGCAAGTAAACACCTACCTTAATACATTTCTCAAAATAAGATAAAAGGAAGAAGGGAAATCTAATAGTGTTATTATGCCTTAAGTGATTCAACATCAAAAATGGTAACCATGTACAATAGAAAAATGACCCTCTAATGTGAAGTACTTAATCAAATGATAACTTACAATCCCCCATATATTAGGCAAGTCTTCACGGATAGACCCATTTTGATGGCATTTCAACTTCTCACCCTCTTCAAAGAACCCGCCATTACATTGTTGGTAGGAATTTTGACTAATGAGGGGCACCTGATCTCCCTCACAAATTATACATGTAGCATACAAAATTAGCTCCTCAATGGTTTCAATTTTAATTCCTCCAACATGAACATGACCAACACATGAGCTATTAACAAATTGTGTCATAAGATCTCATGACACAATTTCATTTCCTTTAAGAAGGAAGTTAAATCTCCACTCTTGAATATTTCCCAAACTTTGACATTCTTTTTCAAAAAGACAAAGGTGGTGGGTTCAACATGTAGTCTTGTTCCACCCATTTTAGTAGACCTTTCTCCTTAGAAACTCACTCCAAATAGATCCATACATATCAGAAAGAGGGCCAAAGACAAGCTAACGTAAGCACAATTGTATCTGCAAAGAATAAGGATGTTAGCACACAAACCAATGATGAAATTTCTCTTAAAATTTTTTGTAATAATAGAATTCATGGAGTTAACACAACTGAGAGATATTATGACAAAGATCTATAAATTATGATAATTAAAAAAACCTTTCTTATAATTATTAGAATGACTAAATTTTTTAATGAAAATATTCCCTTTCCTGAAGTTTTTGTTCCCCTCACTCATATAGCTAGACATCATTAAAAAAGTTATCCCAATGTGAAGCCAAATTTCAATGAGGATAATTACTATAACAATGTCTTTGATCTCCAATATTTTATTCATCCTTTTAGACAATATTTTTCCCACATGTTGCAAGAACGGCCAAGAAAGAGAATAATCATTCAAAGAAGGGATTTTAATGAGCGGACTAATATCTACCTCATTCAAATAATAATCATGAGGTAAATAAAAAATCATAATTGGGAGACTAACATACTTCAAAAAACTTTGAAGTTTCTTAAACCAAGCTCTAAACTTTATATTAATCATTAGCAACAAAAAACCTTTTATAATTGTATTTTTGTTGACCCTTAAACAAAATATTTTTTATCTATAAGGGGAGGTTTCCATCGAACATCCAATGCTTCAATTCAATACATTGGAATCCTAAATTATCAAGATCATCTCCTAATTTATTTCCTTCTATGAAGGTATGAGAGGTCTTTAGATGGGAGAAGTTTGTTAGCAGTAATCTATTATCATTAATAAAATTCCTAATTTTCCAAGGAGAGATAAATAAGTTCTGAAGCAAATTAATGATTAGCTCAAAGTATCCTTCTATAACATTTATTTGGAATTATTTAAGATAGGATATTTTTATACCACACAAGGAAGTAATAGCCTCCACTTCATTTTTTATTTTTATTCCCACATTCTTTGCATAGCATTCAATCACAAATCCCTTCTCACCTCTTAGTATCCTCCTAGTCATGATATTTCTGAGGCTCCCCCTATTACAACCATAAAAATTCAAATTTATCCAAGCTATGGTTGAATTCTTCCATTTGATGCATTTTATTTGGGTTATCTTATTAGGCTTAACCTTATTCATAGGTTGAATAATTTTCCAAATATTACTAGTTTCTAATTCAAATTTAAAAATGAAGCTTGTGAGCTTCTCTTAGCTTAACCACATTAATATTAGCTTTGATGCCATTTTTTATAGATTGAAGAACTTTATTTTTGTTTCATACTTCCACTTTGAAGATTCTATTGTTCCACTCCTTCCAAACACCCCAAGCAAAGAATGGGGGAATTTGGTTCCATAATCAATTTTGACTAGATGAGAAAAAGGATAATTTTTTTGTCTAGTTCAAGATAAAATATTTTATTGTCATTGAGATAATCCAAGAAACCTCAAGAGAAATAAAGAACTCTTCCCACACTTCCTGGGTAAATATATAGTGTAAGAATAGATGTTCTATAGTTCTTCTTCCATACAACATAAGATCCACCTATTAACAAATTTAAACCATCTCTTCTCAATATTATCAGTTGTCAAAATTTTATTATGGGTAACAATCCACTAAAATAAAATTACTTTTGGAATAAGCCCATGGTTCCAAATCAAACGCCAATTGAAGGAAGATATAAGAGCTTCATTAATAATCTTGTTATAATTTGAAGCAACCAAGAACATCCAAAGGGGTTGGGAGACCAAATTATCTCATCTTCTCTAGAGTGACAAAAGAAATTTTAGTCCCCTAAATTCTTTACAAATTGGTTTTTCACCACTTCATTCCCAGTGTTCTAAAAAATATGGGGGGAGTCCTTCCATGTTGGCTCCTTACCCTACCAATCAATATAACCAAAGAGCTTATTTCCATACAGGCTAATCAATGGATCCTTGAAGACAACAAAGGAAGGATGAGCTAGTAGGATAGAATTACTACACCACGTATCATCCCATAGGTTGATGTTTTTCCTATTCCCCACATGCCCTCTAATATTTTGTCTAAGAAATATCCTTGTTTACAACACCTTATTCCATATAATGGAACCTTTCATGATAGAAGAGGGGAGAAAGAATTTGTTATCTGCATTCCCAAGGTATTTTGCTTTAGCAATTTTAGCCTAGTCTTTTTCATTTAGAAGCAAGTTCCATCCAATTTTAGATAAAAGAGATTTATTGAACTATTACAGCCTTATCATGCCTTAACCTCCAAAATTTTTGGGTTTACAAATAATATCCCAATTAACTAAATAGATTCTCTTTTCTCCTCCATACCTTTCCATAAGATTTTTTTGTATTTACTTTATACACTCCAACATAAAAGCAAAGATATTGAATTAAGGCAAGAAATAAACAAGAATGTTTTATATAGTTTCTTTAAGTGGCTAATACTTACCTATCAAACTAAGGAGTTTTCCTTTCCAACCAACAAGTTTTTTTTATTCTTTCCAAAATTTCATTCTAGTAGTTATTGGGTAACTTCTTAGTAGCCAAAGGTAAACTAGGGTAAGAAGCAGGAAGATAGCATTTTGGCAGTCCAAAATTCTAACATTTTTTTGGAAATCTACTTCAGTATTAAAGAACTAAAGGACACTTTTATTGTAGTTAATATGCTAGTCAAATAACTAAGCATATCTAATCAATACATTTTTCCATTGTTTTTCTTCCTTAACATAGGAGTACCCAAATAAGATAGTATCACCCACAAATTATTGGTGGAAGGAAGTAAAGAAGAAGAAAATTGAACACCTTTGAGATTCCTCTTAAGGATAAGTTTATCAATATTCCTCCCCAAACCTTTAGCCACAATGATAAATAGATAAGGGGATATCATATCTCCTTTTCTAAGTACTATTTCAATAGGGAAGAAAGCCCTAGGAACACCATTAACAAGCACAAAAATATTGGGAGTGATAACACATTCTTTGATAAGTTGAAGAATGCTTCCTTGGAAACCAAACTTCTGAAATATAATTAAGAGGAAAGACTAGAAAATGCTTTAGAAATATCAAGTTTTAAAGCCATTCCAATTTTCCTTTTGTTTTCATGGATTGAATCATCTCATGAGTAGTAATAGCAACATCAAGAAATTGTCTTCCTTGGAAAAATCCTTTTTGGTTTTGGGAGATGAGTAAGGATAGGATAGGCTTAATTCTTGACACAACCAATTTAGAGAATTTTATAAACAATATTGCATAAAATTATGGGTCTAAAGTCCATTAAATTATCAAAATTTTATTTTTTAGGCACCAAGACAATAAAAATAGTATTCAATTGTTTTAGGATCATACCAAAATTGAATAAATCTTTTGTAGTAGCAACAAGATCCTTTTAACAATCTCCCAAAAAATATTGGAAAAAGGTAGGAGGAAACCATAAAGCCTGAGATATTTATAATCTCCTAAGGAGAATACAAATTTAGCTTCTTCCTTAAAAATTTCCTTCACCATATCCATTTTCTCTTTATCAAACAAGACCTTAGGAATAACATTAAAAAGTTCATCCTAAATATTAACTTCTTCAATATTGTCCTTATAAGCATCTTAAAAGGAGACAACAGCATACTCAATAAGCTCATCATTCTCAATAGTGTTTCCCACATCATCAACAAGGTTCTTAATCAAATTTCTCTTTATGTGTCTTAGAGTAGACAAGTGAAAAAATACATTATTCATGTCACCTTTTGTGAGCCATTACACTCTAGTTTTTTGCTTCCAGAAAATTCCCTCCCTTTTCATAAATTTATGTCATTCTTCCCATAAGTGATTATACTTTAAGAAATTTCCCCTATCATTAATTCCAGAAACCATGGAATCCTAAATCTCCTTTAGCTCCTTAGAGATCTAGGCTAGATCAAGGAAAATATTCCCAAAAGTGTATTTGGTCCAGCCTTTCACCTTAATTTTTATCACTTTAAGTTTTGGGGCTAAGAAATATATCGAGGAGCCTTGTATAGGGGTGTTACAACAATAAAAAATTATACCTTTAAAGTTTGGGTGAGAAGACCACATAATTTTGTATCTGAAGGGGAAAGGGCCTTTTCCTCAAGACATTTTCTCAAATCAACAAGAGAGGATTGGATTTGAGCCCACTCTAAGGAGAGCTTGAAGGATCAAATCAAGAAGGATATTTCATCCATTGGAAATTAAAAATATGTCAAATTTCACATGAATCAAGTTATTCTTCATACGTTTGTTGGACCATATAAATTAAGAATCTTCCAACTCAACATCCAATAGCCCTATTCTTGACAAGAAATCAGCAAACTCTATAATACATTAGAATAGTCCTCAAGACCCCCAAGCTAATCAAAAGGGTAAAGAGGGGTGTTGAAATCCCCACGCAACATCCAATTTCTATTGATGTTGGATTCAACCATCAAAGACAGGTTCTCCCATAAAAACTTTCTAGAAAATTTGGAATTAACATAGATATTGATTAGGTGCCAATTTACTTTAGTAGAAGTATTAGTAAAAGAGGCAGAAAAAAAAAATTCATACTGACTCACTTTCACACCTTGGAGAACCCACTAAAGAAGTTCAATATAGTAGACATATCAAGAAAGAAATATTGTGTGTAGTCGGATCATGTAATATCCAGTGTACCTAAGAAGGATAAGAGATTCGACATAGTTACTATTCCACCTAAGGCCCCATGGGCCTTTCTAATGCAAAAGGAAATAGTAGGCCATATCTTTCCAGCTAACTAGGAAAAAATAGATTCAGACATTTTCACTTCTTGGAGAAGTAGAACTTCAATCCTATTATCTAAAATGCAACATTTTAAAAGATGTTTATGAGGGTTGTTCAACCCTCTTATATTATAATATAGCACCTTAATTTTTTAGATCTTCTTAACCTTGAAAGGTTTTCCAAAGCCCTTTGTGTCCCCATTAATATCTCTTTTGTTTTTTCTCTTGATCGAGTTTCCCTCTAAGATAATCTACCTTGCCTTAGATCACTACCCACATCTACATTTCTCGTTGATGCTTTATTTTTTATTTTTACTCTCTATCGAGGTCTAGACTAGGTCTTCCTTACTTATTTCAAAGGAAAAATCCAAATAAGAGGGAAGAAATTTTATCACTTCTTCACCCTCAAAATGGAAAGCTATGACCTCCTAATTATCTTGTTCTTGAGTAATTTTTACCTTCTCTATAATTTTCTCCTCCTTCCTCATTTCTAAGTTATTCCTTAGATGGGATTCTAAGCTAACATTTGACCTACTATGTTGAAGGTTTTGAACCTCTTCAAAAATTTCCCCTTCCTTAGGAGAAGCTCCATGAGAGGATTAAGTATCTCTTTTTCTTTCTCACCATTCATTCAAGTACCTTTTTACTAATCTTCAACTTTTTGATCTTGGGAGCTCTTTGATGGTACAACCTGGGAATTTTCTAAAGGAAAATTTCCTTGAGCCTCCAAAGGAGGGGAACAGACAACATCTTGGGAACTAGATAACTTTGATCCTTCACCTATATTTGATAATGGAATAAGCTTAGAATGAGAAATTTATTTTACTTATTCTTTATTGTTCATATCCAACTTCTTAGATTCAAGAATCCTACATCTATTTATCAAATGACCAAACCTATTGTAGTTTTGGCAAAGGAAATCAACATCCTCATACATAATAGTTTGAGTCCATTTTTCAAACTTAGAGTTCAGATGATTTTTTTAAGGGGTTTATGCATCTCAACACTAACACACATTCTTGCAAACACTAGTCTAGACATTTTTAGAGTAAAATTTTTGATGGTTAAGAGAAGGCCAAAAGAGGATTTTCAAGCTCCAAAACTCCAAGGGGGTACGAAAGGAAAACCCAAGTTGAAGCTATTTTTCCAAGATCCATGGAGGGGTTAAACCCTGATTTTATTTTGCACAAGAAAATCCCATTCTAGTGCCCTTTATCAAAGAACCAAGGTCCCTCTATGAAGATCTTTATAGAGTCTTCATTAATAGAAAAATTAAACAAAAAGAGACCATCTACCATGGCACTAACATGAACACTTCCTTTAAATTTTCATACTTTATAAGACCATTGCCAAACTAAATCAATATTAGGTCTAAAAGAAAAAAACTTACCAATAAGAGAATTTTCCATACCAATAATGGCTTCTTCCATAAAAACATCTGGCATATTTAATGCAATACCTTCTTTAGTAGAAAAGGATCAAAGAAGCCACAAAGAAACCACTATTTTGAGGGTTCCCTCCAAGAAGCTTATCAACCCATAAAGTGGGGACTATACCATCAAAGAAAGGTTTAGAAACTTGATTAGTGGGAACCACAAGAGAACTTGGGTCTATGAAAGATTCCTCTAACACAATAGAGGTAGGCATGAACCCTAGGGGTAGCTTCCAAGGTTGTCTTGTCAATTCTTCTCATAGAAACGCAAGAAATAGAGTCATGTTCCATAGCTAAGGGAGCCTGTGGGGGGGCCCACCATGATTTCCATACCACCAATCCTACATGAGGCTTATAGAATTCAAAAACCAGTAGAGCACCAATAATCATTTCCCTAATAAGTTAATGTTGTAGTAGAAATTTTCAAAGCTTTTGAAACCTCTATCACCTTTTGAAAATGTCATCACAACCTTGATGAACTCTAATGAGGTTTTCAAAAGTAGCTTGAGCTCTTACACCAAGTAGTGAAATGGTTGAAGATGCAAAGGATTGCACAAAGTTTGGTGTTAATATAAAAAGAGAAAGCAAGGAACTTAAGGTTTCGACAAATCCCAAGGGTCCTATAACTTGTGTTGGCTATCAATAAGGTTCTCACAACCTCTTTAGAAGTCAAAAAGTTTCTCAAAATCAATTCTAACTTTGACATAAAGTTCCAAAGAAAAAAGAAAAGAGGGAGATGAAGATGGAAAAAATGAAAGATAGCAAACCAAAAGAAGAGGAATAAAGAAATAAAAGAAGAGAAATTTGAGTTTGTGGTGAATTTTGTAAGTTAAAAAAACCTCTTTTGGAAGTCAAGAAGGTTATCGAAACTAGTTCAATAGATGTTTCCAATTACCAAAACTCAAGGAAGAAAGAAAGAAGAAAAGATAAGTTTTTTCAAAAGTATTAATAGTTTCTGAAACCTTTGTTGTCTACCAACAAGCTTGTCTCAAATCTATCAGAGCCCATCAAGGTCCTCAAAACTAGTCCAGCTGCCATATTTTGTTTTTTTAAGGTAAAAAAAATTTATCAATCAAGATACCTAATTACTAACATTGCAGGTAGATTTCCAAATTGAAAAATCCAACAAGATAAACCAAATACCAAGAATCCACTTAGGATACTTGCAATTCTAGTTGGACAAGAAAAAATAACCAAGCATACCATGCTTCCTCCTATCCAATGACCTATTACTAATCCAACTGTTCATTGAGAATAAATTGAAATAACTATCGAGTCTTGAGTTGCTCCAACACATTTTAACCCACAATATTCTAGTTAGTAATCCCCTTAGAGGCCCATTTATCAAGGAAATCAACAACCTTGTTCCATTCTCTAGGAATTTGAACAAAAGATATCTTAATATTAGAAGAAACTAGAATAATTTTCTTGACAACTTGAGCAAGTCTCCAAGAGGCGTCTTCTAGATTTATTTTATTCAAAAAAGAAACCAAAATCATAGATTTCATCTCATACACAACCTTTTTCCATTCAATATTAGTTGTTGTTTCCACTACCCTAAGAACAATCCAATCCTCCAAATTATTGGTTCTAACCCTCATATAAGCAGAAAAGAAGAATTGAACAAATCCTTTGTAATATTGACCAATTCCTCCAATCCTAAGAGAACCAATATTTCCATAAGTTGAACCATCAGTGTTAATCTTCAACTAGCCACTAGGGGAGGAGACCATTTTCCATACCTATCAACTTTTCAATAAGAAATCCATCAATGACATGGCTTAATAGGAAAGGTACCAAGTGAAATAAGCTCCAAAAGATTGATAAGTTGGCTATCCAAAAGGGATAGAGGTGCCTCAATATAGAATTTGTATTCAAAAGTTTCTTTGAGCATACCTATAATTTTATTCCAAACTTTCTAAACTAGACTCTAATCCCCTTTAAAAACATGATGGTTTCACTCCATCTAGATCTTCCAAAGAATAAAGGAAGGGAGAAGAAACCAAAGGATGACCCATATAATCCCATAACTCAAAGAGAGAGGAAGAAATAATTCATGATATGTTCCAAATATTCTACCACAAGTTCCAAATCACAATAGATAAAAGGCGTTGGAAAAAAATATGATTAGTCAATTCTCTGTCTGTATTACAAAGAATGCACATAGATGGCCCCTAGAATCCTCGTTTTCTTATATTCTCCCACATCAAACATTTATTTTGGAATAAAATTTATATAAGCATATTTCATTTAGAAAAACTAACTATATTCTAAGTTCTCTTCCACCAAGGGAAAACATGATTCCTACCTTTTTGCAAATGTAAGTATTGATATTCAAGAGAGACAAAAAATAAGTACCTTTATTTTTATGGCCCCAAGAAACAATATCAAGCTCCTCCAAAGAGCAACAAAGAAAAATAGAAAGAATAGAGGCAAGCATGTCTCGGTCTTTAGTAAATCCTACTCTAGGCCAACTTTGGCACTCATGTCACTAATAGAACATAGACCTTCCAATAGTGGAAGAGCACTTGAGGTCCACTATTCTCAACCAACTAGCTTCCAGGAATACCTTACTTAGGGACTAAAGATGTGAAAAAGAAGAAATAGTGGGAGGAAATTTTTCCTAGGAATCATACTATAACAAAGCATTGTCACCCTTATTAATACGCCATATCAAGGACCCCTTCCCAACTAGATCTATTTGAGGGATGTCCTTATCCTCAATTCCTCCTAGATATTTATAATTAATAATACTTTCTCATGGTAGCAAAGGATTTTTGCATCATCACCAAAATAATTTAGCAACAAGGGTCTAACTATTTAGCTCAAAAGTCCTAAGACAAAGGCATCCATTCACTTTGGGCTAGAAAGCTTCCCCCCAACTTGCTAGACTCCATTTGTAAGTATACAATCATCCTACCCATAAGAATTATCTAGACAAAGCATCACATTCCTTAAGAAAACTCTTAGGGGCAGATAAAAGAAAAAACATGTAAATGGGAAGAACCTATCATACCGATTTGAGAAGAGTAGGCCTTCCATAAAAAGATAGTCATCAAAAATTCTAGTGATTGACCCTTGATATAAATATTTTAGGAATCTTTCTCTAATGTTTCCTATTCAAGGTTCTTGAAGTAATAGAAATTCCTAGGTAATCATAAGGAAGATGCCCAATTTGAAAATGCAGAATCTTTGCAATTATTTTCTAAATAAGATGTGGAGTATTAAAGAAGAAAATGATAGATTTATTCTCATTAGTTTTTTTACTAGAAGTAGATAAGAAAATACAAAGCATGTCTAAAGTTGACTACTTATCCAATTTTAGCAACCCCCATCAAAGTAGTTTCATCAACAAACTATAGGTGGGTTTGAGAATACAATTGATGGTTCCACTCCCACCATTGGATGAAATCATTAGTATTGAAATGATTTACTAGTATTCTAAGGCCTTTACCTAATAGAATAAACAAGTAAGGAGAAAGAGGGTCCCCTAGTTGAAGACCTTGGGAGGCCATAAAGAGATTTGAAGGAACACCATTAATCATAATAGAAAATTAATTTGATGTGGCATAGCTCATGACCCCCTCCACCCACTCAAAGATAAAACCAAAGGCCAATAGAATATGTTCCATTTGAATATCATAACATAAAATTTGATGACCATTAACAAAACCTCCTTGTTTCAGTACCTTAACATAAAGGGGTCCAGATTCTTTTTAAGGTGATCAACAATAAGCTTAGTGATTATCTTATAAGTAACAGGGCAATGGACCAAAAAATATCTAAAGAACTAGCCCCGTCCTTTTTGGGAATAATAGAAAGGAAGTTTGATTTGATGGCCCTAAGCATCTGTTTTTTTTGCTAAGATTCTCTCACCGCTTCCAGCAAATTAAATTTTAGAATTTCCCAAAACTCTTGGAAGAATTCAATGGGAAAAAAAATCAGGCTCAAGAGACTTACCCTTTTTTCATTTGAGGAATCACTATCTTCAATTCATCAATTGAGATAAGTTCAATAAGGAATTTTTTCATAAACTCTATAAATAAGGGAGGAATGCACTCAAGCACGTGACCCTCCCCCACCAAGAATTGACCCCCTTGCTCATTGAATAAAGAGAAGTTTCAAACAAATTTTGTAGAAATATCTTGGAAATAATTAGGATGATCCCCTTGAGCTGAAAGAAGAGAGGAAATAACATTACCTCTCCTACGCTCTTTGATAGAGTTGTGAAAAAAGAACGTATTTTTATACCCTTCCTGGAGCTAATCAATTTTGTATTTTTTTTTTGGGAAAATATTTCTTCCCAAAGCTCCCACTTGAACAATCCTTTTTTCCATTTTCCTCTTCCTAAAACAAAACCTCTAACATACCTTGGTCTTTGATTAGATTAGTAACTCTACCTAGCTTGGTTTGAATTTTATTTTTAATCTTGAAAATATTTTCAAAGGAGATTTTTTCCATCTTTTGAGATTATATTTAATAAATTGGATCCTCTTTACAAATGCATACATATTTTTTCCAAAATATAGTTTTCCTTCTAACCACGATCTTTCAACAAGATTGACCACGTTTGAATCTCGAAGCCACGTAAGCTAAAACTTGAAAGGATATTTCTTGGGTACAAAATCAGTGAAGAGGAAATTTTGCTAAACCAATAATCAAAACCTTTCCAACCCACATTTTAGATTGTGAGTTCCAACTATTACAATTAAAAAATTATAACACAAGGAACATGTCAAGCCTTTCACAAATAGCTTCAGGTCCACACCTTTTATGACTCCACATAAATAAACAATTAGTTGGCTTTACATCCAAAAGGTTGAGGAAAGAAATAGTATCTCGAAGCAAAGAGGAAGAAGACCCCAACATACCAAAACCTCCTAAATTTTCATCTAGACTGCTAATGGAATTAAAATCACCTATTGGAATACAAGGAAAAGTAAGAACTAAAGAATGAACAAATCTAATATGCAACCAAAACAACACCTTATCTATAAATTTTGAAGGAGCATAAACATTTGAGGAAAAAAATATTATCCTGAAGCAAAGCTAGAAGCAACCAAGGATAAATATTTTCATTTCCTATCCACCATCTTGGAGTGAGCTTGCAAGGATCCCATAAGTAGGAAACATCACTAGCCATCCCCTAAGCACCAATACATGGGCACTGACCCTTATTAAAAAAAAATGAGAAAGTGTTTATCATCTCCTCCAATAATATTTTTCTCTCTTGAAGAAAAAAAAAATAGGAGAATTCTCACAAATCATATACCTTCTAGCCTTTTATCAAGGGGCACTACCCAACCCCCTAGCACTCCAAGAGATTACAATCAATTTTTAGGGGTATCAAAGTGAGAATCAAGTGTCTCAAGATAACATGAGATTCAACCAAAGACTCCCATATAAATCTCACATTATCATGATACTTTTTCCTTTTATCCTTTGACACTTTATTGTTTCCCCCTTTCTTAATATTCTTTTATTTTAAACCAAGAAAAGGAAGAGCTTTCTTTTTACCATCTTTAGCTCCAAAGTAAGACCCAAGATCTGCAAGACCTTGAAAAGCACTTGCTTCCATTTGAAAATCCTTCATCTCAATAGCACCAACTTATGCTAATGTTAATGCCTCTTTTTTCTTATGAGATATTTGTTTCCAACAAATTATGGGTAGTTGAAGCAACCTGAATTGGAGAAACCAACCCTTCAAGCCCCAAAGAAGAGTTAGCTAGAATTGTTAAGGAGCTTAATTCCTCAAGATTAATAACTTGATTGGATTGCATTTTTTTCATGTTTCATTCAATCTATTTCCTCGAAGCTCTTCAAAATATCAAATTTTTTATTGAATATACCTTTCTAAGTTTCCTTTTAGAGGCAATTTCTATCCTTCCCTTAAAGTAGGGTTTCATAAGAATGAACACATCAACGTCTTTTTTTTGTTGGACTAGAGCCTCACCTTTTTCCTTTGCATTGAATGCATGTACATAAGAGAGGGAATGAAGGAGCTTAGACCCCACCTTTATAAAATTCCTTTGATGGTTTCCATATTTATGGCATGCTTAACAGCAAAAGAGAAGAGCTTCATAATCAATCTGTTGGATCCAACTCATACTCCCTAATCTGATTTTTGAAGAATTTAGAAAAGGGTTATTTAAATTTATCTCAAAAAAATTATGGGAAAAATTGGTAACCTTTTTATCCATGGTTTGATGAGACTGGCCCAAGGGTTTTCCAATCACAACAATAGTTGGTTAAAGGATATCTTGTCTCTAAAATTCCATCGAAAGCTTGAGCAGATGAATCCAAACAGGGATGTTAGCATGAAGCTCCTCTACCAGATCAAAACCTATACGTCAAGGTTTGATGAAGAGATCTACATAATTATGAGAATAAGGTCCACCTTTAAAACCATGTTACGATCAATGATTCTAGAAAACACCACCATAAAATATTTTTTCACAACCAAGATAATCTCCATATCACCTTTCAAGTTCCAATTTTTGTGAGCCCAAGACTCCAAAATTTTGAGAGAAATACAAAGGCCCATGAATTTTCAAATTAAATCATGCTAATACAACTAAATGATATCATTTGTAATTGACTCGAGGTTTATAAATACCATTGGGTAATCCATTATTTTATCTAAACACACATTAGGGTTTTCATAATTAAGAACATGAATCTTTGATTTGGACTCATTTCCAACATGCAAAAGTAATTGAACATATCTTTTGTGCTCTACAGTCAAGGATTCCTTTGAAATATATTTAAAGGGGATGATTGAGGATCCCCTAGACGATCCCCTAGACCCCCACTAGCCACCATGCAATGCTTCACAAATATGGAACCAATAGGAGAAGGAAAAAGAAAGTGTAATAGAAGGATGAGAGCCAAGAGAAGATCATCATAGCCCTTAGTCAACTGTGCTCAAAAACCTTCAA
This sequence comes from Sequoia sempervirens, assembly GCA_007258455.2. Classification (NCBI taxonomy): domain Eukaryota; kingdom Viridiplantae; phylum Streptophyta; class Pinopsida; order Cupressales; family Cupressaceae; genus Sequoia; species Sequoia sempervirens. The sequence continues at coordinate 227,618,421 of VDFB02086081.1, read as the reverse complement.
ACAACACCCCAAAAATAAAGAATCTTCACAAAAAACACCTACAGTAGCTACTAAATATTCCACAAACCACTAGAGAGGAAAGTGGAGGGACAGTGGCATCACAAGTAGGCCATGTAGACCTATGAGACCCTAGAAAATGTTGCCCAATGATTGAGAAAAGCTCCAAATACCATCCCAATCAATTTGGAAAGATAAATTTCCTCTAAATGCTAGATTTGACAGATGTCATAATCATTATTTTATGATTGTTCATGCTTTATACAATGTTGTGGGAATCCCTTTTTGACAACACCATTCCCTAAGACATATTTTTTAGTAGATTTCTTGCACCAATTTGATCTTATAATAGGCCATTTATAAAATAATGTTCTTTCATGTCTAATTTGTTCAGGTCAAATGTACACATGCTTACATTTCATTGTTTGAGGAGGCAACTAGGGCTTCTCTCTAGCCTACCATGTTTTTTGACAATTTTGGCATCTCTCTTTCAGAATAAAAATATCATCATGCTCTTTTTAAAAGGTCATTCCTTCAATTTCTTTTCAAATAATTTCATCCTCTACAACTCTACTATTTGTAGAGAAGAGGGATTCACTACTCACAAGTTCTCTTCATTCAGAGAGCCTCAAGGGGTGAGCCACCCTAAACTACCTCAAGAACTGTGTAAGAGTTTCAAAATTTGAAAGAGCAAGTCATGGAGATTTTCTGGACAAACTGATAATCTCTCGGCCGAAGGATGACAATGCAGAATACAGATGACAGTGTGGCGCACTGGCATCTCAAAAGCACCCTAGTGTCTCATACGGACCAAAAAGCAAGTTTTTCACATAAAATAGCAAAGTGGCTACTTTTACTCTGATTGCTAAAAACCTTAGAATGTAAGAAAGTAACAGAATTGAAATAAAGTGAAGTAGAAATGATAGATATAAGGAGAAGAAAGGAAAGAATATGCTCACAACAATCCAAGTAATGAAGCCTCCAACTAGTAGATATCTTCAATACCTACGTCTGTAAGATCGAGAGAAATTGTTGGGGCTATATAGGGGTTTGCCTCAGTCAAACCCCCATTTTGGTGTTCCCACTTCCATGAACATCCAAATAGAAAGAGAGATTGTAACTAAAATGGAAAAAGTGTGTGGTGAAAGAAAAACCCACTTTACGAGAAGAACCCACACCACCAAGTATGGGTGATAAAAGTAATCCCCACTCGAGGAGGAGAAATCATATCAGAAAAGAGGTGATAAAAAAAATCCCCGCTCAAGGAGGAGAACCTGTATCACAAAGTAAAAATGCAATAGAAGGAAGATATGGAACCCCAAGATGCTCACAAGCATGAGATAGGGGAGATGGAGCTACAAGAGCCAAGAGTATTGAAAAAGGAGTTGTGAAAGCTTTGGAGAATGTTGTTGTAGCAAGCAATGGAGTTGTCCAAGCAAGAGTTGGGGAGAGGAGGCTAGAGCCAAAGCTAGAGAGAAGTTAGAATGAAACTAGAAGTGATAGAGAGCCAAATGAGTTGAAAGGATAGCTTTGAATGAGGGAAAAGAAGCTTATTCAGTCATTACAAGGCATCTCGAGCTGTTACTACCAACCAAAGGAGGTGACAAGTGGCAAACATGCACGAAGACAAATTTTTGAGCATTGAAAAGTCATAGGATGCTAGCGTGGTGCGCAGACATCCATGCGGTGTGCTAGTGTCCAGACACATCATGCTACAAAACAATAAGAACAAGAAAATCCCCAAGGTCAATGAAAGCTGACGTACGAAGGATAGCTACTGAAAAGGGGTGCTAGAGCATCCTGAGAGGGGAAAAGGGTTGATGCAGGGGCTAAAATGAGCCTACTCAAGATGCTAAGGGAATGGACACTAAAGTAGATGCAAGAATGTATGTGAAATTGCAAGGGGTGTAATTTTACGACTATACATTTTTCCCCCACTTTAGTAGGCATATGAATCTACAGTAATATGCATGCTAAAGGAAATCTACAAAACATAGATAACATCATATGCCAAAGGGATACTATAGAGGAAGCAGATAACTCTTCAAAGCAAGGAAGCATGCCCTCAGGTTGAAGACCTACGAAATAGATGCATTATACAAGAAAAAACCGTACCAAACAACAGTGTTAGAACATAAAAAGCTAAAGGATTCGAGTTAGCAAAGTAAAGAGACCTTGATGTAGAAGGTTGTCTCAGTACTATGTGTCATCCTCAAATTAAGAAACAACACATAGAATAATTATAGAATGGAGAGAGGAAGGGAATATACTCAGGATGAAGAAGATGCAAGTCTTCAATCTGGTATACACACAATTGAGAAGAGAAGAGAAGAGAAGAGAATTTAAGAATGTAAGCACCTCATAGGCCTACAAACCTACAAGGAAGGTGTCGTCCAAGATCTCTCACATGAAGGAAACTGAGAAAAGTTCCTTACAGACCAGCAAACTTGCAAGGAGGCAACCCCCAAGATCTCTCACATGAAGGAAGCTGAGAAAGCACCTTATAGACATGTAGACCTGCAAGGAAGTGTCCCCCAAGATCTCTCACATGGAGGAAGCTAGAAAAATTCCTTGCAAACCTACAGGGAAGGTGTCCTTCAAGATCTCTTACATAAAGGAAACCTAGGAAAATTCCCTGAAAACCCGCAGACCTGCAAGGAGGCAACCCCCAAGATCCCTCACATGGAGGTTGAGAAAGCGCCTTACAGACCCGCAGACCTACAAGGAAGCGTCCCCCAAGATCTATCACATGGAGGAAGCTGGGAAAATTCCCTACAGACTTGCAGACCTACAAGGAAGGTGTCCTTCAATATTTCTCACATGAAGGAAACCTAGGAAAGTGCCCTACATATTCATAGACCTGCAAGGAGGTATCCCCTAAGATCTCTCACATGGAGGAAACCCAAAGAAAGTGTCTTATAGACCTATAGACCTGTAGGGGAGCCACCCCCAAGATCTCTTGCATGGAGGAAGCTTAGAAGAAGTGCCCTACAGGCCTGTAGACCTATAGGGAGGTATCCCCCAAGATCTCTCACATGGAGGAAACCAAAGGAAGTGGACTTCACAGAGTCAGAAAGCAACTTCACAAACACACCTGCAAAGCGAAAGTGGCCATGCAGGAAAGTAATCGGATAGTCACACAGACTATTGATAGATTGGAAATATTTCAAAGGGGTCCCTTGGGAACCCTTTAAGAGAAAGAAGGTCCACTTAAGGGACGCATTTTTTGAAAATCGATTTCTAGTCAGGTTGCCCCTAGGCTAGACGCAGATGATTTCATTCAAGAGAAAAGCTTTCAAAGTGGGTCCCTCGAGAACCCTTCAAAAGAAAAGGGACCCACTCAAGGGGACACTCTAATTGAAAGACATAGAGAAGAGAGAGGGGGTCCTTAAGATGGATGCACATTTTCCAAAACAAGTTATCACTGCCCTCAACATATAGGTGAGGAGAACCATGTAAGGTACTCAGAACATGCAGGATAGAGGTAAATCTCAATATCACATGTTATTTGAAGAAGAGGTAAGTGCATCAATCAAATGGGAGTTTGATGGAACCTGAATCATGAAGTTGTTGTATTTTATCCTTCAAGGCTTTAGATTCACTTGTGGAATGGCCAAGCACTTGATGATATGCACATAAAGAATATTTTTCTTTATCATGTTCATGAGATTTCTTGCATGTAGGAGAAGGAAGAGTAATCAAGCAGGCTTTTAGAAGCCACAACAAAATATGCTCTTTCTCATATAAAGGGTGAGGAGTAGGAAGCAATCCTTTCTCTTGTGGAGAAAAGTTTGACTTCTCACAAGAAGAAGAAGAAGAAGAAGAAGAAGAAGAAGAAGAAGAAGAAGAAGAAGAAGAAGAAGATGGCACAAAGATAGAAGATAATGGAGGAAGAATCTTTTCAACGGAATGAGGTTGAGAAGAATTCTTGTCACTCAACCATGGTGTATGTTTCGATCATTCGTTTGAGCAACCAAGCCACAAATTATGCTTACGAGGTGAATTTTATAGGGACATGAATGCCTTGTTCATTATGCCCACAACCTTTATGCTCATAACCATATTTGGAGACAAGCTTAAATTTGAGGCCATACATGTTTGCAAAACTTGAAAAGAAGGAGGATCCTCATAAAGAGCATTGTCCCAACAATGGGGACCACACTCCTCTATGGGATCACCATCATCCTCTTTAACAAGACTATCAATATTATCTTCTTTAGCAGAAGTGTAATCATCTTCCTTAGAAGGAGGATCAACAATAAGAACATTACAATTATTACTCATACTACCTCATGATACAAAAGAATAATCCTCTATGATAGCAGGTGTGGATGATGTTATTGAAAGGTTTAAGTGAATCGAGTCAACTTTATATTCCTGAATGATGGAATCTGTAAATTCTAAAGAATCCTAATCATCACCAAGACATGCATTCCTTTGAGAAGTAGGAGGAGCAGACTTAGGACTTCTTGCTTCAGAAGGATCTTCCTCAGGGACATTTATCTCAAGAGTATCCTTTATAGTAGGTACTGCTAGAGTAAACATTGAAAAACTAGAAGGTACTGAAGGGATAAGAGTAGGAACGATCAAAACCTAACTGGAAGCTACCATCTCATTTAAGTGCATAGCATTAGGATTAGCCTTAACTTTGACTTCTCGATTATTGCAAATGAACTTAATAGATTTATGCAAGGTAGATAGGACTACACCCATAGCATGAATTCACGATCTACTGAGAAGGATATTATAAGGTGATTTTTCTGACATAACATATACTAGAGTGGGTATAGTAATGGGTCCAAGCTGCAAAGGTAATACTATTGTACCTAGAGCTTGTCACCCAACATTATTGAACCCATGAATGACAATAGAAGAAGTATTAAGAGAAGATCAATCAATATTAATCTTAGGCAATAATTCAATAATACACACATTGAATGCTGAACCAATGTCAATGAGAGTATGTTTGATGCTAATTTTATTAATATTAACTATAATTATTAGAGGATCCGCTTTCTTATGTACTTCCAAAGGTGGGAGTTCTTGTGGATAGAATGTAATATTTAGTGAATCCACATGAATATAAGCTATAAATGCATTAGAATCCATTGGCCTAGCAGAAGAATGCAAGAGGATCTTTTGCAAGGCCTCCTGAAGCATACCTTGATAAACTAGATCAGACTGAAGCAAGTCCCACAGTGAGATCTTAGCTAGAGTAACCCAAATTTTCTTAACAAGATCATAATTACTAGGTGCTTTAGTTGTAGGTTTAGGAGCTTGAGGAAGGTTTGGTTGTTTATTCATTCTATTCTCATAAATATGGGCTACCGTTCTTTAAGAGGGATTCGTAGAAATATCAGGAGAGTCATTATCAAATGGAACACAATTAATAGAACAAACCCTTTTATGAGGAGGACAATCCAGAGTCACATAAATGACTGGTCTCTTAGGCCTTTGAGGGGCAACAGAGACATAGATTACATTTACAGAATCATCACAACTAGTAGAATAATTATTCGAATACATATTCTCAACATCGATCCAAACATGATCAAATGTGGAAGGAGATTTATCATTCACTAATACATCATCTCTAGAGGAGAGTGCATTGGAATGGAAGGTAAACTCATCATTCAAAAATGCATCATCTCTACAAGAGAGTGCATTGGAATGAAAGGTAGATTCATCATTCACAAATGCATCATCTCTACAAGAGAGTGCATTGGAATGAATATAAGGTAGAGTAACATTGATAAAGGTATCAATGATTTCATCTTCTTGCAACAAAATATCTTCTAAAGTAAGTGGACTTTCATGAGAAGGATCAAAGACACCAAGTGACATGGGTAAAGCCAAGTCACTATCACATGCATGAAATGTAATATCATTAACACTTTGAATAAAACTAGATACTGAACTAATTAAAGAAGATATTAAATTCATTTTGGTGAAGAAACTAAGAAAAACCGAAAATCTAGATTTTCTAATTTTTTTAGTATTTTCTATGTTCTAGTAATTCGTGTTTTCAGAGGTCTTCGGAGAAAAATTTGAGGTCATAACTTGCGTCAGTCCCTAAAATTTGATTTCCAAAGGCACTAGTATTTTAGGGACTAAAGTAGTTCTTTAGGAGACCCTTCCAATGGTGCAAACGGTTCTGAATTCCGAGCACTAAGTCAAAAGTTATGACCCCACCAAGTAGGGGTAAATAAATTCCTAGATTTATTGAAAAATACACTCTTCACGTTGGGTTCACCAAAATGTAGAAAAGAGGGATTCGCTACTCATGAGTTCTCTTTATTCAAAGAGCCTCACGAGGTGAACTGCCCTAAACTACCTCAAGAACAATGCGAGAGTCTCATAATCTGAAAGAGCAAGTCACAGATTTTTTGGACAAACTGACAATCTCTCAGCCAAAGTATGACAACACAGAATACGGATGACAGTGTGGCGCGTTGGCATCTCAAAAGCACGCTAGTGTCTTGTACAGACCAGAAAGAAAGTGTCACAAAAAATAGCAAAGTGGCTACTTCTACTTTGATTGCTAAAAACCTTAGAATGTAGGAAAGTAACAGAATTGAAATAAAGTGAAGTATAAATGATAGAGATAAGGAGAAGAAAGGAAAGAAGATGCTCACAAAAATCCAAGTAATGAAGCCTCTAGCTAGTAGATATCTTCAATACCTACATCTATAAGATCGAGAGAAAGTGTTGGGGTTGTATAGGAGTTTGCCTCATTCAAACCCCTGTTTTGGTGTTCCCACCTCCATGGACAGCCAGATAGAAAGAGAGAGTGTAACCAAAATAGAAAAAGCGTGTGGTGAAAGCAAAACCCACTTCAAGAGTAGAACCTACACCACCAAGTATGGGTGATAAAAGCAATCCCTGCTTGAGTAGGAGAACCTGTATCACAAAAGACATGATAAAAGCAATCCCCACTCAAGGAGGAGAACTCGTATCACAAAGTAAAAATGCAATAGAAGGAAGATATGGAACCCCAAGATGCTCACAAGCATGAGATAGGGGAGATGGAGATAAGAGAGCCAAGAGTATTGCAAAAGGAGTTGTTAAAGCTTTGGAGAATCATGTTGTAGCAAGCAATGGAGTTGTTCAAGCAAGAGTTGGAGAGAGGAGGCTAGAGCCAAAGCTAGAGAGAAGTTAGAATGAAACTAGAAGTGCTAGAGATCTAAATGAGTTGAAAGGATAGCTTTTAATGAGGGAAAATAAGCTTCTTCAGTCATTACAAGGAATCTCGAGCCCTTACCACCAACCAAAGGAGGTGACAAGTGGAGAACATGCACGAAGATAGTTGTTTGAGCATTGAAACATCGTAGGATGCTAGCGTAGTGCACAAATGTCCACACAGTGCGCTAGTGTCCAGACACGTCATGCTACAAAACAACGAGAATGGTAAAATCTCCAAAGTCGACGAAAGCTGACATGTGAAGGATAGTTGCTTAAAAGGGGTGTTGGAGCATCTTGAGAGGGGAAAAGGGCTGATGCAGGGGCTAAAATGAGCCTACTCAAGATGCTAAGGGAATGGACACTAAAGCGGACGCAAGAATGTATGTGAAATTGCATGGGGTGAAATTTTATGACTATACACTATTGTAAACAAGCTCAATGCCTTTGAATCAATAAAATCAAATCTTGTTTCACCTCTTGCTTTTTGTATATTATGTAATTTATATTTCCTTCATGCTTGAATAATTTTCCTTCTTTTCTATAGATGTATGTTGTGTATAAATGATTTATAATAATTAGCTTTGTATTTCCTTCCCTCTTGGTGTCTGTTAAATCCCCTACCTCCATACCTTCCAAAAAAGTAGATAAATGGAGACTTTCATGAGTTTAGGAAAAAATATTGGTCCTTTGTGTTATCATGAGCAAGGGTGAAACTCATTTAATCTTGGTGCATCACTTTCTTTTCCATTTTTGCAGTCCTATCCCTTTTCTTTTGAAATCAGTAGAATACTATTAGTCTATAACTTTAATCTATGTTGGGTTGGATCAATACATGCATCATGTAATAGCCATCGCTAAAAATAAATTAAAATTAATTCAACTAAAATGAGATACAAAGTATGTTCCTTTCCACTTTCTAATCACCTAGATCCCAAGATGGGAAAGGTGACAGAATATGATGTTTAGGACTATAAAATTAATTGAAATGCTTGCAATTAAAAAGGAAATGCACTAGGCGGGAAGCCAATCAATCTCACTTATTTAGTGAGCATCTTAAGTAGCTAAAAATAAAGAACACTACACACTTATTTAGTGGAGTTTGATTAGAAAGTAGACACTTATTTAGTGGCATGAGTAAACATGAAAAATCCACTTTTCAATGGGTAAGAAAATACAAACTCTCCACTTACTGAATGGGATAAGTAAATAAAATGCTTTCACTTATTTAGTGGGGTAAGTCTAACAAATTTCCAATTATTCAGTGGGGTAAGTGCATACATTAATGAGAAAATCCCAACTCACTAGTGGTACTACCATCCAATGCTTTACAATGTTATAAATTAGTTGCAAATTAACTCAAAAAAATTATTGCAACACTTCATTTAAACATGGATATAATCATTGTGAAGAATAATCCAACAAGTAGAATACCTTAGATAGATGGAATAAGGTATTTTGCAAGTCTGATATCAAATGTGACATGCTACAATAGGTCTAGACATCAATGAAAATTACCAAGAAAACTCCACCATCTCACACCCAAACACCTCAAATGAACATAAGTTGAAAACATCGACTACAAGCACACACAAACTCACTAGATGAGGGATATACAAAGATGATAATGGAAATTAGACATATTGAAGGTCTAATATGGCACTAATAAAATAGGAACAACACCACCATAAACTCAACATGACTCCACCAAATTTTAGCTTAGATGTGGTGGGAATATCCTCCAACTAGTTGGTCACCACCAAATAGCATCAAAACCCTTTAAAAAGTGCAACAATTTATCTTAGGATTCACACACCCCCTCATAGGCATACTATTGGTACAACCCAATCTATAATCTTTAAATTGTATGGACTACATATTAATCTCCATTAGCATCTCAAACAAGATGTAAATGCAATATTTCATTATCAACATGAATACATTTTCAAATGGTACGACCAAGAAAGAGGGTATGACCTGACAAGGTGTACAACATACTAAAATATCCTCTAAATCACTCCACAAAATCTTTAAAGCTCCAACAAAATTCTTCACAATAGTAAACACAATATTAGGGACTCAAAACACATCAAAAACTAGAACTCTTCTTTGTAGAACAATGGTGATCTTTGTATGAAACCACTTTAATTGAAGCTAGAGGGGGGTTTTGTCCCTGAACAACAATTTCAAGAGGGTTTTCATCCTCAAAAAATTATGGAAGAACTCAAGTTCTCTCCAAAAACAAAAGAAAATTAACATTGTGTGGCTAATCTTTCAAATGAGCCCTCAACCTCCTTTTATAGATTTTTCTGTTGTTTTTTAGAAGGCATTTTTTTAATTTTTGTTATTTTTTTCAAAAAAACCATGTTTTTCTTTTTCATTTTTTTTTTAAATAGCTTTTTTCAAAAAAGTGTTTTTTTGAAGCTTTTTCTAAAAAACCGTTTTCACATTAAATAATTCATTACATGCAAAAGACCCCCTTTTTCCTCAAAAACCAACTTGAACCACACTTAAACATATTTTAAATGAATTATTACACTAAGTTTTCATTTTAATATTTCCAACATTTGACAACATAATTCAATAATTATTTACTAAATTAATAAGTTACCTGAGTTTTAGAGAGTGTCCAAATGACATAAAAATAGAATTATGATCATACCAACGTGATACTAAAGACTTAAGATGGTGACTAGAGGAAACTAGGTGACTTTGCTCCTCCAAGAAGTGTAGAGACCTCCCAAAATGTTAAAAATCAATTCTGAAAGCATCATAAGGATCCAAAACATCAGCTTAACTCATTTCCATGAACAAAAACTTAGCAAAGTTGAACTTGTGCACTCCAATAACTTTTGGATTCCTCCCCTTACTTACCAATTAGCCTTTAGAAGATCTCATAGATTGAGCTAATTGTTCATAAATCAATTTTGTTTAAAATGGGGACATTACACATTTACGCTTAGCAAAGGAGCAAGCCTTCTCTAGAGGTTTGATCTCATTCACAAGGGTCCCACACCTTGATATCATTCACATTGTGTCACTAAAATTCCTAACTAGTTTTAGCAAAGGGTGCAAATCCAAGTAACAACAATTTTTAGCACACTTGGTGGGACCAGTTTCATGAGATTTAATCATTTTTCTAAGAAAATTGGTGTGATCATAGCAATATAGTTATTGGACAAAGCAAGTTAGCACTTGGTCACTATGCAATCTTAAGGACCCTAGTCTGTTGGCTTCATATGATGTTAATCATTCATGCCAAAGATTAAAACAAGATCATATTATAAAGGTAAGTGTTCTAATGTCTCAAAGTTACCTTTATCTGCAGTAAGAAAGAAAAAATACAATATGCGACCTTCACCATACTCAAGAGCCAAGTCAAGGAACCCACTATTAACAATTTATCCCCACCAAGTAGAACATTATTTCACACTACTTCTATGGTCACCCCGAGATATTATGTGTTTCACATATAATCGAGGTAGTCCTCTTAACCTTCAACAACATGATGACACCTTAGCTTCAACCCTGAAAGGTATCACATATTTTATTGGTGAAAAACCATGACTAGCACCATGACTAGCACCCCTATAGAACATATTCAAGATGTTATAAACACTTGCTCAATGTATAATTTTATAGAAGATAATGTAGTTTTGAGGCTCCTTGCTTCCTTATTTAAAGGAAAAGCATTACAATGGTATAGGGGACTATGACCCAACTCTATTCACAACAAGGACAAACTTGGTGCAAGGCTCTATGAGTGGTTTGAAGATAAAATTGGCCACCTTTTTATGATTGAACAGTTGAACACCATCAAGAAATCCCCTCATGAGTTCATGCAATATTTTAACTTCATATTTTAGAAGTAGGATAAAATCCCTACATTGATCAAACCTTCTCCCAACCACACTTTCTTACACTACCTAAGGGCCTTGAACAACAACATAGTTGTCCTTATCCAATCTATGGGAGGTGTTATGTTACTTGATTCCTATGACATCACCATAAGGGAAAAAATTTGTCTAATCCAAGTTGAGAAAATAGCTCCTAGGCCCCCAATGCCTTTGTTCCCATAATTTCCACCCACCCAACCCATCTTGACTCATGTCCGTGTAGTAGCAATCATTTTACCAATTACTTATATTGTCCCTTCTAACAAATTGTATGAGGTCAAATATTTGTTACAGATCTTTGGAAATGAGCTAGCATCTCTAAAAGGTAGTAGGCACAAAACAACAAACCCCGTCAACCTTATAATCAATCCTATCAATCAAATAAGAAACCTTACCAGGCAAACATTCAAGGAAAAAATGTGTTAACCTATACAAGGCCCCTAAATACCCTCAATCCAATTATAGAAAATACCTCAAAGGATTTTTTCCTAGTGTAGAATAATTTGGCTTGAGAGCATGAATAGTTTTATTCATGTAATCAGCTCCACAATAAAAAAAATCATGCCAAAATGGGCTCCTCAACCAAGCTCTAATGATTCAAGGCACAACAACACCCCCAAAACAAGTTGTATCATTTCAAGAAGCAATGCTAAGGTAGGAGAAGGTACAAGGTGAGTAAATTCAATGAATTGGGATGAGAATGTGTTCTATGTCAGTTGGTAGGAATTTATGTTCTTCAATAAGGTCGATGGTGATTGTCATCCTGGTGATGGGAAATATGTTCACGTTGTGTATCACAGCAAGGTGGATGTGGAGGATGATTTGTGCCATGATTCTCTAGATGTGTTGCAATCAGTCACCAAGTAGGAATTGAAATAGAGAGACAATTTGAAGAATGCAATTCTTTGCTTGAAGTGTCTCATAATGATGATTTTAATGTTGATACAACTTGCATCAACATGAGTGATACTGATGTATGTTGGTTGTGTCCTTGAGATTGGCAAGGCTAAGTATGAGATCTTAATTCAAGATGAAGATGTGATTTCTTGCATCAGTGTTGATGATATGACTAAATTAGAATCCTTTCTATGGGCCCAACATACATATGATAATAAAGTCAAGAAGCAACACATAAGCCAAGAAGATAAAATTGTTGCTCAATTTGTTAATATGCTAAAGATTCAAAGTTTTTTATTTGATTTGCATGAGGAAGATCTTCCCTATTTAGATCAATAAATAGGTATGGCATATTTTGCATTACCATTGAGTTGAAAGCATTTTCTTTTCATCAACTATGTTCTAAGGATGTTAGTTTTTGTAACAACAATGTGCCTTGTGTGGGGACAAAATTTGTTCCTCCACTATTTTTGTTTATTTTGATGCTAACCTACTTCCAAAATATTTTACCCATGCTACTATGTACAAACTTGATGCATCATTAGATGATTCTAGCACTTATCTTTTGTGGTTTCCCTATAATGGAAAAGTTGACAATGAGGTGACTCTTCACTACATTGGTATTTTTTGTGTTGTAATGCATCTAGGTAGAGAGATTCAATGGTTGAAATTAGGTAGTGAATGTGTTTGTGATCTAAGAGAGATCAACTCCTTTAAGAGGCTTGTCTTTGAGAGAGGCGATTTGTGGTAGTTTGGAATTCAAGTTTGTAAATCATGTGGAATTTAAATTAGTTGTTTTCCAAGGACTATTGTTGCACACTTTGCATTCTTATTAAGAGAGTATGATTTAGTTGTCTATTTTCTCCAAGTGCATTCTACACATTTTCATTCATATTTTTTTTATTCAAAGGCATCTTGTGGTTTTTTTAAGTCCAATTATGTTTTTTTGTTATAAGGTCACTATGACTCCATACCCAATGGAGTAATAAAGCTAATAGATCCTAATTTTTAGCAAGTAAACATCTTATTAAAGTCACTAAAATGATGTCATGGCATGCCCACATGCATTTCCCATTGATTAGGATTGATTTGGCAAATCTTAAATGGGCTAGTTCATGCTTAAAAATGTGTTGTTGGTTGTTGTATTGCCTCCTCTTTTCATGCTTCAATAATTTCCCAATTTGCAAAATCAAAAATTGGCTAATTGGCTAAGTATGGAAGTTGTCATATTTTTTATAGGTTCTTGAAACCTTGTCAACTACTAACAAGGTTGTCACAACCATGTCAAAAATCAACAACATATCTAAACAAGTTATATCGCCAACAAGGAGGAAGAGAAAAGAGACAAGTATCTAATGTGTCAATAAGTTTCATAGGTTTCAAAACCTCCCTCAAAATCCAATGAGGTTGTCAAAACCATTCCAAAGGCCGACAAGCATGTGGAAACAAAGAAAGCGACTAAGGGAAAGTTAAGTTTTCAAAAAAATCAAAGGTTTTGAAACCTCTATCGGAGGCCAACAAGGTTCTTGAAATAGGTTCTATCATCAACAAATTTCACTAACAAGTAGTAGAAAGCATAAAATCTTACTATGTTAATGTTTCATCAAAAGTTTGCAAATGTTTTGAAACCTCTATTGGCTTCCAACAAGGTTGTCACAACCTTTTTGGACTATGACAAGATTTCCACAACCATTTCGAACTTTGATGAGGTTGTTAATACCTTGTCGAACTCCAATGAGGTTGTTACAACCTTGTCAAACTCCAACATGGCTATCAAAAGTGGTTCAATATTTGATGCCAAATATCAAAATGGCCGAAGATGTCGAGGATTGTGCAAAGTTTAGCATTAATATGAAAAGTGAAAACAAGAAAATTTAAGGTTTTGGAAAATTACAAGGTTTCTAAAAATTGTGTCGGTTGTTAATAAGGTTCTCATGACCTCCTCAAAAGCTAAATAGGTTCTCAACATTAGTTCTAACTCTAACGCAAAGTTTTAAAGCAAAAAAGAAACCAAAGGGAGATGAAGATGGACAAAACAAAAGATAAAGGCTGAAACAAGCCAAAAGAAGAGGAAAAAGGAAAGAAAATAAAATAAAATAAAGTTGAGTTTTCAACGAATTTTGTAGGTTTTAGAACATTTTTCAAATGTCGACGAGGTTCTCAAAACCATTTCAATAGCCAATGTTAGTTTTCAAAAACCAAGAAAGAAAGAAAGAAGAAAAGATAAGGTTTTACAAAAGTTTTAAGAGGTTTTTAAACCTTTGTCAGCTACCAACAAGGTTTTCACAACCCCATCAGAGCCCAGCGAGGTTCTCAGAGCTAGTCCAGTCGCCAAATTTGTCAAATTTCAAAATTATTGTTTATGATCAACTATACTTTGTTCAATGATACATATATCCCTTCCTGACAACACCATTACCCAATATATTTTCCACTGGGTTTCTTGGGAAGATTTGATCTTTCAAAATAGAAGAATGTTCTTCCATGCCTAAATTGGTCAAATCAAATATACATGTCTACATTTCTCTCTATCCTGCACATTTTTTGACACTTTTGGCATCTCCCTTCCAAAATAAAAATCATTTCGTGTTCATATTCAAAAGGTTATTCCTTCAATTTATCTTTAGAGACTTGCATCCTCTACAACTCTGCTATTGTAAACAGACTCAATTCCTTTTGATCAATAAAATCATCTTGTTTTCACCTCCTATTGCTTTTTGTATGTTGTGTAATTATTGTTACCTTCATGGTTGAATGATTTTATTTATTTTTTGTAGATGTATGTTGTGTATAAATGAAATTTATAGGAATTAGTTGTGGATTTCCTTCCCTCCTGATATTTTTTAAATCCCCTACCTCCATAACATCCACAAGAGTTGATAAGTGGATACCTATGTGAGTTTAGGAAATCTTGTTGGTCCTTTGTGTTTTTCGTGATTGAGGAAACTCATTTAAATGTTGGTGCATCACCTTTTTCCTTTTTTATATTCCTTATATCTATTTTCTTTTGCAAATAAATAGAATATGATTAGGTTCTAAGTTTAATTTATGTTGTGTTAGATCAACACATGCATCTAGGTTTAGTATCGAAACCATCCTTCTCTGGAGGTTTGATCTCATTTGCAAGGGTCTCCAATCTTGAGATCATTCCAATTGTGTCACTAGATTGTTAGACAATAGGTTCAACTAAGGGTGCAAGTCCAAGTGACAATAGGCACCATATTTTGGCACAAATTTTTACATCATTCTTCAACAAGTAGTCAATAGATCATATTTAGTAGATATCTTACACCTTTTGATAACATGTCATATGTTATATTTTGGCATATTCAAACTCATTCAAAGATGTCTTATGACATGTTATAATGTGTCATAAGTTGGTCAAAAATTCAAGACAACAATGCAATTCTCCTCTTACATGCTCTTATGTGTATAATAAATAATCTTACATCACTTACAAGCAGGTGCAAAAAGATGGGTAGCCAATTTGTGGCCAAATTTTTAAAAACGTTTTGAAAGCTCATAACACAAATGTGTTCTAACATGGTCACCTTATGGCTTGGTGTGTCGAGCATAAGGCTTGGCCACAACAAGCCCATAATGCTAGCGCGTTATAATGCACTCGCGTTATGAGGTATTAAAAGAAGAAAAAAGGAATTCAAAATAATTTTCATTGTGACTGTGTTTTTTTTTTGCCCGCGGCCAAAACTCCTCATTTCCATGCTCATGTTCTAGGAGGAGCCATTTTACAAGATTTTTTATCAAATTGTTATTGTTTCAGTGCCAGGATGTTGCCATGCCTATGAGGAGGTCTGAGAGGTAAGGATTTTCTTTTTTTGTGAATTTGTTAGTTTTAGGTTGTTTTTTATATTTATTTTTTGAATTTGTAGGAGATGTTAATGAACCTGCAAACCCTCCTCAAAATCCTCAACAAGCACAACAAGAACAACAACAACAAATCCTCAAGTTGAATAGCCACAACAACAATCTCCTCCACTAATCCCTCAACATCCTCTTGGCACTTAGCAAAACTTAATGAGTGAAATTGAAAATAATAAAAAACAAATTAAGGATTTAATCAGGAGGTTGAACAATCCAAACGTTTCAACCATGGAAAGAATGACCCTAGCAACTTCACTCAAAGAAATTTTCAAAACATGTAGATTCAATCAGCAAACAATTAACTAGTTAGAAAGATAGGAGGCAGGTGGCTAGGGCTTATTACTGGGATAAGTTATCATATAAAGATGTAAAAGATCTAAAAATTAAAAAATTTGATTTGTGCTCATTATTCACTAATCCACACACAAATGAAAATCTTACCCTCAATGTGAAGAGGTTTCCTATCCATTGGTGCCACCACCAATAGATTAGGAACTTTTTTTGGGATAGGTGGTACATGGTTTTTGATTAACCACCATGCAACAATTGTGAAGTCCTGCAATATTTCCTTAGGAAACTATACTGTGAGTTTATCTTGAACAAAATCCTGAATTATTTTTATATGAGGGACTTCCAAGGGAGAGGTGGGGGGTTGGCTCAAGATAGACCCGATGCATAGCAGGATCCTACATGGCAAGGGAGATGACCTCTCGCTAGGCTGCCTCATGAGCACATCATTATCCCTTCCATCGTGAAGGAGAGTGTTGAGGTAGAGACTTTGCAGGCCATTAGCTCTTTGACCCAGAGTGACATCCAGCATGCCAGCCCTATACTATAATGCCATCCAGGGGAATCTTCGAGTGGTGGGCTTCGATCCCATTTGTGTCAGTCTTACGGCATGACTTGTTCATATGACCCCACCGACACTCAGGATGTTGCTACGTAGGATATGTCTACAACTATGGAGATGGAGAGGGCAGCTAACATTTTGAATGAGGCCTATGGCATTGATTCTCAGGTAAATGTTAGCATGTTCATTGAATTTAATTTATTAAATTTCAATTTTGAAATGAAAGATTAACTAATTTAGTTTTATGATTTTAATAAAATTTCAGGGTCACAATGTTGATACTGGGTACACCGGCCCTACACCCGCTTATTTCTCCACTGCATCTATCATTGAGGTATGTAACTAGTAAACAATTATAAGTTTATTACATGTTAATAGCATTGTTTTATGAATGGTATTTTAATATGTGATTTTGGATGTTGAATAGGATAATATTAGAGGTTTCGAGGGAACACCTCCTAGTGCCAGTGGATTTAGACAAACCTACACGCAGGTAATAGAATAAAGATTTTAACTAGTGAATTGTACTTAATAGATTTTTTTAGTTTATATTCATATCATTGATTACATTGCATTGCACATCTTTCAAACTCAAATAATTACTTCACATTCCATAACTAATAACTAGATGTTGATAGATGACAAAATTTCAACTACAATATAGTTGTTTAGAAAGTCAACATAAACAGTGATGCAATTACTTCACATAGCATAAGTAATAAATAGGAGTAGCTTCCAATTGCATTTTCTTGTCATGGCATTCCATGAGACCACTTTTTATTGAGGCATCTTTTCAAACAGTTCACTTCCTTGTCTATGCTATGGATGCTTGGAAGAAATATATGAAAGAATAATAGTAAGCAATAGCATAGACAAGGCAATGAGTTTTTTGAAAAAATGCCTCAAATAAATGTGGTCTCATGGTGATGTCCATCACCATGAGACCCAATTTCTTTGAGGCACTTTTCAAATAGCTCGCCACCTTTTCTATGCTACCACATTTTCCTTACATATCTACCAAAGCATTTTATCAAACAGTTCATTTCCTTGCTACTATGGCTAAAAGCTTAAAAAAGGTGCTTTCCAACAAACTATGGATGCTTGGAAAAAATCTATCAAAGCATAATAGTAAGCAATAGCATAGACAAGGAAGTGAGTAGTTTGAAAAAATGCCTCGAAGAAATGTGGTCTCATGGTGATGGAATGCCATTCCATCACCATGAGACTACATTTATTCGAGGAATTTCTTCAAACAGCTCACCACCTTTTCTATGCTACCACATTTTCCATACATGTGTATCAAATCATTTTATCAAACTATTCACTTCCTTGTTGCTATGGCTAAAAGCCTAAAATAGGTGTTTTCCAACAAACTATGGATGCTTGGAAAAAATCTATCAAAGCATAATAGTAAGCAATATCATAGTTAAGGCAGTAAGTAGTATGAAAAAATTCCTTGAAGAAATGTGGTCTCATGGTGATGGAATTCCATTCCATCACCATGAGACCACATTTCTCTAAGGTATTTTTTCAAACGGCTCACTGCTTGAAGAATAGAAACTAACCCATTAACCAAAATTCCCCTCCAAATTATTTTCAAGGTCCTCATCCTCAATTTACCAATCCATAGAACCTTCCACCTTTTATTCCACTTGTTCATGTCCCCACCCCTCCATCTTCATGTCATGATCTCCCTCCATATCATAACCAAGGCTACACTATACCATCCACCCCATCCCAATATAATACCATAGAGAAGGCAATGAACTGTTTGAAAAAATGCCTCAAAGAAATGTGGTCTTATGGTGATGGAATGCCATGACACATTTATTTGTAATGGCATTCCATCACCATGAGACCCCATTTCTTTGAGGCATTTTTTCAAATAGTTCATTGTCTTCTCTTTGCCACCACAGTTATCGTACATGTCTACGAAAGCATTTTATCAAATGTTTCACTTGCTTGCTGCTATGGGTAAAAGCCTAAAAATACATGCTTTTGAACAAGATACGGATAGGGAAAATAGTAAGCATGATATTCAAAAATATATAGTTTAATAAGTACTCAAAATTTTGTTCATTATCTCATACATTATAAGTCATAACGTGGATCGCTATTGTAATTTTCGTAATTGAATAATTTGTTGTTTTATTTTCAAATGTTGCAAGTGGATACACCTCTAAATGTTCAGAGGGAAATGGAGATCGGTGTTTCATCTGCTATAGACTCCTCAATGGCTATGATAGGGGAGGTATGAGGAAAATTACTAAATTTCAATTTAAATTCGTTGTTATAGATGTTAGTTAGTGAAAAATCAGACCATTATTGATTTGTAGTTTAATTTTTATTTGGATGGTTTATATAGGGCTTTAGCATGCACATTTGAATATTTCCCTCATGGAGAGTGATCATCAGATGGCAGTAAGTAATTATTTTATTAAATATATCATTTTTTATAATGTAATTTCTATATATTAATGTCTTTACTTCGTATTATAACAGATAAGACTTGACCAAGAACTAAACCCTAGGAGGAGCACCAGGAGCACTCCTCGACCACAAGATAAATGAGTGACAGACATATCGCCATTTGATCAACAAGCAAAGAGCAAGAGTTTATTTTGAGAGCATGGAGAGTGATGACTTTTGATTCTAGAGCCCTTTGTTGTATGCCTATATGGCATTTTTGTACATGTTTTGTATTGGATATATTTGACATTGTATGCCTATATGGCATTCCTGTAAGCCTATATGGCTATTTTGTACATATATTTTATACTTATATCGACATATATTGATGTATTCCTACATGGCTATTTGGTTAATAAAAATCTTTTTTTATCGATGGTGTCCATATTTGCATTATAAGTTCATGGTTCAATAGATATGAGTTACATGTATTCAAGTGTATACTTTACAACTTACGTGTATACTTTGTGACTTATGTGTATTCCAATGTATACTTTGTAACTTATGTGTTTTCGTGTATACCTTGTATTCATGCATATACTTTGTATTAATTTTTGTATACTATGTGTGGTGCATGTTTTTGAAATCTGCAAAAGACTAAGCTTCATACAAGGTTAGTAAATTACAAATTCTTCAAACATGACCCTATGAAATACCTTGTGAATGCTTCCAAATGCAACAAATGATAATAGAAAGACTAAAACATTATGAAAACAAAAGCAAGTTACCTATTCCATAGTGGATTGGTGTCACATGTGCTAGTGACGCTTTCCCAACCCTTGATCAAAGCTCAAGATGATAAAATGCAAATGGAGATGATGGAGTGAAATGGACAAGATCAAATCTCAAATGAAGAGAGTAACCTTGCATAAAATTGTGGATCCATGAATGAGAATGAGATTTTGTTGATGAGAGATTGGCCAAGATGGTGAATGTGGGACTAAAGATCCTCCAATGAGAAGATGACACTTGTCAAATGATGATAGGTCAATGGTTGTGCAAGATTTTGGAAGAGTGCCCATGAGAGGGAGAATTTGAATTCAAATTTTCCAATAAATGCTGAGAGGGGGACAAGAAAAACAACAATAAATGCAATGTTTGACTTTTCATGTTGAGGGAAAATGAGGCTTTTTAATAAATCAATAAAATTGATTTATTGTGCAAGTGGAGATATCTAGAGAATGCAAGTGGGATGGGATTAACATTTAATCAGGGTTAGATGATGATTATGCTGATTTAATGCTGATTAGATTATTTTACTTTCAAGACTTTGATAATTGATTTATTTGAATTAGAAAATGATTGAATATGATTTAGGATTTGATTTAAATAAAGTCCTGATTTATTTAATTAAATGGATGATGTAAGATGAAGGTTGAATGATAATGTTTATTTGATAAATGACCTTGAGATTATTTAATGAATGGATGAAAATGCACTTGATTAATTGATGAATGGTCCTAATGTGAAATCTAATTTGACTGAATCCAATCGAATGCATAATGTAAATTTTGCATGTCTACATTTTGCCACTCTTTGAAGCAATGTACTTGTTGTGTTGGTTCAAAGAATAACTTGCCGCGATCGAAATTTAAAAATTTCATGATTTTTCGGATGCCCCAGTGGAAAGAAGTACACTGCTACATTGCCCCCTCGAGAGATCGAGCGAAAAGATTCTATTTGAGGGTCGATCTCGCGATAAAGAGGTTCAAAATGGATGGTTATGGATGATGATGCAAATGAGATGATTTTAAGATGCTTAGAATAACAAATCTATATTATCCTAAACAACTTAAATGATGATATGATATGAGATGGATGAGATTGATGATGTGAATGATGATATGCTATGATTATGCAATGGATGATTTATGAAATGCTTAGACTAGCGGATCTATATTATGATGATGATTATGCAATGCATGTGAAATGGTCGATGTTTCCTATGATGTATGATTATGAATGATATGTGGTATGCAGTATATTGATGGTTTGCAGATGCAGGATGGATGCATGAAGGATGCATGATGTTAGCATGGAAATCAGATATGACAAGAGGATCCCACAAGTCCATGATTGGTCAAGACTTTATTAGAGATGATGATGATGATAGATAAATGCTGATGATGATGATTCGCTTATCAAGGATTGGGATTTTCATAG